>PPKM02000034.1:0-147541 GCA_003707685.2 Ogataea pilisensis
AGACAACAGTTTTAAGTTTTTCAATGATTTATCTGAGAACTCAAAGGCTTGTGCGTATAGTTAGATGATTTACACTTGATTGGAAGTATTCCCCATTGCTGAATAAAGAACACATGGAAAAGTATCACAGTTCACATGTCGCATTAGAAACGAAATGTAAACAGATTGACTAAGGCATTGAGTAATCCTTTGAACCCAATCAGTACTAAAATCAAAATGTATTACGTGATCACAAAACAGATCACGTGATCCTTTTTAAAAGCCGCAATGGTCTCTAAAATGACAGAAATTATTACCTGCGAAATTTCAAAATCACCTCCAAAAAATTACCGCCAAAATTTTTCGAAATTGAATTTTCGCGCCAAAAGTGTAGGTCCTATACACTTTTTAGTTATCGTCTGACCAGAGGTTATAATCATAATAACTATTAGCCTTTGGACTGTTCACTCTAAAGAATAAAAGTCACGGTATTAACCAACCTGTGTATAGTATTATATATACCTAGCTAGCTGCATCGACTGACCCTCACTGTTCAAGAGATATATATATATAGTCAGTGGATCGTGCTTAGGTTGGGGGTATGACACAGTACTGTACTTAGTAAGTACTACTTACATATCCATAGCTTTTCATTGGCACCCGGAAACAGATTATTTATTACCGATCTGATTGGTTACTCTCTGCGCCTCGATTTCCCCATTTAGTTGGTAGTTCTTCGCAAATAGACATTCATAGGAGAAAAGTAGTAAATGATTGTGTATTATTCCAATAATGTATTTATGGATAAGCCTCTCACTTTACGTATGTATTCGGTCTTTCCAGAATCAAAGCCGTGTCTAGCAAATTTAAGGGAAAATTCTAGGAAGGGTAGAGGACATTCATAGATTAGAAGGAGTATCAGAGGCACACTCAACTACAGTACACATTTTGTGAATCTTTCAAAACGCAGTAAGCTGAGTGAGTAGCAGTTCTGTATTCAAGCGAGCCTGAAGGGGGAATTTGCGGCCAGATAACAGGTGAAAGCTGAAACTCTGTTGTGGGTGTACCAATTCTTTCTTAAAAAAAGGTAGATAAGAACTAATGCTGCGAATAGAGGCTTCTCCATGTCTCTCGTTTCCTTTCCCTAGTGTCTGGCGGCTTTAATGTCTCAGTATATGACTGTATATAAAAAGCATATAAGCATCTGGAAATGCTGCTGGGAAGTTTTCACATTGTTTTCTTAATTGTTCATTCTGACGTTTGTAGCGGTACGCCATATCTATGAAGACATTCTAATAGAGATAAATCCCTTCCCCGATAACAGGATGGAACACAGCCACCAGAATCGCTACTTTCTCCGCTAATTCAAAATCGCAGGAGAACTTTCGTCTCGTCACCGACGCGCAATTCAAAATAGTCGCAAGCTGCAAGATGCGTCGTCGACTTGGTGTCGATCGCCTTTATTTATCTCTTTCCGGTTTAGGAAATATCGGTTTTGAGACACGCGTGCATCTTTGGCAGATGTTTACTTTTGGGCCCGTTTGTTGTTTTGCTAATTACTTATTGTAAAGGTGTAAACAAAGGTTGAAAACCTCCATTACAGTATACTAGCAGTTGGTTTGGTTTGCTAATCAGCTACTAAGTATAAACTACTTGGTATTCAATTTGCGTCAGGCTTTTAGTGTATTCTAGTTCAAGCTGAATTTTTAGTCTTCGTTGTTATATAAACCTTATTTGCTTGTTTCGAGGGCTTTGTTTGATAAACATATTCATTCATTCATTCATTCATTTAGACTGTTCCTGATTAAGAAAGCCCGATAACTTAGCTTCAATTTTATTTGCTGACACATCTCCAACCATACATATATGTCAAGTGTGGTGAAACAACTGCAAGAACAAGAGAAGGTTTCCTTGCTGGAAAATACTTTGGAAAGTTCGTCTCCAATCAAAGGAAATGAATACGGGGAAAATCAAGAAGACGATGACGAACAACAAGAAGACTCCATGATTGCTGAAAGTACTTCCTTGTTACATGCACAACACGAATTATCTTATAGACGAGAAGATATGTTTAAAGTTGCCAATCAATCTGTCGATGATTTGTTGAATGAAATCGATTTACATTCTAGAAGTCTATTATTAAAACCCAGCCCAGTAGCATCTTCCCCAATAACTGAACCATTGAATATACAACAACAAATAAACAATATCAAAGGAGTACAAAAAGAAGAAAGAGAAAAAGCTCTGCAACGAGAGGGAAAAGGAATCGATTCTGTCGATAGTGAAATTGACGAAAATGAATTATTAGATTCTTCTCTGCTGAAATCGGATAGCATGATACTTATCAGAAATAAAAGAAACGTTAGTGGTCCAAGAACTTACAAAACCTCTCTAGTTAAGACCCCAAGGAAACAAGTCACAATTGAGATGTCTCCACCTAAAGTTATGGAATATGAAGTGATGAGTGATGAATTCTCTGATGGTGAACCAGCAGACTTAAATGAAGCAGAATTATTAGAAGTCAACTGGGATACTGTTCCGCTAAGAGTCTTCAATAATTACTCTGGTAGACCTTTGCCTGAAATCACACCATCTGATTCAAACTACTCCATTAAGTCAATGCCAAACTTGCAAGGACCTGTTCCAAACTTGTTTGAATCTCCGAAGAAGGATGCCGATGATATGTCAGATGATTCTGAGGAAACAATAGCATTATCTCCAACTTCGCAAGCTAAATACCCTGCAGACTATAATAAAGCTGCTCAATACTCATTATTTGATAATAAAAAACTTCCATTGAATGAAAAATTACCAGCGTTGTCACTCTCACCTTCGACAAAATTAACTTATGATCATGATACCTATTTGGAAGATCTGAGACGTGGGGAATTAAAAGAATCCAACGATATCGTGATGAATAGAAAATTAAGAGAGTCATTTAAGGCTGATCTTATTTCAACTAAGAAGCAAAGTTCTCAAACAGACGAATGCTTCGCTGATCTAGGTGACTTATACGAAACTAATATTAGAAACACTGATGGCGATACATTAAACATTATGAGAAACAATTCAGTTAGATCCATGATAAGTGTCAGTTCAGCTGATAGAAAATTGGATACCAAGTTTGTCAATAAGTTTGTTAACAACTTAGAATTGAGAGAAGGAATTAGAGGTTTCAGTGACCAACAAATTAAAGAACTGCTGGAAGATACAGATGATGCTACGAACTCGCCCAGTTACCGTTCTGGTTCCGTTTCTAATATGAAAATTGAAGAAGACATAGAACAAGAATCCAAGGAACAAGAATTGAAGAGTTCACCGATTCACCAACACAAAAGATCTTCTTCACTTACAGAGACAATGACTAACTTTTTCAAATCGATGTCAGGCGACGTCATCAGATCTATCTCTGGCCAAAATCTCGATAAAGTTATTGAGAATGATAATGTTTCAGCTGACCCAACACCAAAAATGAGACAAGTCTCAACGCAAAGTAATGCTACCTCAATAACCGACGACTCCGCTTTTGTTTCCGCAGAAGAAGGTGACTCAAGTTATGGTGATAGTGTTGACGGAAGAAGTCAACCTATTAATTTTGACGATATTGATCATAGCAGTAATACAATTGAACATCACATTATCTATGATTCCACTTATGAAAATACCATCATTTCAGAAAACTGTGATCAAACTAATAATAAAGAAGAACAAATCGAAAATGAATCCCCTCACCCAGAAATCATTCATCTCAATAGTGACGTTCCAGTATTAGAAAGTGAGACTCGTAGCCTGGGGGAGAAAGAAAAGCCTGCCGAAATTACAGCAAATCAAGAAAACGAAGAATCTTCAGGTGATGTTGCGGCTTTTGACAATGAGAACGTGGATGTATTAAATGTTTCCAATGACAGTTTTTCAGCTGACAAGTTCGTTTTAAAAGTTTCTGAATTCGATGATGATCCGTATTCTTTTTCATCTGATCTTTCACTCGATGATGCAAGTAAATCATTTAACTCTGTTACTTCCTCCAAACTTGGACCTGTCTCTAAAAGCAAAAGAGTTATTAGTTCTGAGTCATCTCCAAAAGCTGAAGTCCTTTCCATCTGGTCAACTCAGGAAACATTCAAGAGCATTCACCATAGACCAGCTGCATTATTCCAGAGTA
Source organism: Ogataea pilisensis (assembly GCA_003707685.2). Lineage (NCBI taxonomy): Eukaryota > Fungi > Ascomycota > Pichiomycetes > Pichiales > Pichiaceae > Ogataea > Ogataea pilisensis. The sequence continues at coordinate 4,142 of PPKM02000034.1, forward strand.
TTTGTGATCCAACAACAGCTAAGTATGTTGTCAAAGAAGGAAAACATAAATCAATCAGTGTACTTTCTCACAGAACTAATCCCGTTGCCCCTATTTCCCATAGACATAACTCTTTAGCTGTGAAATCTCCTCTTAATAAAAAGTCTGAAAAATTAACACCTTCGCTACATCATTCAAATGAGCCACCGACTGGCGAAGTTACATTTAATAACCCATTGAATGAGTCAACGATGGATGAGTCTCAATTTTCTACTGGTACTGTCATCGCCAGTGCCACTAATGCATCTTTGGTTGCATCTCCGAATCATAATTCCTCTATTGTCAATGATATTACAGGTAAAACCGCCGATGTCAAGGCAAGCGTATCTCAAGCGGAGACAAGTAATTCTATCAATCTATCTGATATCCTCAAAGATGCTGATGACGGTGGTTCTTTCTTGGAAGACCTGAAGAAATGGGAAACTGATCAAGAGGTTAATCCTACTGATTTTAAGTTAACTAACAGCAATAGTGATGCTTTGGGAAATATATGGAGAAGAGGGACTTTGTCATCAAAGAGGACAATTTCAGGTAAGCATCACAATGAAAACATTGAGTTTCCGCAATTTTCTGTTGACGAGATGGAGAAGTTTATGATCCATAAGAGAATGGCAAGTGATGAGTTTCATATCAAGAAAGCCAACAGTCAATTTGTTTTGGAAGATAATTTTGATCACGTTGAACAGCAAGGACAAATGATAAATGTCTACGCAAACAATGAATCCAGAAGTGTCTTTAGCTTATACGACGACAGAGCCTCTGTTAATGTTCCAGAGCTTGCCATTCCTACAGGCTTAGGGCTTACGAAGATGCCGACAGAACGACCAACTATTGCGTCCGTTCACAATAAGGAAAACGATGATACCTTTAGTGACAGCAGTGTTTTATCGGATTCTGTTGAACAACCAGATGTTTCTGTGGCTCCTTCAAAATATGGCGGCTTGCTTCCACAAGCTAAGAGAGATATCCTTAAGGGTCAAACTTCATTAGTAAGACCTTTAAGCCCAGTCAAGTTACACCCATTAATTCCTGTAGATGATAAAGTGATTAATTCACTAGATGTTCCTTCTCATCCTTCTATTACAGCTGGACATAAATCGATGTTATCTGAGGTCACTCCACCAAACCCAGCTCGTCTGGTTAATGGAGAACAAGGTCGTCTATTCTTGAGAATGATAGCTTTAAGACAGCTTAATCTTTTCCCTACTCTTACTCAACGAAATGCAAAATTCCAAGTGATTTTGGATAATGGAATTCACTGTTTGACCACTGATTATTTCACAATTCAATCGATAGCAGCGATTCCAATTAACAAGGAATTTGAGTTGATTGTGGGGGACCATCTGGACATTATCATTACGCTGAAGATGAAATATGATAAACCAAAGCCTCGTATGGTTGAAATTAAGGAGAAAAAGAAAGTCAAGTCCAAAAACTTAGTGGCCAGATTCTTTGGTAGCAAGGATATTCTAACCACAAGTAAGTACGTTTCTAAGCCAGCTGTTAATGATCCTCTTTCTAGTTTGCTGGCCCCAGACGGTTCGTTTGCTAAATTCCACATGAACTTCGACGATTTAAAAGAATCAATTACAGGAAAACCAAAGATGGTGAGTATTGAAGGCTTCAATGAATGGAAAACGTATATTGATACGACTACTGGCAAAGTTCATCAAGCTCATCCATATAAAGTGTGCGCTATTGATTTCAGCATGCTATTCATTCCAAGAACTTCTGAATTTGAAGTACTTCCCATCAGTATTAAGAACGCGCAAGAGCAACTCGAACAAGCCAAAAATGCATTGAACTTGAAGCACGAAGGCTATATGTACCAAGAGGGTGGTGATCTGGAACTGTGGTCTAGACGTTTCTATAAATTAGCATGTTATGATTTACTTGCGTATAATGAGACTACGATGAAGATAAAAGCCAAATTTAATTTGAAGAGAGTTGTTGAAGTGATTTATCCAGACAAACTCCAATCCACTAACGACGATGACTTGAGAAAGCATATTTCTGATATTACGAATTTGAGTGCCCCAAGGACTGGTGAGAAAGCAAATTCAAGAATGTTTAGTGACACTTTGATTTTGAGTGATGCTTTCAAATTGAGATTTGTCAATGGCGAGACAATTGATTTCGGTTGTGATAGTAAAGACGAAAAGTGGAAATGGGTTCAATTACTAGAAGATGTTGTGTCCCAAAATAACTTCAGAAGACAACCATGGGTGAGATTGATGTTGGAGAGGGAAGGAAAGTCTGTCTCAGCTTGATGTGTTAGTTTTCAATGTGTCTTTGAATATTTTTTTCTCGTTTTGTTTTCAATTCTTTTGTTTTTCGCAAATTCGTGGGTTTTGAAAGTTTCTTTGAAAGTTCCAATTTGTGTGTTTTTTTTGTATTTTTTGAATGTTCTGCCATCTGTTAATTGTTTTATTTACCTTTTGTATTTTATGTTATTATATAGTTTTCTGCCTCGTTCTGTATTCTCATACCATTTCTACATGTATAGTTTACAATTAAGAAATAACTTGAATTTCTTGTCTAACGTTGTATAATTTCATACTCTGTGATGATTCTATTTGATTCAAAGTTTCATGTCTACTCCTCTCATTTTATTGGATTTTTCACTTCTACAAAGTGTTACAAAAAAGGAAACGACCTTTTTTAAGCTCGGCCGGTGATGTGATACAATTAATACACAGGAGTAGGCTTCAGTGAATCCGGAACTGTATACAGTTACTCAAACTGGTTTGCGTATATCAAAACCGTTCAAACGATGGTTGCCCGATTGGGAACAGCCGGTGCGGCCGAATGCACAGGAAAGGAAATTCTGTGGAACGATAAGAGCCAACTACGTAGAGATCTGCGGCCGCTCCGATCTTTCCCAATCAGGCAATTATGGTATTATCGCCTGTCTGTGCAACCATCCTTGGCTCCTTATTGATCGGATTGGTTTGCTGAAATTATTCTCGATTCTGCTCCTGAAGACCGCCAGCAGTTGCAACATGATTAGTATAAAAAGGGACAAGATCTCTCCGTTTTCAGGTATCTTGAAGAAAAACAAGATCCTCATTTTGAATCCTCAAGGCATACAATCAGCAAATCATTTTCAATTACTCTACAGATTCTACTGCTTTTAGATCAACACATACAACAAATTAATTACAAGATGCCTGTCTCCACTGGATTAGAAATTTTACCATTAGAAGGCCAACCTTTTGGTGCTAAAATCAAGATGCCATCATATACTTCGGATCCTTCAATTTTAAACGAAGATGATTTTGCTAAATTACGGTCAGCGTTAATGACGTATTCTGTTGTTGTTATTCCAGGTCAAGAGAGCCTGTCTCCTGAATCGCAGCATGCATTGACTATCAGATTTGATCCAACTGCAGGCTCTAACTATGGTCATGATGAGAAAATTTTCCACTCCTCTAAATCAATTCTAGCTAAAGATGGTAAATCTGTTCCAAGAAGGCCAGAAGTCATGATGGTCGGTAATGGTTCATTTAATGCAGGACATGAAGGTATGAAAGCTTTCAAGTTAGAACACCCAACACACTTCCATTTCCATAAAGACATCTTATCCGAAGAAGAAGTTGCAAAGAATCAAACGAGATTTTACAGATGGCACATAGATGCTGCTTTGTATGAGCTAGCGCCACCCGTTGTCACTACATTGCTAGGTTTAATTGTTCCTTCAACTAATGAAATGCAAACTATCGTCTATGAAGATACCAAAGAAATTAAAGAAGTTGTAAAAGGTGCTACCGCTTTTGCTTCAGGTAAGATTGCCTTTGATTTACTATCTGATGAACAAAAAGAATTTGCTTTGAACACAACTGTGGTCTATGCTCCTCATCCATATATGTATATCAACAATTGTAAGGCCACTTCTGATGGCTTGACTATTGAATCTGAAAATCCACCCAAAGAAATACCATTAGATGAGTTACCATCCTGGGAAGATTCAAAGATTAAAAGATTACCATTGGTATGGACAAACCCAGAAACTAAGAATCCTCATTTGCAAGTGCATGGTAGTTGTGTTTATCAATTAGTCAACACCGCCACTGGTGAAGTAATTGCTGAAGTGGAAGAAGCCAGAAAAATTGTTCATGGTTTAATGAGACCAGCAATTTCTCCTCAACATATTTACTGCCACGGGTGGAACAAAGGTGACCTTTGTGTCTTCCACAATAGAGGCGTGATTCATTCCGTTACTGGTGAATTTGCCCCTGATGAGAAGAGATTAATGCATCAATGTAATGTTGCAAGTGGTGAAGATCCTCTGCTATTCAAATAGGCACGCTACCGAGATTTACTTTGTTTATTGCTATTTTTTTTCTGGTGTTCATTTCTGTTTTAAATTTATTCTATATCTTTCCCATTCACTGGAAGAGCTCGATTATTAATTTCTATTTTTTATATAATGCGACTTACGACATATGACTACTTATTCCGTACATCCTTTCAATTAATGACATGACTACTAATTTTTATCATCAAATGCTGGGGCATAGCAGCGTCAAAACCTTCTTGTGGACCGTGAGTAAAAAAATTAAATCACATGGCTCTACCAAATCGTGATTAGAATCTTCACTGGCAATAAGCATAAACTAATGCACAAACATCAGAGAGAGCGATAAAATAAAAAAACAGTGTACACAATAATACCTATCAAATACAACTAGATTAAATAATACAGGAAAAACTAATGCTTAACTACTTCATGAAAACAAAACCAAGTGTCGGTTTATTGCCTAACGGGTCTCTTTCTGGTTTTGCTAGCGTTGTCTCTTTCTCTGTAATTTCCTTTTCCTTTTATATTAATTTCAGTGTCTCTATCGCTCTGGTCTCTTTGATCCCTGATGTTTGGCAACGTTGGCAACCCTTTGGATGCCTGAGGTTCTGGCGTAAGTGAATTAGATGGTGGTCTAGAAGGTAACTTCGGTATACTTGGTAAGCTTAACGTAGCACCAGAGCTTGGGAATGGCGGTGGAGTAGCTTCCGCTCTATTTGTGTTTTGAAAATTATTCATATTAATAGGATTACTGCCGTTATTGTTGTTGTTGTTGATGATGTTATTATTGTTATTGTTTATATTACTATTATTGCTGTTGACGTTGTTGGCGTTGCTGTTGTTGAGAGTAGGGTTGTTCATCTGATTCGGAAACATATTTGGCATGCCAGGAATTCCCTGCATGAAAGGCATACCCATCGGGTTCATCATAAATGGTGGAGGCATTGGCATGTTTGGATTGTTCGGTTGATTTCCAGGAGTCGCTCCGGCAGCCACTCCAGAAGATATAACGGCAGTCAAACTTGCAGGAATAGTACCATTTGCCAACATCTCTGAGACAATCTTGGTTGGATTGAATTCAGCACGTATTTTATCTTGTTTGGCACAATAAGCTAGCCATGATAATTCGTCGAAGCCAAAATTGAAATAATCTGATAAATCAGCTCCTGGAAGTCTCCATGGTTTCTCTTTCAATTCGTCTAAGGCTAAATGCGTTATTGGGATATCTTGATATTCACCAATCTTATTTATGTCAAGGCCAGTGGACTCAGTAAGTATAGGAACTGTCTGTTGAGTTGTGGAAGTTGCAGTTCTCCCTGTCTCTTGAGTTTTCTCTTCTGCTGTGGTTTTGGATTCAGCTGATCCTATGATGAATTCAACATCCGAATCACTATCAGAGTCATAGTCACTGGAATATTCACCTTTCACATCCCCAATTTCATTACTGCCTGTTTGGTGTTCCACTTGTGCAACCGCTTCTTGATCGTTTATTTCTTCAGATGATTGCTTTAGCTCGTCACCGTCTTTCGCCTCAATGACTGTGTTCACCTGTTGCTCATCCTTCTGGTCGTCAGAGCCGTAGAGAAAATCATCTTCTTTATCCATTATTAAGTATTATCTGCAAATATTACGACGTCTTGAGGGAATACAGCAAAATTAATGAACGTTATCAAAGTACTTGTCACTTAAAGGGAAGCATTGCTTTCAGTTATGTATGTACATACCATCAACCACTGCATTTACTTTACTGTCTTTGAGCAAAGTAACGTGGCAGTGCAAGTAGACGTGGCTAACTGTGGCTGGTTCCTTTTTGATAAGTGATTACGTAACACAAGGATAAATGTTAACCACGTGATATAAAGACAGGTCTTTGAGACCCCGCCTTCGCTCTATAAACTACACACCTCCCACCCTATTCCCCAAATCTGGAAAATTTTTCAGTCACTTTCTCTCTCTGTCTGTCTCTCTGTGTGTTTCTCTGGGCCACCTGTTAGCAGTCAATACTCAGTACACCTTCTGGCAAGCCCCATACTGTGTCGTTTGCTAGTAGTATCCAATGGAGCTTCTCTTTCTCTTTTCATCCATTCTGATGTGACCAAAAAACATGTAATATTTTAAAGATTCATTTACTTGACATTATAGGAATTTTATCTTGTACTGATTCCAACCAAGTATAAACATATATCTATAATTATACAAAATGTATGTGGTCAGATCGATAAAGAGAGTCAATAAGCAGGGCGTGTTAGTGCCATTATAGTGCTACTTCAAGTTGGCTAAAGGGATATTGAAGATTTAAATAGTGATAAAGCTCAAGTGATACCAGAATACTAAGTGAATAAATAGTATCATTACATGTGCATTACTTACATGGGAAATCTTATATACATTCAAATGGCATTATAAAAGGGAATCAGACTCAATTTCCTATAGACATCATCTCAATATTGAACTACTTACAACTGATATTGGTTTTTCAATCTGCATTTATTTTCTGATTATTGTAAACCATATCATGTGAATCTAAATTTCAGTGAAAATGATAAACCGTTAGAGCTCAATGCAGCACTCAGACTAGTTTTCTAATTCAGCAGGCATTCATTGGTCAATAGTTTTCATTATTTTTTTCAGATTTGAGTCATATAGCATAAATTATTGTTATACAGCTCATCTGTATTTGATTTGAATTTGAATTGTCCATATGTGAAGAATAACGACTGAGTTACCAATTTAGCATTAATGTCCATTTTGTTCATGTCACTGTCAAACAAGTCAAGATCCCAATTTTAGCCTCATTAGTTACTACCTGTTTCAATTGACTTACTCTCCTCCTGAATATTCAGCCATCTCGATAAAATATCGACAAATATACTAACATTTTATTATTTCTTATTTACTACAGGTCCAAGAGAACTAAGAAGGTCGGTATTACCGGTAAGTACGGTGTCAGATATGGTTCATCCTTAAGAAGACAATGTAAGAAGTTGGAAGTTCAACAACATGCTAGATACGACTGTTCATTCTGTGGTAAGAAGTCTGTTAAGAGAACTTCTACTGGTATCTGGAACTGTAAGTCCTGTAACAAGACCGTTGCCGGTGGTGCTTACACTGTTTCAACTGCTGCTGCTGCTACTATCAGATCAACTATCAGACGTTTAAGAGAATTAGCCGAAGCTTAAATAAAGTGTTGGTTTATTTGTTACATTCTTTCTAAATATTTATAGTTCTGTTTGTTGAAAACATAATAATAATAAAATTCAATTTTATGTGTTTTTTTAAAAAAAAGAAAGAATTTGAAACTGTGAGATCCGTTCTATATGTTTTTATTCTCATACAGTAAAAAAAGAGGTGCACAGGCATTTGGATAAGCACATCATCCATACTAATAAGTGGAGACAGTAATTGACTAGTATATTTCATGTTACCAAGCAGGCTCTCTGTGGGGATATTTATTTATTCGAAAGAAGAAAGCCTGAATAAAAGGTTATTTTATCCCTGTTTAGTAATTTTTTTATGGTAATCGCTTTTACTTAAAACAAATCTACTTTAGTTCAAAAATTTAAGGAGCTTTAAGGAAGCACCATACGTATACAGATACTGTACTGAATATCCGAGTGAGCTATATATCATAAAACGTAACCAGCTTGAAATATGTGGTTTAATTATTATATCAGTCGAGGAGCATCGCATTCTTACTACAAATTTCTCTTAGCTTCTCCCAGTTCGGTTTATTACCCTAAACTAAAGTTTGCAAAATCAGACTATTCTATAGATTTTTCCTATCGAATATGAGACTTCCTTAAAAAATATAGGCCAATTGATTGTGTAGAAATGGAAGAAGATGGTTAAAATCATTAACAGTTGTGCCAACATTAAAAATTAGAAAAAAAAAAGAATGGAAATTTGGTGCATGCGGGGTTTGAACCCGCGACCATCGCGTTGCTTCGTGAGAAACAATGTGTGTGTGACATATGTATAATCGTCACTGTACGACTATAAGCACGATGCTCTTGACCTCTGAGCTAATGCACCGAATTCGGAAACATAACGGAACACGCAATATTATTAGTGAAGAATTCAGTTCTTAAAAAACAGCACATATCCTAATCTATTCACCTACTCATCCAAGCATGAGCAGGTAAAAGTTTACAGAGAGATAGTGAGACTAATAAAACTCTTAAAACTTGACATTCTAAAACACCTAAACTTCAAATTAATAATGGTTCAGGATAATATACCACCAAACATAAAAATGCTTGTGTAGCATACTACATGCACTGAAAAATTATTTGTTGCTGCCTTTTATATCTTGCCACTGATGACGTGGTTGTTAAAATTGAAATTCTTGCCCAAATAATGCTCTTGATAAAATCACCAAAGAATGAATTGATCTTTCAAATAGTTAGACCTCTTCACAGCAACCTGAAATCTAATTTAGTGAGATATTGAATTTTGTACAATTAGAAGAATAAAATCGGACTTGCTTTACGTGCAAAAATTTGCTTTCCACTAAATAGCATAATAACTGATCCAAACCCCCTTCACAATGAAAGATAAAAAAGAAGCTACAAACAAAAAAAAATTTAGCCAATTACATATTCACCAACAAAAATGCAATTCTTATGAATGTATGTCATATCAGGCTGTTATATATGGATAAACATCCACATAGAGCAATACATAATCTAGAAATATAAAAAGGTAGGCAGTATTTTTTTTGTGGGAGATTATTCTGATTCTCAGTTGTCAGTAACGAAAAAAAGGAGAAAGTGCAAGATCCTACTTACTTTAAACATTTTGTTCAATAGAGAAAAAGAGGCCTTAAAAGAAACAGGTCAACAAGAAAACGACCTCGCAGGCGCGCGCCAATTTTCGTTTTACTGGCAAGACGACTTAATAAATGACATAATCTTTGTTTATCAACTTTTTGCCGCAGATTAGTTTCTGTTATTTACAATTTTCCTAATTGGGAATTATAAATGCTAAGATTTGTGCTTTATCACATTAATGCAGTTTAATTGTTTCTTGAGCATACATTACTATTATGATGAGACAGGTATCTATGTTTTTATTGAAAAGATAAACAAAGCAGACGGAGTTTTTTTTTTGAACTTTTGTAATCGCTTTTAGATCATTTAGTTGTTTTTCTTAATTTATTCGTTTTATTACTTTTTTTCGAACAGTGTACATTTTACATGAGACTAAAAAAAACCATACTCTCTTATTTGCTTCGGATGGCTAATTAAATACCTATCAGCTTAACAATTTAACAACATAACGATCAGACAACACCGTATTATAATTTGTGAAGAAGCATACGTATAGCTCACAATAATGCTCGATTCAAATATGATCTCCACTAAACAAGAAGTGGAGAATCTTCTAGTTAATCTGTCTTCCGATCAGTTGAATTCGATACTATCCTTAGTGAAGCCGCCAAAACTGTTTCTAAACTCGGAGGACCAACAAGAATACCCACATGAACAAGAAAAGCTGCAGCAACAAAAAACCAATAATGATGATGATGACGTTACGCAACTGTCTAATAAATCGATACCACAAGAACAGGTGAACAGTGATAGAGCAAGTCAATTAGTAGTTGCGAATCCCGAGGAATCTATCACTGAATCATCTGAATCAGAACAGATAAATAAAAACTTGGTATCTTTGGAAAACATCTTAAGATTACTCAACGGCTTACAAAACACGAGTTTGATAGTAGGCAACAAACAACTAAAGTTACAAAACTGGTTCCATTCAGTATACTCGATCTTGAGCAACTACAACAAAGAGCTAATTAATGATGAAAAAAGTCTAAATGACAGTTTCCTCAAATCGTTAGATACAATCTCAAAAATTTTCACGGTTTTGGGGAACTATCGACATGAACTCTCATTGGGAAACACTGATGAATCTCTCATGATGAGTTATAAAATACAGAAGATTAACGATGATTACAAATCAGGCAACTTCAAGCACTTGAAGAACTATTGTAATGAAGTAGATAATATGACGAAATTGAACAATGAGATTGAGGTGAATATAACAAGATTGAAACCTATTTTAATAGAGAAAATCATGGCTATTTCATTCAAATTGAATGAATTCTATCAGTTGCTAGACAAAATTGACATTGATTCATACCCTAACAGAGAATTCATTCAAGAGATACCCACCAAAGAAGAAACAATACGATTTTTAACATTGAATCATGTTGAAGATATTAAACAGGTAATGATGACGAAATTTAATCAGGTAAGTCCTACTTTCTCAAAAAAGATTGATGTTGAAATTACTCGATTGAAAGAAGTGATAACTGATAGAATTAATCAAATTCGTCAAGTATTACTTGCAATTGCCGAACTAGACGATGAATTAGATTTAGAATCAAGCATTCTTGAGTATGATATTAATAATGATGAAAATATAGAAACGAAAGTAGGATTGAAAAATAAAACTGTGGATCCGTTATTAAGCAGATTGACAAGTTTAGAACAAATCAAATCCGAAAGAGAAGATAGATTGAAATTGCAGTTGAAAAGAGTAGAAAAATTATGGGCTGTATTAAGACCAAATGATAATTCGATTCAAGATTTTCTAAAGAAAAATAAAAACTTGAAATTATCATCCTTACAAAACTTTGATGTTTTGTTATGCGAACTAGAGAATGAAAAATTATTGAATCTTTCAAAATTTATTGATGCTAGTAGATTAAGAATCCAAGGTTACTGGGATCTGTTGATGTATGATCAATCAGAAAGAGAGCAATTTGAAGCTTTCTATATAACTGATACTAATAAGTACGATGAGAATTTATTAGAGCTACATAACCAGGCGATTGTTAGATTAAGACAAGAAGTTGAGTCAATGAAACCTTTACTAAAACTAATATCGAACATGAATCAATTATTAATGGAAAAGCAACAACTAGATGATGCTTCCAAAGATCCTAACAGATTACTGAAAAGGGACTCTTTTAGGATATTGAAAACTGAAGAGAGAATGAGGGACAAGATAAATAAAATGTTACCATTTACTATAGATCAATTGAAATTAGAGATATCAAATTTTGAAGTCTCTAAAGGCAAACTTTTCAAAGTTAATGGTAAACCATATTCCCTGAAATTGGACGAGATCGAAAACGAATTCACCAGAAAGAAATTCTTTAGAAAATCTCCAATTAAAGAAAAAATAGCAAATAAAAATTTACAAAATTCAAGATCAAGACCTTTATCTACATTAAGAGCAACAAGATCACTCAACACCAATAATTATACGGACAGTGCCATCAGAGACCGCTATGGTAGAGGCAACAATAATAGCAATAACGGATCTATAATACGTAGAAAAACAACAAATGACATGAGCAACCCATTCAATTCAAAAGAAAGTTCCCCAGTTAAAAGGCAGAAAATAAATCTTCCTCAAGATCAAGTAACGATAAGGGAAGTCAAAGAAATTCCCATGATAGGAAGAATGAAACAAATTGAACCTCCAGTGTTTCTCAATAAGCGATTACCCCTTTCACAAATAAACGAGTCGTACGACAACACGACAAATAATAAAGAAAGTAGCCATGAAAACAAAAACCAATACAATACCGTTAATAATAATAATGATAATAAAGAATTATCGATGGAGCTGTTAAGAGGTGGATTAACAATATCCAATAAGCCAATTGTAATCAAGGGTGGATCACCAATGAGAAAACAGAAAAGCGTTAATACCATCGATATGAGTTCACAGCAACATTTAAGTACGTTCACTCCAAAAATCACTCAAAATCTTTCAAACGCAACAACTAGATTACTATTACCTTCAACTTCACCAATGAAGCCAAATGATTCCTCTGACATATTGAGATTAACGTTGTCTCCTCAATCAATATCAGCCAGTAGTAAACCAAGGATTCCAATGAAATCATTATCAAAGACCATAAATTCACCGATTAGAACTGGTAAAAGAATTGCTTCGTATCAATTACAGTCTAACCCTTCAGAACTTATACTTCATGACAATATCAGTGGTAATGGAAATGGAAATGCAACTAATAACGAAGTGAATGATGTCGCAGAATTGACTGATTCTATGATAGATTATGAGAATGATGGGATTGTTGAGCCTGATACTTATGATAACTCTAAAAGTAATCAGCACACCTCACTGGATCAACTTTTAAAAGCTGTTGAGCAAGAACATACGAATAAACTTAGAATTGGAAATGTTGATTTGAAACAGGTTGGAGTAAGTAAAGAAGGAGAAGCAGGGGAAGATAAAGAGAATATTAGTCGTGAGGGAAATATTGCTCTCATTTCAAAGCTTACACAACCTCTTGATTATTCAAAACAAACAATTCGGTTTAAGAGTAATAGGAACGGAAGTTATGTAAAGAAGAAGATAAGATTGGCTGATATTTCAATGAATTGAGAGTTGAGAAACTGACACTTCTTGAAGAAATTAGTTAAGTCGTTAGTGTTTTTTGGACGTTTTCATGTTTTAGTAAGCTTTTTTTTTCTTAGTGAATGAATCGAGTACGATTCAATATTATGTATAATTATGACAATAATGTGCTTTGTGAAAGATATATATGATTGAAATATATTCATGAGGATGTATAGTGACCAGATACAAGTCATAGATACCAAATATGACAACGACTACAGGAGATGGGGAGATAGTGATGGAGTTCTGGAAGCAGTCGATACTTACTTTTTTCTCACCAGAGCTCTGACAAACAACTAAATAATTACAAGCAAAAATTAAGAACAGAAGAGAAAAGAAAAAAATATTAAGAAATTAGAAGAAGCACAACTGGCAGGATGAAGCAAAACAAGAAACATAGCAAAAAGCGAAATAAAATGACAAAATCGTGAATGATCAAAGGTATCTTCAATCACCAACTTTTAGACTCCAAACCATCAGGAGGAACAGTTTCAACTTTTTTCTTACTAACTTCACTCCAATCAGTACTTAACGAGGTACCATTACTTTCCAAATAACTTTTCATCATAGCTTTCTTAGCATCGTCATCTGCACCTTGATACAATTTTTTAAAGAAATCATCAGGAGATGAATCTTTTTCGTCTTCATTGTCGTCCACTTCATCGAATTTGAAATTCGACCAATTGATGTTTTTGGTTGATGATGAGGGATATTGTAGCTGTGAATTCTGGGGAATCTCAGGTTGCGAAGAAATAGAGGGAATATCAGCTGTAGTTTCTTTTGACTCTATGGATTCTAGACTCTTCCATTTGTGTTGTTCCTTTTTAACTAAATATAGTTCTAACTTAGTTCCAAAGACCCTAAACGAAGATGCATCGGGATCAATCGATTCAAATAAAGGATCTAGCTTATAATTGAATTCTGAGTTATCTTTCAATACGAATTCAACATATAAAGAGTTTGAGTTGAATTCAACTTTCACTGAATCCTTTGGAATATTTTTAACAAATAACGAAATGTTAACTTCTGACAAAGTGTCATACCAATCAACTTTTAATGTCTGTTTTTTAGGAGTAGGTGGTTCAATATTAGCGATATCTGGAGGTGGAAGTGGAAGTTGAGGTTGTTTTTCATCAGAGGTTTCTTTTTTTCCGCTTTGCTTTTCCAATAAATTTTTAGCAATCTCTGTGAATTGATTTTCCAATTGAACTACACGATCTTCTTCTAAATCGTTTGCTTTTTTCAGTTTATTTCTTATCATTCCTTTAAAAATTAAAGTTTCATTGTCTTGATCATTGTAAACTTCCGAAATTATAATCTGTTGGAAAGCTTCTTTGAAACATTTCAATTTGAAGTACGTCATTGATTTTTGTTTGTAGCATATGGCGATGTCTACGAATTGAGATTCGAAATTTGTTGAATTTGAATTTGAATTTGAATTTGATTCAGCTAAGATCAAAGCTCTAATTGATTCAGTTAAAGCAGAATCATAATTTTTAGATCTTAAATAAGCCTGAGATTTTAAAATCAAAGCTTTGAAATGAGGAATATAAGGTAGTTGTAAGGAGTCCTTTTGATTTAGAAAGGAATTTAATAGATCAATTGCTAGGTGGTAGTTCTTGTCTTCTAAGGCCTTATTGACATTCTTAAAGAGGACGGAACTCGAAGTGGTAGTAGTTGACATTGGAGCAAGGGAAGGGGAGCGGGGGAAGAAAAACAGTGACTAACTACAAAAGTGACTGAATGCACGGAGACGCTGGTGGGCCAAATAGCTAAACGACTGAATGGATTAGTACAACAGGACCAATCAACCCTGTTGTTCACTTGTCTTGTCTTGTCTTGTTCTATTTGTTCAGTTTCAATGATCGATTTCAGATCTGGTGAAAAGCAAACCTCTGCACCACAGAAATAGACTATTTGTTGCCTTACTCAGCACCAGAAATTACATAACATTTCGTCTGTCATTACTAAGTGTTTATTCACCTATTTCTCCGATTTGAGTTGGCTGGTTAAGTAGTTGGTTAGTTGGATAGTTAGTTGGATAGTTAGTTGGATAGTTAGTTAGTTACCTACCTTTTTCACTCCCCCACTTTACTATATTTACTTCTTTCCATCTCCTGTTTTTTTGATTTTATCTGCTGTTTGTGTTTCATCAGCATATCGTCACACCTTCTTCAACTGTTACTCGCCTACTCACATAATGACTGCTAATCACCACCACAGCACCCATCACCACCATCATTTGCCCCACGTTCAAGATGATTTATTCGAGAACATGCCTATAATATCCCCAACCATCTCTCCATCTCAGGTTGATACTTCTATAACTCCGACGTCTCCTTCGACGACATTAACAGAAGAAATTGCCATTCCATCGGTTTCTTCCACCTCATCATTCGAAAGACAAGAACAAGAAGAAGAGAAAAGAAATATACTTCCAGAGGTACTTCCAATAGTAAAATGTATAGCTAGAGCACGTATCCCAACCACAAATGGTCCTGAGATCTTCTTACATCTATATTCTAACAATATTGATAAAAAAGAACATTTGGCAATTGTGTTTGGTGAAGACATCAGATCAAGATCTTTATTTGCTCGTAGACAAAATGAAACACAAAATGATAGAATGATTAGAGGTGCATACGTTGGGAAATTATATCCTGGAAGGAAATTAGCGGACGTTGATGAAGTACAAGGAATTGAACTGAAATTCAAAAATGATGGTAATGATTATGATGACGAATTTGTCATAATCAATAAACTGAAAAATGATGATAATGACAATGAAAAAGTTAATAAGAGTGCATCTGATCCAACTTTGGTGAGAATCCATTCTGAATGTTATACTGGAGAAACGGCATGGTCTGCAAGATGTGACTGTGGTGAACAATTTGATGAAGCTGGTAGACTCATGGGACTGGACGGTCATGGTTGTATAGTTTACCTAAGACAGGAAGGAAGAGGGATTGGATTGGGTGAAAAATTAAAAGCTTACAATTTACAAGATTTAGGCGCGGATACAGTTCAAGCTAATTTAATGTTGAGACATCCTGCCGATAAGAGAAGTTTCAGTTTAGCTACTGCTATTTTATTAGATTTAAATCTAGTTAATATCAATTTATTAACTAATAATCCTGATAAAATTATTGCCGTGGAAGGAAAGAATAGGTTGGTTAGAGTTAATAAAAGAGTTCCAATGATTCCTTTAGCTTGGCAACTTAAGAATGGGGGTATTCAATCTAAAGAAGTTGAAGGTTACCTAATGACAAAAATTGAAAGAATGGGTCACTTATTGAGTAAACCAGTTCAGGAATGAGTGGATGAGATGTGGGTGGATATATATATGTATATATAATTTTATTTATAACAACTAGATCACTAAATATCGGTTCAAGTTTACTGTTTTGTATCTGTATTAAACATGAAATATCGTACACAGCTCCTACTAAATTAGTTGCTTTTGTAAACACGCAGAAAAGAGCTTGTACACCTTAGACTACGATTAGATAGACTGATAGATAGATAGATACATATATATACATAGATACATACATACATATATTAAATAAATAAGCGGATACACAAGCAATGGTACATAAGAAAAACAACGAGCGATTCATAGTAATTGCTTGAAATAGAAGATTTCACAAAAAAAACGAAAAAAATGGCAGGAATTATTAAATAAACATAAATATAACAAAGCAAGTAAGTTAGCTGAATTTATTCATGCTTTCAAAGCTTGCTCAATATCTGGAGCAATCTTTAAAGGAGTCTTGATTGAGGAATATCTTTCAATGACTTGACCATCTTTACCAATTAAGAATTTTTCAAAATTCCATTTGATTCCTTTAAATCCTAATAAGCCTGCTTTTTCCTCTTTTAACCATTGGAATAAAGGATGAGCATCTGAGCCATTAACATCGATTTTCTTCATGATAGGGAAAGAGACACCGAAATTCAATGAACAGAATTCAACAATCTCTTCTTCGGTACCCGGTTCTTGATGACCGAATTGATTGCATGGGAATGCAATGACTAAAAAGTCAGAGTCTTTGTACTTGGAATAAATTTCTTCTAATTCCTTATATTGTTTAGTGAATCCACATTTAGATGCAGTGTTGACCACAAGGACAACTTTGCCTTTCAAGTTGGCTAATGGGTACTCTTTACCAGAGTTGTCAATTGGGGTGAAGTCGTAGAATTTAGACATTGGTAGCGGATGTTGTAAGATACTGATTATACAGGTTTTTTGACAATAAACAAGTAAAGTACGGTTAAATGAAGAGGTAAAGGTAAAGATAAAGAAAGATAAAGATCAGACACAAACAGACCACTTTATAGCGCTAACTAGAAATGGGCTTAGTAATTACCGAAAAGAGTGGAAGAAAAGTCTAGACTTTCCAGCGATTAGAAACCGTTGAGAATATTCCACGCGTCGATCGACGACAGACCGATGACCGACGCAACGTGACTCATTTCACGCACAGCCAAAAATTTCCCGCCGCAATTTTCTGCAATTTTTTTTTGCTGCGCTGCATCGGGGTTTTCTCGCGCTGGGGCGGAAATGAAATTTTTATTGCCGGTCTCGATCTCTTGGGTAGCATTTTTTTTAATCATCTCAGATCCAATCTCAGATATATATAGATATATATAGATATAGATATATATAGCTTTATTTGCATTTCTTTCTCTTCTTCTTTTTTCCATCTACTGGGATTTTAGGTCGCTTCCAGTTCCCTCTATCTATAATTTACTGCAGCCATGACACCGAGGACACATTCAGCTGATGAACAATCACTCTCGAATTACCAGGAAGATTCACACCAACCTGCACTTCTAAAAACTACTACTACTACCACCATTCAATTACCTACTCCATTATTAACTGACTCATCGTTAGAAACCAAAATTGAAAATGCCGATGAAAAAAGCTATGACGCTTTTCAACACGAAGACCTTTCACTCTTCCCTGAAGGTGGTCTAAGGGCTTGGATTTGTGTCGCTGGTGCATCTTTTGGATTAATGACTGTCTTTGGAATCATGAACACCATCTCCAGTATACAGTTACACATCCAATCAAATCAATTGTCTGACGTCAAAATTTCTTCAATTGCTTGGATTTTCTCCATTTATATGTACTTCAATTTATCTCTTTGTATTGTGTCTGGTCCCTTGTTCGATATTATGGGTATCAGGACTGTCTTGCTACCTGGAATGATCTTGAATTGTGCCGGGTTGTACGCTACTGCTTATTCAACCAAATTATGGCATTTTGTGTTAAGTTTTGGTGTTGCATCAGGTATAGGCTCAGGCATTATGTTAGCTCCTTTAGTTTCGGTGAGTAGTCATTGGTTCTTGAAGAAAAGAGGGTTGGCAAACGGCTGGGCTCAGACTGGGTCCGTCTCAGGTATTTTCTTCCCAATGATGTTGAGAGAGCTCTATCCAGATTTAGGATTTGAAAAATCAATGGTTATATTGGCCTCAATTTGTGTTGTTTTATGTATGTTGTCTTTTATCATGGTTAAAGATAGATTAGACATAATTGCAGATCCTGATACTAAAGATGAAACTTTTTGGAACAGGTTAAAAAATTCTCTAGATATTAGCTCATTTAAAGAGAAACGTTTCTCTGCTTTAGTTGCTGCATTATTCTTGAATGAGTTTTCTATTTTGTTAGTCATCACTTATATTTCTACATACGGTGAAGTTCGAGGAATGAGTCAATCCACCACTTATATCTTGTTGACTGTGTTGAACTCTTCTGGACTGTTTGGCAAATTGCTACCTAATTTATTAAGTGATTACATTGGACGTTTCAATATGATGATTATAGTTTCTCTGCTGATGTCCATTTCAATTTTTGCTATTTGGCTACCTTACTACAACAATGTCGGATTATTTATCTTTGCGGTTGTTTACGGATTTGGGTTTAGTGGTTCGTATACTATGACACCAACTACTATTTCTCAAATCTCAGCCACTAATAAGTTTGGATCAAGGTTTGCTACTGCTTATTTTGTCGTTGCTATTGGAAACTTAATCTCGATGCCTGTTGGAGCACAGATGATCAATAATCAAACTGTTGGGAATTACAACAATATGATTATCTTCGCTGGGTGTACTTGCTTTGCTGCAACTTTGTTATTTATCCTGTCGAGATATTTCATCGTTGGTACCAAGTTGATGGTTTTTGTTTAATTTTTTCTCTTTATTTTGTCTTTTCATTCTGTTCGATTGAATGAATTTTTAATGATTTATGACTTATGAACTATGCTGTTTTTTTTTTTTTTTTTTTCTTTCCTTTTTTTTTTTCCCTTGATCTTATCTAGGGTTTCTTTTTCTTTTCTTTTTCTTTTGTTTTGAACGTTAGATCCATATATTATATATTTTTACTAATACTCATCCAATTTAATAATAATTTTTTTTCGCCCATTTTTATTTAACAGAAAAAATAATCAAAAAAAAGTATACTAAAGCTATGTTGTTAACGTACATTTTATTCATAAAAACTTGGGGAAGTTATATATATCATATCTATCATTCACCTATTCACTTTTTTCCTTTAGATGAATTAACGTATCTACCTTTACCAACACTAACTTGAACCGGCTTCACATGCTCAGTACCTGTGAAGAAAGGAGAAATGAAATTATCAGCAGAACCACCACCAACGAATTCTTGCATGGTTTTTTCATTTTTTCTCAATTGCCATTTAGCATTCTTAATAGCTTGTTGATATTCTTTTTGATCTTCTCGTAAGAAAACTTGTTCTAATTTAGAATTACCTTTATGCTGATAACCTTGATTTCCATACTTCTTAGCATAATTCTTAGATTGAGGGGAAGGTAAAGAGTACTTATCACCTCTCTTGTGCCACTCAAAATTCTTCTTCAAATGTGGGATAATCTCCCCACTCTTGGCATTCACAGAAACGGCACATCTTAGTAAAGTTTGACCACCACATGATCCACAGAAATGCTTAGGCGTACCATCTTTAGGAATAGGAGTCAGTGTGAAACAAGCGTGACATCTGAGCATATAATTTCTCACCCTTTTGATTTGTAAACCGGACATCGAGTTCATTAAATTCAAGCCGATTTGAAGACATATGTTTTGAATGGCAAAATCTCCTGTAGATAGGGCAACCTTGATTTTACGTTGTGCTTCCAATGAAGTCTCAATTTGTTCGTTACTGTCTTTGATCATTTCTTCTTGTAAGTTTTCCAAAGTGATCCATTCTCCATCGTCTTCTTCGTCCGCGTAATCTTCAACTAATTCTTGTTCGTTTTCAGTTGGCGTGCTAATGTCTGATTTTTCTACTTGTGTTAATTGTTCTTGTTCTTGTTCTTGTTCCTGTTCTTGTTCTTGTTCTTCACTAATAGGCTTCTTTCTATGTCTTTTACCACCTCTTCTTCTTGGTTTTTTTTTCTGTTCAAAACTATCTGGTACTTGTTGTTGGTCTTCTTCTATCACTATTCCTTGTAAGTCTTCCTGTTCTGGTTTAGTACCTGCCAATTTATTAACTTCTTTCTTATCAACTTTCTTATCATCTTCAGTTTCTTCATCCTTTTTAAGTTTGTCATTACTACTACTACGAAATTGTTTTTTCTCACCAGGATATGTCCTTAATCTCCATGGACCATTATTAAGCTCGCATTCTAACTCATAAGTCAACGCAGCAACATGCAAATCGTTCTGTGACAAAACAGCATAATCACCAGTCAATTTAGCAAATTCAGTGACAGCATCAATGGCAAAAGCTTTAGGTTGTCTGACTTTCAAATTGGTGTTCCAAAGCAAAAGTTGTGATTTAGCAAAATCATCCTTCAATTCATGGTAAACTCCAGGCGTTGTGTAGAAATTCGAGGCATATTGTTGTAGTTGAGAGGCAGATTGAGTGATTAATGGACCTGCATCTAGGACTAAACTGTTGACTCCGGTGTCTTTATCAGCAACAGACATGAATAAACTTGCTTTAACTATTTATAGGTTCTATTTTTTTCAAACTAAAATTAAATGAGATGAGAGTGAGAACAGCTTACCATTCTGCTTCCTCAACCAAAGACAAAGTGACAATCCTTACAAACTGACTTTTATTGTCTTTTTTTTTGCTTCCTCATGAAATTTTTTTTTATCAGAGGAAAAAACACAAACTTTTAAACGGCTGTGCAAAAATTGAGAAAATTCACAAAAAACAAAAAAAGACAAAAAATAGTTACGTAATCACATGGAAAAATTTGGATTTTGATCTTCTCTGTCAACGCTATGCTAAGCTATATAAAAGAAGACAAAGACAATTATGGTATGTTTCTCTGTCTAGCAATCTCATACATGATAGGAGTTGAAGAACTAGAGAACAGAAAACACATATTGTCTATATTTTTGTTGAACAATGAGTCTGCTTTCTCAGAAATACCATCTTTTAACCTGCAGCAGGAAGGTTTCTATAAATTCCTGGAGGTCCATCTCTCATTTCAAACCCATACTTCTAGTGCGACATGGGAAAGTCGCCAACAATATCAAGCAATGCAATTCGGTGAGTCGGACAAGAGAGTACAGTACAGAGCCGGACTTAGATATGGTTACTACGTTAATGGATACTTCGTATTCATCATCGCTATCAGAAAAGTTGACGCGCCAACCCGCTCCATCATCGATATCAAAAAAGTTTACTCAACATCAGTTCAGAAAGGATAAGAAGAGGAAATCGAACACAAAAAGAAAAAAAAAAGCACCGATTAAACCAGAGGCAGTCACAGATGAAAATCGTCTTGATATTTTAAAAGTTACTTTATTCCAGGGAGATTGTGAGTTTGACGAATTGATAAAATGCCTTCAATCATTAGTACAAAACAGCCAACACGCACTGCCTAACGAGCCAGGAATGAACACCAATAAGCCTATTGAATTGCCTAAGCTTTTTGTCTCCGAGTTAGCAGTTATAACTCCGGTTGAAGAAATACATCGACTAATCCATTGGTTGATCCGTTCCAATTTCAAGATCAACGTATCCGCCAGACGACTAGAGGATAAAATTGATAAACATTTGAGAACTGCTTCCAATATGTCGATCAATTCGATTCTGAAAGGTGGTCTGCCATCAGATTCACATGTCATATCTACTGAGCTTCTTACTCCACGGGATTCACAAAGGTTAATATTACATTACTCTATGAATATGATAGTCAGGATATTAATTTATTTTGCCACTGTGAATCCAAATAAGGATAAATATTTCGAATATACCGATATTTTAAAAAGGCAAATAGAAGAATCGAATCTTACCCCAATTGACTACAGTATTAAACTAGAACAGTACAAGAAACATATATTCATTGGGGACTTGAAGTTTGGTAATATTTTTCAGAATTTAAAAGGTCGATCTGATTACTATAAAACTGCCCAAGAACTTGTCAATATTTTAGAAGAATGTGTTCTTCCTTATGGACTGGATAAGTACTCGTACACAGTTGTCGATACGCTTCATTACCAGTTTATCAAGAGATTAATCTCACAAGAAAACACGTCGGCTGATGCCATTTTACTTTACTTGATTACTTTCTATCCTAAAATGGTGAAACCATTGGAGAAATCTGGAGTTCTTTCTTTGTTATTTAGTCAACGGAAAGCAGTTGAACCTCGATTAAATGATGATGACCTTGCCAATATGCTAAAATTATCAAAAGGATTAATGATCTCCGGAGAGTCCCTGATCACTATAAAACCATTCAGTCACAGAATGAATCCTCTTATTTATAGAAGCATACTATCTACACAATCTTTAAGTGATGATCAAGTTGTAAGATTGATGACTTTGTACCTAAAATCAGACAAATCTGATAACTACTATCCTAGTGTTATTCCTCAATTTATAGAGTTAGCCAAACATAGAAACAGTGGGCTCATAAAAGAATTGTTTGACATTCTTAGAGATTATCAACATGATGAATCGATCGCAGGACTTCTTTATCGAGATTTGGAGTTTTTCATTTATCGAGCTAATGGTTTAGACAAAGTTGAATATAAATTGCAAGCACTTGATCTCCCTAATAGTTTTTCCAAGATTTCTCAGTATACATTATCCAGAATATCGTCGTTTTCAGCATCGAATACCCAGTTTAAGGATATTTTCACACTTTTGCTTTCCAAAAAAGCGGTCTTTGCGGAAGGTACCGAATTCGATAAAAGATCCATCCCGATTCTCATCGGGATGACTGAAGACTTAAGATCGAGAACAGATATTGTTTTCCAAGAAATAGTTATCAATCAATTATCAATCCCTATGATAGTTGGAATAGTCAAATATTTTCACGATGAATTAGGGTTTAAGAATATAGCAGCCCAATATTTAGATCTCTTGTGGAAAATTTTTTCAAAAGATATAAAATCCTCTTCACAGGCTGTATATGCCTCTAAAAGATACCAGCAAATCCTTGAGTCATTTGGTTATGACAAACTTCCAGACATTGCCCCATATCAAATCACTCTTCGTCGAGAGTATAGAAATGATATTGTCGAAGCATTAAGGGATCAACTTATAAAATTCGAAGAATGGCGTAAGTCCTTCAAGAGTGACGAACATATTACTTTGAAAGATTTCGAGAATTATCATGTTAGATCAGTCCAGTTTTTTCAAAAAGCTAGAATGCCGTATATTTTTGTGATTGCTTATTTACATGTGTTTTATCCGGTTTTCACCAAATTATTACAAGATTGTGATGTTTTCAGTTTGATATCGGACAGACAGAAAAATAAAATGTTTGAGGAATTGATTCAAGTGGTTAATGAATCTAATATAGATATATCTACATTGAAAAGTGAACAATTGCCTTCCATGATAACCATCGAGAACGTTTTCGGGAACTTCATGATGTATATGGATTCACATTGGAAGTATCCCGGAGAGTATATTGAATTCATTCAAAGTTTAGCAAAGCGAATTAACAATGAAGATGCAATTGTGGAAAAAACTGACTTTTTGAAAACGTTAGGTAAAAAATTTGAATCATTCTATTATGAGTACTCTTACGGCTTCGATCAGTCCGTGGCAGATAGCTTTGGTTATACTGCGGTAGAATTTGCTAAGGTTAAAGATAAACATGAAAAGCTCATAGAGCAAGAAGAAGAAGTGGAAGAAGAACAACAACAACAACAATCTGAACGTATTTCTTCAATTTTAAAAGAGTCAAAACTTTCTGAAGAACCATCGAAAGAAGATATAGGACTATTGATAGACACAATTAAGGACTCTATTTTGCACAGTTTGCCTATACACCATCCTACCAAATCCATGTCTTCAGCATTTCAAGCCGCGTTAGACAACTGTACATCTGAAGATCTTTATTTGATTTTAAGAGGCAGTCCATTTGATTCCGTCAACAATGCTGTAATTGCTAATGATGCAGCAATTTCGACTGAATTAAGTGAGTCCGAATGTAACACATTAGTGAATCTTTACCCTCCAGCGTTTCTAATCAAGATAGTAAGACATTTTGCTAAGCCTCAGTATCGAAATAAGCAAAAAGCTAATGAATATCTTCGTTTATTGAGACTTAATATCGATCATTTGCAACAAGATTTTAGTAAACAGCAATTAAACAAATGGAACACGATGCACCAGGAGTTGAAGTTTTACATTGCTCTTCAGTTTGATGAGATATTTGGAATGAATGATAATGATGATGCAATAAGCATAAACGAGTCTCAAAACAAGATTACGAGCTTAAATAGATCCCAAATTTCACCAGTTGTTAAGCGACTAAACGACACTTTGCTTCCATGGGTGACCACTCCTACTTCGGGTGTGATAGTGAACAAAGGACAGAGACATTTAAGAGATGCAGTGCATTATAAATACTTGAAATACTTAATAGATAAGGAAGCAGCCGAAGTTAGTTTAATAGTGATCTACTATGCTGTTTACTTTCCACAATGGAAGGCCACTTTCGAGAACCTATTAATCCCCTATGTTTTAGCTCTTGATCTCAATCGACTATTAAAGAGCGATGGATTGTTTGATCCTCATTCCGAAATGGTTGATGAGCAATTGTTGAATAGAAATCCACCCAACCCAGATTTTTGGATCGTCTTTTATATTTATTCACAGATTTTGAAGACAAGGGCCTTGTCAGAAAGAGTTTTTTTCAAATTATTGAATAGGCTGATAATAAGTGAAAATTTCTATAGAAAATTCGAATCTCAAGAGAGATCACAGTTGATTCATTTGTTTACTTCAAAATTGCATGAGTATGACCGTGATCTCACCAAAAGTGTCAAAGAATTGATTAAAAAACAGGATTCTGAACAAGCAGCTTATAATAGTATTATTCTCTTTGATCCTGATCTGTTAACTGAGCACACAATTGATAAATACGCAACACTTGAAGATTTGTTAGAGTTTTTGCAGATCAAACCAGAAACAAGATACAAAGTTTCTACGAAGCTATCAAGAGAAATCACTAGAACGTTGTTGGAGAAATTTGGCCACGAGCCTAACTTTCTAGGAAGAGTTGATGAAGCTGGTTTCATTTTAAGTCTTGGGGAAAAAACAGTGAAGACAGAGCTTTCAAATAATCGGGAAGTCGAGAAGAATGCGCTTTTGAGACAAAGGCTAAAGAATATTGTGTTAAGACAATAATAAGAAGATACATGTAAATAGCATATCCTGTATAATATAAGAACGAAAACTATTGTAATATAGAAATCCTGAAATTCCGATACAACGTCTGCCTTTAACTCTAGCTTACAATTCATGCCCACCCATTTTACAAAGATTGATTCTTGTGATATCTACTTCTTGCTTACTATTTGTGTTCCAATATAGGTTGTACTTCGGGAAGTATTTGGTTAACCATTGAGTTGTTAGTGTACAATGTATTATCATTGGTTGGTACAAGAGTTTTCCTGTGCAAGGCTGTAGCATCGATGTTATCCATTTCTCACCCCAGATTTGAGGCTCCTAAAAAGAATATCTCAAACTGGGTTGCTGTGACATATTTTTGTGTCAATCATCAATTTATCTTCTCTTTCTTCTCTTCACAATTCTGAATCACTTATTAATTCTTATCATTCAATAAACTATTTATTGTAAGTCCATAAACGTTTTACAAAATGGCACCATTGACAGAAAAGCAGAAATGGATCCTTGGAGGTACTCTTCTTTTCGGAGGATTAGCACTCTATGTCCAAACTTCCAAGAATCCGCTAGTCAAACCGAAACCTATAATCTATCCACCAGTTACAACGCCAAAAAACCGTATTTTCTTAGCTATAAGAGAGAGGTCTGAATTGCAAAGCATTATTGGATTGAAACCACCGTTATTACTAAATTTTGTTTATCGTGGGGACACCGCTTCTAACAAACTAACTGGTTCGTTACAGAGGATTGTGGGTTACGATATCGATGATACAAAGCTGATCAATATGGTGGATATTGAGAGTGATGAGCCTGGAAACAAGGGCCTATTGTTGGATTATCAAGTGACAAAGATCCCAAGTATCGTTTGTTTGACTAATCAATTGGCTACAGGTACATACGTGGATGAAAAATTGGTGAGAGATCCGAATAATAATGAAGTCAATTACGAAGAATTGAAAGCTTGGGTTGAGGCCCATGCTTATGATAAATAATAACTAATACCTGTGTCTTTATATATATATATATAAGTAAATATTAATTAGTCTAACCCCATGTTTTAAGCTTTCCAAACTTGAACTATGTTATCGTAGAAGCTACAGGTGACAATCTGATCACCAACCCAATCTCCACCATAACAGATGGATTCATGATCGGCCTTAAAGTGACTTTCCACTTTCACATTCCTACCATAATCATCATGGTTAATGATTCTGGCACCGTCGTACATGCAACAGCTCAACAATCTGTTTTCATTCTCTTTAGGGCTGGGTATCAGTTTCCAAACCCCTCCACCTAGATACAAGCTTTCCAATTCCTTTGGAGGAACACCACCTATTAGTTCCATAGGAGGAACCACTCTAAAATCTAATACTTTCAAATGATCATCATAGGAACCTGTCCAGAGAGAGTACGGGTTATTAGAGCACCATCCATGCCGACTGTTTGAAGTCAATATGGACACAATACCTGCATCGTGTAATCTATCTGTTTTCCAGATACATGAGTTGTACCCATCACTCATTCTTAAATCGTGTGCGATAAGTTTCCTGTCGTCACCTCCTGACAATACAACATTTTCTAGTCCTGCATGCGATCCAAAAGTAGCATACCAACATTCCAAGTCATGTTCAGTTGCAAAATCAAATCTATCGAATGAAGAACCGTTATGTGTTATCTTAAAAATTGAGCATTTCCCTGTTGTGGTTGTTAAACTTATCGTATTCTCGAACTTGCTGTGGAATTCCAATGACGTTATCAAAGTTTCTCCTTCCGATTCTTCATATATTTGAAATATTTGTAATTGAGTCAATGATGTAACATCTTCTGCGTCCACCTTCCATATGATTAGACATCCTGTAGAATGAACAGTCACTAACATTGATGAATCAAACGGATTAAACTTCATGTCTAAAATAGCACCACTGGTAGCGTAATTATTTACTTTGTTGAGCTGTCCATTATTAGACAAATCCAACTTCCACACTTCGATGGACCCTGTTCTTGTACCAGTTGGCTTATCTAACAGATAGGTCCCCAAATATACTGTAGACTGATCATTTGGGTTAATTCTTAGTGTGCATGGAGGCAAGTCTGTTTTGAAAACAGCTAGCCTTTCAAGAGGTGGGTAATCTAAAGCGTTTTCCATTTCCTAATATATAAACACTGGCCTTTATATACATTCACATATATACTATTTGAGGAACACCAACCAGTAGAAATCTAGATAAATCTGGATAAATCTAGTGAAGCCATTGAAAAACTGACAACTTTTCGCATTTGCACAGCCACAAATATAAAAATATCAAAACAGGGCAGTGTAATAATATTTACAACACAGCCTGAATATTGCTACAATAACACCCTTACACCAAATACAATACCATTTTTTTGTTTGTTTACGTTTCACACAGTTTGGATTTGGACTCGTTTCGTTTTAATTTGAATCTTTGTCTTAAACTTGAAGTTGTGTGTCTGTCTGTCTGAACGACTTGTCTTTATAAAGTAGTTCATCTATTTGTTAAGCCAAGTATAGTTAAATTCAACACACACGGTTTAGTAGTATACGCTCTCGTCATGGTATGTCTTCTTTTTTTTTTTATTGAATTCTCGTGTTCTCTTTAAACATGTCTAACTTGATCCAATTTAATTTAATGCGTGCGTTAGAAGAGCACATGCTTAATGACAATGACAATGACAATGACAATGACAATGACAATGACAATGACAATGACAACTACTAACTCTCTACTATTTTTCTAACTATTACAGTCTCAAAATAACACAAAGGCCTATCAAGATTCATTTGCCTTATTTGACAGAAAAGGTACCGGCAAAGTCCCAATTGACCAACTAGGCGATTTGCTTAGATCGGTTGGACAGAACCCAACATTACAGGAAATCTCGGAACTCAAAGAAGCCTCATCTTTGTCTGAATTATCATTCGACCAATTTGTTGAATTAATAAATAGGGAAAACGGGTTCAAGAATTTAGGACAACCTGATGATTATGTTAAGGCTTTCCAAATTTTTGATAAGAACTTGACTGGTTTTATTGGTGTTGGTGAGTTGAAGTACATTTTGACTTCAATTGGCGAAAAATTGAATGAAGATGAAGTCGATGAATTGTTGAAAGGCGTTAATATTACTGATGAACAAACTGTTGATTATGTTGAATTCGTTAAATCTATTTTGGCCCAATAAACAAATAGAGTTTCCTATCTATATTTAAATTCTTTTATTGAATGATTTGATCCTGTGTTTTTTTTTTTGCAATAATCCCTTCTATCTTTTTATTGTTATTTGTTAGTTATTTGAGTATTTTCAATGTACGATATAAAAATGCCCCATTTCTTCTTACGATAGAAACCCATTTCCTACAAAAAAAGAAAATACTGAAAACATAAAACATAAAACATAAAACATAAAAATACATAAATAAAACAACAAAATAACTAATATTTCAAGTCAAGATAGGCAAAAAATTAGCAATAATCATCATAGGAATTCCAAAAACGTCTCTTTTCAAAGTCCAAATACTTGAAGTCCTAATAGATTCTCCATTTGGAGTCAACAAAGTACACTCAGTCATGGCGGCGCCTCTGAAATCTCCGAAAGCAATTTTAGAGAATAGCTGGAAATAATCGACACAAGATTTATCGTCCATGATCTCAACAACAAAGACCGACTTACCCAATAATGCATTTTTCGACCATCCTGTCAAGATACAGAACTCGTCCCCGACATATGAGATTTGACTGGTTCTTCTCCACACCAAAGTAGGCGTTCCTGAAACAGATATGTAGTTGTCATACTCTAGTAGTGTTCTTTGGAAACATTGCTCTGCAAAGATCATATCATCTTCTGTGAGGTGTATCATCCCAGCAATAAAAGATGGTCTGTACTCGGACATCGACTTTGACATTGACATCAAGTGTTGTTTGTCAAATCGTTTACGTAGATAGATGTTCAAGTCGTGGTATGGTTTGACGTATGAAAAAGGAGACTTGATCTTAGAATAGATCTCGGATGGCCGTTGGTAGTGTAATCCGCATGGACTTTGCATGCGGAGTTTATTCAGTTGGTAGTATGAAGGCTGTTGTTGCTCTTTCCTGGAAGAATTAATGGCGTCAGATTTATTGGAACTAGTAACGGTTGACTGACTACTAAGGGTATCGTTGTTATGATTAAGGTAATTATTCTCGTTTTGATCCTCTAATGTCCCAATAGCAAACGATATAGCGGATCGTTTGTTTCGCTCATGGAACTGTAATGGATTTTGATTCCGGAACTGGGATATCATCTTAACCACTTCGGGAAAAGTATACGTCTTGTTTCCATCTATTGTCGCCATGGATCCGACAAAGTACAGATTTGTTGAAGAATCGCATTTAGGAGCTGTTGCGTACAGTTGACCGACATTTACTGGTTGCAACTCTAGCGATGGCATTAATGATTGTTCCTCATTTGTTTGTTGTTGTTTGGACTCAGGTAGTTGAACAAGTATCTGGTTCTGTGATGGAGGGGGTAACGACTGTTTTCTTGGAACACCGTCGCCTATATGTGGAAGCAGTGATTGAATAGCCCGAGGAGTATGATTCTGTTGTGAGTTGTACTGCTGTTGTTGTAGTTGTAGCGGTGTCAGCTGTGGGAGTAACTGTTGCTGCTGTTGCTGTTGCTGTTGCTGTTGCTGTTGCTGTTGCTGTTGCTGTTGCTGTTGCAGCTGTTCTTGTTCTTGTTGGTCAGCAGCAGTTGGCATAAATTCTGGCTGATTCTGATACATTAAAGGTTGGTAATTTAAATACTCGACAGTCTCTTCTGAATTCGTATTACTCAACGCTGGACTCATAAATCTTTGACTCCCATTTTCCGGGCTTAGGAAGTCCTGTTGAATGATACTACCTAGAACCGAGTATTCTAAATCGGCAGCTGATGACATGAATTGTTTCACTCCTGTTGGTGGTGCGACACTATTAGTTGCTGAAGTGTTTGATGAGAAACTATTCACTGTCTGTCCTCCTCTTGGTTCGGTAACGTTTGAGAAGAGTTGTCGTTGGTCTTCAGACGGACTCGTGACGTTGAGCTGCGATGACATAGTATTTGATGGTTGAGTTATTAATGGTTGTGATGTTATCGCAGCCTGATCCTGCGTGAGTGGAGACGATAGGACAGGCGGTGGCACTGGCAAGTTGTCACCATTATTGTAAATTGTTGATGTTCTGGCTGATGAACTTTCAATGTCCGATGTCATAGAAACCGATGAAATTGAGTTCAATCCATTGGCAGATCCACCATTGCCATTGCCACCATCTAGTAGATATTTTTTCAATTTTCTTGGAGCATCAACACATGTATCAGAGAGTCCCCTAGTGACACATCTCCTGCAAGGTCTGGATTCATCGCATGTCATATGAGATCTCCTGCAGTGGTTGCAAGCTCTTAATACTTTATTTAGAGCTGCTTTCCTAGACCTTTTAGGCTTCTTTCTCGGTGGATCATTCTGCTGTTGTTGCGGTGGTGGAGAAGAAGAAGAGGATGAGCTGGGAAGAGGGGGTGGCAGAGAGCCCCGTATAGAGTTAGAGGAACTCATTGTGAGACATAGAAATGAAACTTTCTCGTGTAATTGTGCTATGAGACATGTAGTTATCTGTCTATACACGCCACCATTGTCATGAATGACATTACCATCAAATACATCAAATACATCAAATACAACAAAACAAACTAATCAATCCACTGAAGCAAAACAGACACTTTCACTTAGTACAAGATCTTACGTAATTATTGTACACTTCCGAAAAGAAACGAAAATTTCCATTTCTTTTATTTCTTTTGTTTCTTTTCTACTCGGTTGAGTTTTAGATGTCTGTTTATTAAAAGTTGTGTGTATCCGCTATTTAAATCAAAACTGTTTGTTTCTTTCTCTGATACAGACGGATCATTTATTCTTTGTGTGTCACCATTTTTTTGCAAACATTTAATAATCACGTCCACATCCAACTATAATGTCTGACATATCCGATCTTTTGAAAAACTTATCCCTCACTACAGACCTATCTGACAACGACGCTAACCTCACCACTGAGGAACTAGCTCTAACTTCACAATGGGAAACCATTACCCCAGAGAGAACACAATCTTTCTTAACACCATTGAACGACTCTTTGAGAAATAAAACTTATATTGTTGGTAACAAGCCTACTTCTGTCGATGTTACTGTCTTCAAAGCTGTTTACGAGTTGGCTTTCAAGATTACCTCATTTGAAGAAATTGCCAAATTAAGACATGTTATTAGATGGATCGATTTGATTCAAAATACTTTAATTAATATTTCTGAAGATTCGAAATTGAAAGTTAGATTTGAATTAGAATTACCAAGAGAAGTTAAAGAAAAAAAGAAGAAGGAAGAAGCCAAAAAAGAAGATGCCACCAAGAAAGTTGAACAAAAGAAAGCTCACAATGCCGCTAAGAAGGAAGAATTGATAGCTAAAGTTGATCAAGCAAAGAAAAATGGTCCTCCAGATGAAGAAACTTTGAAAGCTGCTAAAGCTGCTAAAGAAGCCAAGAAAGCTGCTAAAGCCAAAGCTAAAGCTGAACAAGAAGCTATAGCTAAAGCTGCACAAGTTCCTCCAAATCCTTCGCTGATTGATTTCAGAGTTGGTTTCATCGAAAAGGCTATTAACCATCCAGATGCTGATAGTTTATACGTCTCTACTATTCAGATGGGTGATGAAGATGGTCCAAGAACTATTTGTTCAGGTTTAGTCAAGCATTACCCATTGGAAGCTTTGCAACAAAGATACGTTGTTGTTATCGCCAATTTGAAGCCAGTCACTATGAGAGGTATCAAATCTGCCGGTATGGTGTTATGTGCTTCTAGTCCTGAGGAGAAGGTTGAATTTGTTAATCCTCCAGAAGGTTCTAAACCAGGTGATAAGTTATTCTTCAGCGGTTTCGATGGTGAACCTGAGAAAGTTTTAAACCCAAAGAAAAAGATCTGGGAACAAGTTCAACCAGATTTTTCAACCAATGAGTCATTTGAAGTTACATACAAACAACAAGGTAAAGAAGATGCTAAGCTAGTTAACAAACAAGGCCAAGTTTGTAAGGCTTTGAGTATTGTCAATGCTAACGTCCGTTAATTGCATTTCTACTTTTTTTTTTTCCATTCTACAGCATTTTTTCTTTCTTGTTCTCCAGTCCTATTTTGTATATCTGTGCTATTTTTAATATTATTATTTTGTTACAGTTCACTATTATTTTCATATGGATATATATATATATATGTATGCATGTATGTGTATAACTGCTTGTGATAATCAACTTTAATCTAATCTTCCTTAACTATTTGGCTCATTCGCAATTCCACACACACATAAAAATTTCATTTGCGAATCGAATTATTTGAATTTCAAATTAGTGGAGAGATATAATAAATACAAATTGAATAAAATACACACGTTTTTGCCAGTTATCATATGATTACTCTTTATAATTATAATAATATTTAATCTATACTGTCTCTCACAATGAAACCAATTTCCGAATCTTTTGAAAAAGATAGAAGCGGATCAATCACATTAATTCCACAGGACAAAGAAGACTTATGGACAATCTACAACTTGATCGCCAAAGATGATGAAATAACGCTCATGACTACTAGAAACGTGAAAAAGCAGTCTTCTGGTAGTACTGTTGGAGGAATATCGAATTCTGGAGGATCAAGTTCTTCTAGTACAACTAGAAAAATTATCAAGTTGAGCTTGAATATCGTATCTATTGACTTCACTCCCTCTGATGACGTCATGAGAATCAAAGGACGTACAATAGTACAACACGATGATGTTCCGTTAGGCTCGTACCATACTGCAGTGTTAGAATACAACCAGAAATTCACGTTGTTCAAGAACGGATGGGACGAGATTGCATTAGAGCTGGTGAATAAGGCATGTTTGATAGACAATAAAGCAGAGATTGGGGCCGTTGTTTTACAAGAGGGAGTGGCCCATGTGTGTTTGATAACTGATAATATAACTTTTTTGAAGTCTAAGATTGAGAAATCCATACCTAAGAAGAGAAGAGGTGATCAACATGGTGCTC
Organism: Ogataea pilisensis; assembly: GCA_003707685.2. Lineage (NCBI taxonomy): Eukaryota > Fungi > Ascomycota > Pichiomycetes > Pichiales > Pichiaceae > Ogataea > Ogataea pilisensis. The sequence goes on from PPKM02000034.1 coordinate 37,657, forward strand.
ATGACAAGGCATTGAATAAGTTTTTAGAAGTTGTGGCAGATTCAATCATTAGAAATTTGAACATTGATATGTTGAAAGTGATATTGATTATATCTCCTGGTTTCACAGGGAAACAACTTTTTGATAAGATTTTTGAAATCGCTGTTAAGGACAACAATAAGAAACTAATTCAAGCAAAGGACAAGTTTTTAGTTGGTCACTCTTCAACTGGTTATTTACAAGGTTTGGAAGAAGCTTTGAAGAGTCAGGATTTTGCAAAAAGATTAAATAATACAAAATATCAACAGAACGTTCAACTGTTTGACGAGTTTACAAAATTGTTGAATGAAGATGAAGGAAAAGCATGGTACGGTGAGGCAGAAGTCCAAAAAGCGGTCGAATTGGTAGGAGCCGTTAAGTATTTGATGATCACGGAAAGTTTATTCAGGAGTGATGATATTCAGAAAAGGAAACATTACATTAAAATGACTGAATTGGTGAAAGAGTCTGGAGGGGAAGTTGTCGTTTTCAGTAGTTTGCATGATTCAGGTGAACAGTTGAATCAGTTGACTGGTATTGCCGTTATTTTGAACTATCCCGTTCCTGATCTAGATGAGGATGATGATGATGAGGAGGACTAAGAAGATGATTAGTAATGCCATTTTTAAATTTATTTTGTTTTTATTTATATTATTCAATTATGACTACGAATATATTCATTCATTCATTCACTATCACTTGTGAATCTTTTCTCAAGCGACATAGGCTTGATCCCAAATAATACATTCAAATACCACAAATCCCCTCCATTAGCGAACAGGAAGCCATCCTGAATAGTACCTAAGACGATTCCCAACTTCCCACCTCTGATAATATAATCTTTAGCTTGAACTCGATTCATCTTATTGAACCAAGCATAAAAAAACCCTGATAACGCAGTAGCCATCATCGTATTACCAAAATCTTTCAAACCTCTAACATAATCTAAGCCTGCCTCCATAGAAAACATGAGTCCTATAAAACTACTAATTTTAACACTTGTCTTGAAACCAAGGATGAACGATTCTTTCAAAGCATAGTAATTTTTCCGCTTGTGATAGAAAAACCAGCCATTATATGAAGTAGGTAACCTATGGGAATTAATAGCACGAAATCGTAAACCAGCAAGCTTATAACCATGCATCATACCACCCACTCCACCCATTATACCTGATGTAATGGAAACTAAAGGAATTCTTATTACAGCAGGTAAACTCATTCTTTCAGATTTACTTGACGTTAAAAGAGTGATTGTTTCCTGTTTGAATGATTTCGACTGTTCTAAAGAGGTTTCTAAGTTGATTGTTTGGAGATCTAGTTCGTTCGGATTAGCTGCCATGGTTAATGAAAAAATATTTTTGCTAATGTAAGAAATCAATAAGTAAGTTCAAATTAATAGAAATTAAAGGTTTTGGTATTGTAATCGATTCAATGATTCTGATGTGACAGATTGGTAAAATGCGGGGTGATTTACTGATTGGAATATCGCTAGTCAATTGCAGTAAAAATAATTTTATACTTTCTTCAGTAGTTGGACAAAACAATACAAAAGCCAGCAGACACTCAAATAATCCGGTTCCTATTGCAAAGCACATAAAACATGGAATATATTAAACCAAAACCAACCAAAACGGCAAGATAATTAAATAAACCGAACAAACAGATCAGAGGAAAATCACATGACTTTGAAGCATGTGATAAGTGGTGCAGAGAAGTATAACGTATCTAATTTGGGGCGTTTGATTTTTTTTTTTTGGTTTCTTTGTTTTTGCCGGTTGGCTGATTGACGTTTGTTATCTTATCTTTGTTTGACGTGTATGGTTCGTAGTCTGTATGACACCCTTGTTTTTGTTTGGGAAAACACAGGTACATGGGTACATTGTCTTATTATTGTTCAAACTGTATATTATATTTGTTGAATATCTAGATTTTGGAAATTGGTTTTACCGCTGACGATCTACCCTCAAAGCGACACACATTTGACCCCACATTTTGGTTGCAGACTAGTAATAAAAAAAAACAGTGCTAATAGACAAATCACACTCTCCCTGTGATTGTGAGAAAGATCAACGAGCAAAAACGCATACATTAATCATTTTATAGTCATGTCCACGATTCCAGGTGTTGTCCCACCTACTTCATCTACTTCACTGTTAGAGGAATCTAAATTACATTCTTATTGGTCTCCCCAATTAATATCGTCTACTTTAATCGTTTGTTTAAACTCTGTGCAATATGGCTACCACATGGCCGAGTTAAATGCTCCTGAAGCGTTGATAAAAAAGGAATTATTATTGAATGAATCTCAAGTTGGTTTAATAACGTCTATCTTCTCCATTGGCGGGTTGATTTCATCCACTCTTGCTAGTCAATTGAGCAGTAAACATGGCTTGAGATTAAGTTTCATGATAACATCAGTTTTTTACGTCATTGGATCTCTTCTGGAATTTAAAGCTGGCAATTATTATGAGCTGCTATTTAGTCGTTTCACAAGTGGGATAGGTGCTGGATTTGCCATCGTGTTTGTTCCTTTGTATATTAATGAAATTGCGCCGACTGATTTAAGAGGTATGTTGGGCAGTATGAATCAAGTTAGTGTTAATTTAGGGATATTACTTACACAGTTATTGGCTATAAATTGGTCAACTGATGAACAATGGAGATTAATTTTAGGTGTTGGTGGTTTAATTGGACTATTAGGGCTACTGTTTAGTGTGTTTGTGTTGGATGAATCACCTAAATGGTTAGTATTGGTTGGTAATGACGAATATGCAGGACGTGCTGTGTTGAATCGATTGAGAAATTATGACAATGAATTATGTACACGTGAGATTCAATTATGGAAAAATGAGAAAAAGAAACATTTACAATTAGTTCAATCACACCCAGAATTGCATAACTTGACTTTTACCAACTATTTAACAGATAATAATTATCGTAATTCAAAATTAGTTGCAACATTTTCAATGGTTGGACAACAGTTTGCTGGTATTAATTCAATTATATTCTACGGTGTTAAGATATTAACTGAATTGTTTCCAACGTATGCTATTGCGATCAATTGTATGATAAGTGCTGGAAATATGATCATCACATTTGTTGCATCATTATTCCTAGATAAATTGGGCCGGAAACCAATGTTATTAGCGTCTGTTTCCATAATGGGATTTGCAGCCGTTGGATTAAGTTTAGGTATTCTTTTCAAGAATTCTGCATTAACCATTTTAAGTATCTTTACATACGTTGGGTCATTTGCAATTGGTTGTGGGCCTATCCCTTTTCTACTTATCAGTGAGGTTTCACAAGTTGAAGTGAAAGACATAGCTCAATCGTGGGCTACCGATTGTAATTGGGCAAGTACCTTCATCATTGGATTCATTTTCCCTATTTTGAACACTAATATTGGTGGCTTCACATATTTGATATTTGCCGGTGCCTGTTTAGTGTTTTTCTTTTTCATTAAATTGTTTATTCCAGAGACTAAAGGGAAAGACACATATAGTCAAGTGTGGGGGTTAGATGACGCTGAGATTAGAGAAGACTAACCCCATCCCATATATAAACAAAAATATCCATGTCGTGTCTACTTTTATACATTATAATCATCATCATGATGGAACACCGTTTTACATGTGGGGAAAACTTACCCGATAAAAAGTAATCTTGTACATTAATAGTTTTTACCCCTTATCTTTCTCCCGTTCTGATTAGCGCCCGCTCTCACATTTAAATAAATGGGCCATAGCACGTGATACACAATAAGGTCATTGTAACCCTGCCCTATACTGTCATCAACACCGCACACCTCTCTTTTTTATATACAGAAACACACCGCTCATTTTAAAATCACGTGACTCATTCCTCTGCACTGCTCTCCACGGCGGGAAAATTTTTTAGAAGCGCAGTCCCGTCCGGGAGCACCCAACTGAAGCGCCCACGGCGTGCAACTTCTGTACGTGCAACTCTGAAAAATTCACCATCCACTGCAACGTACAATCTGCTAGCAAACTCTGCCCTGTTCCTGTACCAATTATTTCATATACATCAACTGTATTTCAAAGTTCTATGAAATTTTACATACATTTGTATTGACATTCTCAGTTTTGCTCATTTCATTTAATTAATCATAGTTAACATAATAAACACTTAAAATGCCAACCAGATTAACTAAAACTAGAAAGCACAGAGGTCACGTTTCAGGTATGTGATAATCTAAGTACAGTAGTACGATCAATCGTCATGTGAATGATGAGCGATGCATTGAATTTGAAGGAGAAACAAAAAGAGAGAGACCTGAAAGAAAGATCAGTTATTTCCAGAATATCTTGCAATGACGGATAATAGATACATCATAGAATTACCGATTAAGTTGAATACAAGAATACAAGAACACAAGAACACAAGAACACAAGAACACAAGAACACAAGAACACAAGAACACGAGAAATATCAACACTTTGTAAGAAGCAATGTGCACTCCATGCATTCCTCCGTCCCATTGAAATCATTTAATCATCATACCTCACGAGTTTATTAAAAGACACAGTTTATCCCCATCATTTGATTATCAAGTAGTAGAACGGTTTGAGTTATTGCTCAATCACAAAGTTACAGAGTGAACTTCTAGATTAGTAAACAAAATACTCAAACTACAATTTATGACATTCTGACATACATGACTACTTGATACAAATAATAATAATTAGTGAAACAACGATTTAAACATCTCAGCCTTGAAAATTAATTGATATTCAGTTTATAATCTAAATTGCTTAATTTGATCATTTGTTCACTATAAGTTTGGCTGTTCCAATTTTGACATGCAAAGTTCTATGAAAAGAAAAAACACAACCGGTTAAACACAAAGTCGATTAAGCAAATACCCAAATCTCCATCTCCCTGAAACTATTGAAATTTTAAAAATGTCTTAAGTAAAGATATGGAAAAATCTTTACTCCTCAACACGTTTATTACCATTACTTTTCCATGTTCCTATCTATCTATCTATCTGTCTCTGTCTCTCTCTCTCTCAGTTCACAAAACAAAACCAAAATCTACTTAAATAAAGTCCTCGCAAAATACTAACATTCCAGCATTTATGATCTATAACGATCATAATGATTTATTACTATTATAGCCGGTAAGGGTCGTGTTGGTAAGCACAGAAAGCATCCTGGTGGTAGAGGTATGGCTGGTGGTCAACACCATCACAGAACCAACTTGGATAAATACCATCCAGGTTACTTCGGTAAAGTTGGTATGAGATACTTCCATAAGCAACAAAACCATTTCTGGAAACCAGTCTTAAACTTGGACAAGTTATGGTCATTAGTTGAAAACAAGGACGATAAGATTGCTTCTTCCACTACTGACTCAGCTGTCGTTATTGACACTTTAGCTGGTGGTTACGGTAAGGTTTTAGGTAAAGGTAGATTACCAAACGTTCCAGTTATTGTTAAGGCTAGATACGTTTCTAAGTTAGCTGAAGAAAAAATCAGAGCTGTTGGTGGTGTTGTTGAATTAGTTGCTTAAGTTTGTTAGAATCATAAAAAAAAAGAATCCCATTTCGTCTTTCTTTTTTTTTACACATTTATACTTCAAGAGGATTTTCCTTTGAGAAAGAATTCTTTTTGATTTTAATTTTATCATTTTGCAAAACGTAATTTATATTTAACATATTGTAGTGTTTTCATTAAATCTGTGGAAATGGTTGACATATAAATGAACATGGAAATGACTGGAGACTCAAACAGCTGCGGTTTTTTACGTTTAACGTCTCATGTGTCAATTTTCCTGACTTCACTCTCTCTCTCTATAGTAAGTGTTCGTTTTCTTTGAACATATAAGTTATGGAGTTAGAAATATGTTTAGTAACGTCCTGTGACAGTTGACAGCGTTAAGAAATCTACTACTTATAGATTACGTAATTAGTAAGAATTTCTTGAGCAGTTCAAGTTTTTTCTTTGTTTACTTTTCGTCCTGTCCAAAGCCAAGGCAGTTGTTGTGTTTGCCCGAATTGTGCAAGTCCAAGTTCATGTTGATGACTTCGTCTGTGGTAGTAGGACTCAGATTCACTTAACACTTGCATATAATACTGACATATAGAATCCTCCATGCGGAACATCATTTTACGGCAAAAACCAGTTCCTCGACCTTTTTTTACCTCAGAATATTCTCCTACTATCCGCTTAACTGCCATAATACCAACCAAACGAAAATCATCATCATCATCATCGCATCCAACGACGACGACGACGACGACCACTACATTACCGTCTTCAAGAGAGCAGCCATACCAGATGTCATCTACTCAATGGGACCCTATATCAGTGGTGCCGCAAGAAATCATCAACTTGTTAACCCCTTCAAAATCAACCACTTCTTCCAATTACAACTACATCAATGCATTTTACCAAATTACTTCTCTTTTGAAACAACAGAAAAGAACAGGCTGGCTAGACCATAGTATACCTGGCCCTGAGTCTATTGCTGATCACATGTACAGAATGTCTATTATTGCTATGTCTTTGAACGAGGATAATTTTACTCAAAAGCCAGACTTAACGAAGTGTGTTAAGATCGCCTTAGTTCATGATATTGCCGAGTCGTTAGTTGGAGATATTGTCCCACATGATAAGAATATCTTGAAACAAGAGAAAAACAGAAGAGAGCATGCTACTATAATGTACTTGTCTGAGATCATTAAACCATATAATGCGAAATTCTCACAAGAAATTGTTGAGCTATGGTTGGATTATGAGAATCAGAGAAATTTTGAAGCTACTATTGTGAAAGATATCGATAAGTACGAACTGATGGTGCAAACGTTTGAGTATGAGAGACTTACTGGTAAGAGATTAGATGAGTTTTACCGTTGTAGAGCAGTTCTGAAACATAAAGAGATTCAAGGATTGGCGGATGATTTATTATCTGAGAGAGAATTGTTCTGGAATTCTAAAAATTAGGAAAAAAAAAATGGTACCCAATCTGCCTGACACAACACAACAAAATGCAACACATATTGCACGCATAAGAACTTTTATATATTATTTTCAGTACTATTTCTGTCTTCATAATTTTTTTGTTCTTTAACTTGTATTAATTTTTCTATATAAAGAAATAGATAGACATACAAATATATATACATATGCATGTACATATTACTTTATAAACTTTGTTGTTTTTCTTTCATTCTTTCATTGGTTTAAAATCTATTCAACATACTCCATGAATTATCAAATCCAAATAACATCGGCGCCAATGTATGTCTTAAAATCAACATTGCAAAACCCATTAAAAATTGAATCCCCAACAAGATCCAACATAACGTATCTTCTCTAACAGGACCTGTCCAGACAAGAACCATATTTATCACTGTCAAATTAGAAGATTTCGTTATTATATCTTTCCCAGTCGCTGGATCCTGTCTTTTAACAAGTTTGATCAATTTTAATTTTTCTAAAGCTAACAAAACAGGAACTAAAAATGGTTTCACCGGTCCATTAATACCTTTTGACTTAACCTGTACGTCATTATACTCCGTAAACGAATTATACATTAACCCGTCAGTCTCATTAAACTTTGGTAATCTATGTCTAGGGCATGGAATCAACCCAAACAATTGAGGGGCAGAGTAAAGGAAATTAATTATCTGTGGTAAGAAGAATAACATCAATGTTTTAGCGAAATGACCAGATATACCAACCACTGCAAATACCATACCACTGAAATAACACCACGTGTCACCAACAAATACTTTCGAAGGGTACTTGTTGAATTTAAACAATCCTAATGCTATCCCTAAAAATGGGATAAGTATACATGCTGAGAACGAGTGGATTGAATACGTTGAACTAGTGCTTGTTCCTATAAATAGATACCAGGCATCATTTAATAACAATAATATGGCAATCACAATGGTTTGACCAACTTCTAAACCATTCACCCCAGCTAGAATGTTAACTGAGTTGGGACAAAATATTGCAACTGATGCCATGTAAACGTAGTACAATGCTCCTAAATCAATAAAATTAGATGAGAGGTTATAGTATGACTTGATGAAGTTTGGGATAAGTATTGAAGTGACTCCAAAATCAACATAGTAGACTATAAGTAATGGGATGGATGCAATGGCAGGAAGGAAAAATTTATTTCTCCATCTTATGTCAAATAAGTCATCCATTAACCCTAATAAGATCATTGATTCCAAGCATAAGATGGAACTTAAAAATGATGATAGTTTGTTATGTGGGAACAAATGATTGCCGCTTTCGTCACTTGTTAGACCACCAGTACCTGATGTGCTATTATTCATGTACTTCAAGAACATAAATGGTATGAAGAAAAACATAATGAATAGATAAGTAATGGCAGGAATAACTCCCATGGTCTCCGGTATGACAGGTAATCCTTTCTTAGACATATCCTTCCCAAAAAGCCCCTTCTTAATAAACGAGTCAGAGACTCTTGGAATCAAGTATATCGTTATTTGGTAACCTAAGAGAGAAAATCCAAGGGCGGCAGTGATGGGCTGTAAAGATTCATATTTGCTAAATATCAGAAGGAAGGCCGTTAATGTTGTTATCAGAGTCGACAGTATGGAAGACATGTCTGACATACACGAAGAGCAGAAAAATTAACTCTTCTTGTTTTTCGACAGATATAAGATTGATTAAAATCTGTCGAATCGTTGAACGGTAACCAAGTTCATTAGTTAGTTAGTTAGTTGTCTTTGATTCTTTTGAATACGTGTGGAGTTTTTGTTTTCATTTGATCTATACTGTTTTTTTTTTGTTTGACCCACGAAAAAAAGCCCCAACCGCGTCTAGTGGAAAAGTTTGAGAATTGACGATCGACTGTTACGCAAACGAATACACATCTTAAATATGAATCACCATATTAAGAAATTGTCAACATATATGTAAGTAAGTATATAAATAAATATATAAATAAATATAACGTAAGGTTAGCTATAAACAAAGAAACTCAACATACCAACAAGGCAAGAAACAAAAACAGAGATATTAGGTAGCCACTTCAATTAATTTTTAATTTTTAATTTTAACAAGTAAATTATTTAATCTAATTCATCAGCCATATTAGCATCACCTTCAGTATCTTTCTCCGCTGGTTCAGCGTTTCTACTAGCAGCTAATTTTTCAGCCATAGCAGCCATTTGAGCAGCTTCTTGTTTACCTCTCAATTGTTGTCTTAACTCTTCCTGTTTGGCTAAGTATCTACCTCTGATAACATTACCAGTAGAAGCTAATTCTTCGTATTTGGCAATGTACTTAGCTTTAGAAGCATCATAACCATCATCATATAACCAGTCTTCGGTTTTCAATAATAAGGCGGATAATTTTTCCTTCTCTTCCTCAGATGCAAAATCAGCGTATTGGTCATCTAATTTACCTCTTAATTCATAGATGTACTCTTGCTAAGCATTCTTCTTATCTTCAGTCTCAGCGACTAACTTATCATCAGCTGTCATCTTACCTTCTTTTTCGAAGAAATCACCTAAAGCTTTTTCAGGTAATGAATGACCTTCGAATTCAATAGTTAAGTCTTTAGTCTTGACTAATTTCTTAATAATCTTGTACTCTGGTTCAGCGTCAGCATCAGCTTCTGGGTTTTCAATTGGTTCCTTAACTTCCTGTTCTTCAACAATGTAAGCAGATTCAATGGTGAAAAGACCGGAAGGATCATTTCTAACCTTTAACTTACAAGTAGCAGCTTCTTTTCCTTCTGGAACTTCAACGCCTGACAGTTTCCATTTAGCAATATCGGTTGGGATACCAGTTGGTAATTCTTCAGGATTAGTATATTTAGCTTCGACTTCAAAATCACCAGTTCTGTACAAAGTAATCATCTTCGTAGATGGGAAAACACCGCCTTTAGGGAAAACTTCCAAATGATCAGTATCTTCGGCATCTTTGGCCCAAGAATAAGTAACTGAGAAACTGTTGATATCTTCAAACTTGAATGGTCTAACTCTTAAAGTTGGTGAATGCATAGCACAAATGAAAGCAGTACCTCTAGCGATGGCTTCATCTTGGTTTAAAGTGTATGACAGTGTCTTACCGAATATTTCAGATAATCTGGTTTTAACTGATGGAACTCTGGTACAACCACCGATTAATTCAACAGAGTCTAAATCTTCAGTTTTCAAGCCAGCGACTTCTAAAGCTTTTTCAATTGGGAGATGGATTCTATCTAACAAAGGCTTAACCATTTCTTCTAATTCGTCTCTTGATAGTTGTGATGAGACGTCAACGTCATTCATAACAGATTCAATATTGATTGGAGCTTGAGTGTTGGCAGATAAAACTTTCTTCAATTTTTCAGCGGCAGTTAAGACTCTATTGTAACCTTTTGCGTTTTCTCTAATGTCAATCTTGTATTTAGCTTTGAATTCTTCAGCGAAATGTTCAGTGATAGCTCTATCGAAATCTCTACCACCGAAATGTTTATCATAAGCTGATCCTAAAACTTTTAATTCACCTTTCTTCAAAGCAGCAATACTGACGGTATAAGAAGAATGACCAATATCAACAAACGCAATCTTCTTTGGTTCATCTTCTGGTAAATCAGTCTTGAAAACACCATAACCAACAGCAGCGGCAGTCACCTCATTAACGATTCTAACTGGATTCAGACCAGCAATTTTACAAGCATCAGAAGCGGCTCTTCTTTGTTGTTCAGTGTACCAAACTGGAACAGATAAACAGATATCAGTGATATTACTTTTAGTTTCTTTGGTGGCAATTGATTTCAATTTGTTTAAATACATGGCAACCAGTTGAGTGGAGGTAAATTCTTCTTGTTTACCTTGAAATCTCACTTTAGTAGCAGCAAAACCATCTTTTTCAATCAGTGGAACAGTGAAGTACTGTTTTTCAACTTCGAAATCTGGAGAATCAGCAGATAAGGCTAAAATTCTCTTCAAGTTCTCAACGGTGTTCTTCAAGTTAGAACCTTGTTGGGTCTTACCTGATTCACCGATCGATCTATTTTTAACACCGAAACCGATAACAGATGGGGTAGCTCTATTTGAGACTTCATTGACAACAACGTCAATACCTCTGTTTTTTGCAACAGCAACAACGGTATTGTTGTTACCTAAATCGACACCGAATGGAGTAGACATGATGATTGTGTGATTATTCTATTAGGGTGGGAAAGGAGATAAATGCTTGAAGCTAGAGGAAACGACACGGAAGTAACTCTGCAATTGGACAAAAGATCAACAATAAACTTAAGAATTGTAATCTTCGAAGGGCAAATAAAAATAGAAATAAGACAGTGTGCTCTGTCCAATCTACAAATATATCTATGTATATATACTTGTGTCGTTATTGTAAGGAAATCAACTACATGCACTACAATTCAATACAATGCAATTCAATACGCTACATTACACCAAAAAGAAATGTTCGGGTTGAAAATTTTTAAGGGAACGAGACGTGCGCGACTCAAGAAGATTCTAGATGTTTCGCGCCTTTCTTTTGGCCAGAACACTACCTTCTGGAAAGTGAAGTGGCGGGTGGTTTGATTAAAGTGTGGGCTGGTGTGGGCTGGTGTCATTAGATTACTACTATATGTGTATGTATGTGTATGTGTATGTCTGTACTTAATACCCAACAGCTAGTATAGTTTGTAACGTTTGCCAACCTGGGCTTTCCATTAGCTTGTAAACATCAACTTTATAACTATCATCCCCCAGTGCTAGCTTCCGAACAATACCAAGAATCAGCAATGACTCTTCGTGTCCTAGAATTTGTAACCCGTTAATCAGATACACCAACAAATGCAAGTCACTCAAACTCTTGGCTATTTTCTCAACGTCATGAGTTTGTAACACTGGCTTGAAATGCTTTCCTATATTCGACATATCCTGCGATTCTCCCACATAGCCTCTGTTTTCAATAGGAAATTTGCTTGTAATTGTAGAGTCTTGTTGGAAAAAAGGAGATGATTTTTCAGGAAATCCATGAGTTAAAGAGACTAATAAATATTCAACCGGGAAACTAGGTATTGCATTTTTCTTAACTTGCAAACCATATTCATTGATCATTTGGTAAAAAATCTCAGGAACGTATCTTTCTTCATTCTGCTCATTTATATAAACTTGATCCGGGTGCGTCGAAGGTGATATTAGATCTGCCTTAACCAATGCTTCTCCGCTTTCCGAAATTTGATAAGCTTCAATATCAATTTCTCCCTTAGTATTACCTGAAATGACACATGTTATAAATTTGGATGAAAATATACTCGAATCTGACCATTTACAGATATTAGGGTACTTCAGTTGCCATTTAACAGCAAATAGTAATTCTAAAGAAGATAAGAAAAACGAATCTTTATGTCTTTTACAAATCACCGAACCGTCACCATTTCCAGCATCTGACAAATCTGTAAAAATTATACCAATCGGCAATAATCCTAATGTGTTGGTTAGTTGTAATATTTTTTCTTCATCTTCCCAATCTTGTAAAATTAGACCATCTTCTTGATCAAGCTGGGGTAATTCATAAATAGCTTCCACTTTCCCCTTAATTCCTAATGGAACTCTATCATACTTATCGTATGATCCAAATAATAGTCCAACCCTTTGAGAACCTGATAATCTCCAAGAATTGATGAAATCATTAATTATCTCACTATCTTGAAATTCAACGTGGTCTACCATTCTGAAATTTTGTCTTTGTAAAGTAATAGCGGAAGGCTGACATTTTGAACAAATACCTTTAGGCCACGGATCATGACCTCCAGGACATTTTTTATTTATTTTGAAACTGGATTGGGAAACTGGTGAAATGTACGACGATCCTGACTCTGATTTATTCACATTTGAGTTCAATTCATTGATGTGAGCATGGAATGAGATATGCTTGATGTTATGATCAGCTTGATAGCCTTTATCCCATGGAGGCAAAGGAGAACAATATTCACACATACCCTTTTCAGTATGCTTACACAATGGGGTTCTCTTTCTTGGAATAAAGCCTTCCTCTTTATCCAACAAGTCATCGACAGCTAACTGTTTCTTAGTCAAATTTGTGGTGTTAATAGCAACAGTAGCTGTCTCTGAACGTTTCCCCGACACTGAGACAGCTGTCACTGTGGTCTTGGTAGCATTATCGTTTGTTGGGCCACTGGCCATGCTCGTGCTCGTTGCACTATTGTCATTCTCATAAAAAAGATACAACATAACACCATTTTTCAAGCTCAAAGAACTCACAGTTTGATCTTTTATATTCAACGCCAATTGACCTTTCTCATTTGGATTATCTGAGATAGTCAAAGAATCAACCTTGAAACTAGGCAATTTAGGAACCAACTCATCCAAGACGTTCCCAAATGTAGAATCAGGGTCTGCTGAAAGTCTGAACATTCCATCTTTGGATCTGAATCTGATAATAATCGATTGTGAAGGCTGGAGTAAATAATATTGGACAAGCGGGAGGGTAGTCGTTAGTAAAATGGGGCTTTTAGATAGGGGGGGGGGAAGAAATTTGCTCTGTAAGAGTCTCACTTGAAGAGTTGTAACTTACCATTTCTATAAAAAAAAATAAAAGATTTCTGGATAATTATCAACAGCTAATTGCCAACTTCTGATAATTGGCTAACTGTATGCAGCTATAAAAGAGTCAAACAGTAAAAAGATTGCACATAGTTGCTCTAAACCATTCATATGCTAGCAAGTTTGAAGTTTGCCACTAAGAAAAGTAAACAGTAGATCTGCGTTACGTAATTTATGTACTAATAGGACTTTACTTCCTTTCACTTTTATATGTGGGTCATATTTGAATGTGTATAGTTTTTAAGTGGATTATCTTGCTTTTTCTTCGCTTGTATACATCTAGCAACTTATTTTTCTGCAGGCTCATCATCGGTAGAGCATATCGCCATGTTTATAAGAAGTAGTAGCACGATTAATTCTAGAATAGTGGTGCTACCGCTCTTACCAAGAAGAAGCTTTACTTCCTCAAGCAATCACAGACAAGTCAAGAAATTAGATAAAAATGAGTTTTACAGGCTGTTGGCTAAATCAGAGAGTGCGAAAGGCCAGCCAGATATACTAGCTGTAAAATCACAAAAACCACAAAAAATTGTCTTTGAAACGAGGGCTAAAGGCGATAAGGACAACGCAGACATTGATACAATCTTTGGATTTTCAGGAAAGAGAAACAAATCACTTAAATCATCAAGAAGAGATGTTTCTTATCGTGAAATAACTAGAAACATTGCTGGTGTTACCGTTCCTAAAAGACCTATAGAACCTGATGACTGTTGTATGAGTGGATGCGTCAACTGTGTTTGGGAATTATTTAATGATGATATGTTCGAATGGAAAGAGTTGACAAATCAAGCAACTCAGACACTTAAAGCTCAAGGTGATAATGTGGTGCATAAGTGGCCCTTAGGGTTTGACCCGCCTCCAGCTGATTTGCCGGATAAATATATTCCTGATCAATTGAAAGATAAGAAAGGTAAAGAAGACAAAAGAGGTGATATGCCTCTGGGTTTGCAAGTCTTTGCCGACTTTGAAAAACAGATGAAACAAAAGAAGAAACAAAAGACATTGGGAAACGACCCAACTTCCACGAATCCACTTATTGGTAATAATAGTTCAACCTCACATATACCTGAGAATACGCCAGAGCGATTTAGAGAGGCTTCTCCATAGATTTAGATAGCAGATTATAGATTAGATATCAGACTAGATATCAGAGGGCTAGATATTAGACTTAGTACCGTCACGATATATATACATTTTTTCGTTCTTTCATACATACATACTTACTTACTTACCCAGTATACTTTCATTTTTAGTGAGTTTATCAACAGATAGGATCGAATACAGTGTTTGTCCGATTGTGGATGTATATTGCATGCAATTCATAACTGTATTTATAGATTAATATTTATGAGTAAATAACAATCTTCTTTCTTCTTTTGAGGAACTAGAATCAACAGTTTTAAGTCACAAACTATCCCATCTAGGTATGTAGTTGGAGTATAAACATATTCAGCTGCTTGAAAAACACCTACTCGACATCAACACCTCTAACTTTCAAATACTCTTTAGCCTCCGCAATCTCCCCTAACAACTCCTTATATTTGTCTTCTTTATCTTTGAATGTATAAACACCATAGCCAAGGGTGCCTAAGGCGTAAGCACCAAAGGAGACTAACCCCCACCATGGAACAACTGGCAAGATCTCATCTTTGATAATGGATGGGAGAGGAATCACACCAGTCAGTAAGCTGAAGTAAATCGCAGACAGTATGAATACTGCTAATATTGTTTCTGAAGCTTTTGTCATTGCGTGTGGGTTATATGACGGTGATTGATATTGACGCCGTGTATGTTGTGGAGAATTTGTTGTGTGATTTACATAAACATTAAATAGAGGTATTGATTTGCTTAGGTGTTTGTTGTTCTGTGTGTGTGTTTCTTTCTTTCTGTCTTTGATTACGCAAGAAGCACTATTACGTAATTTATAGGTGAGCAAGATCGTTCTGCTTTCTCATCACTTACTTGGTGATTATATTGATGGTTTTATTACTCATTCACTATCAGACAAGAAGTGTATTTTTGGGTTGTAAAGTTCAGAAAATTCCTAAAAAATAATGTGAAAAAAAAATGATCAACGAGGTAGAAATGAAACAAGAAGACAAACAAACAAGAAAAAGAGTGACAGGTCTCGCAGGAAATGAACAAAAGAAAGAACTATAAATAGGAGAGAACAAGTCTAATTCAAAGTCTCAAAGTGAAACTACGGAAGGAAGCAGAGACAAACTAACGAAAAACACTATAGGTAAAAGCATTTCAGTGAAAGTAAAAGTGTCCCAGTTTATAACAAAGCAGTAAATGCCAAGCCAAACAAGAACATTAATCCAGTAGTTTCAACATTATAATTACTTCCAGCAGCCATAGCTTTGGAGGAGGAGGAAGCAGTTGATGTTGGTGTGGCCACAAAAGAACTGGAACTTGAACTGGAACTTGAACGAGTAGATGAACGAGTAGATGAAACGGAACTAGTTTTACCGGATTGTTCATTGATCAAGTTAGTTGAAGCGATAGATATACTAGGATCTTCAATCTCATCGTCGGAAGAGTTACTGATGGAGAAATTGGTCATGAATCTAGTAACGTCAACAAGTCTACCAATGTTACTACCGTTGACACCATATTGAATCAATTCTGGAACTCCTCCTGGTTGATCTGGTAAGTCAAAATCAGCATTGAAATCAGATGAAAGAGCTTCAATTTCAGCTTGATCACAAACTGACCATTCTGGTTCTTCAACATCTTCTGAAGAGATCTTTGGAATTTTAGATTTAGCGATTTCAGATTTCAGATTATCGTAATCTTCTTTGTAAACTAACGATCCTTTAGAGTCATCGATCTCAACTAATCCATAATTGTTTTCATGTTCAGAGAATTCATATATTAAACCACCGCTCAGAGTATTGACTAAGCCACCAAAGATACCTTCACTAACTTCATCGAATGTTCTAGGTTGTCTCTTATTACAACCGTACTCAGAAAAGAAAACAGGAATAGTAGTGTTAGCAAAAGTAGAATTAACTACGGAATAGCCTGATGATTGCCAATCAGTGACACCGGAACACCATTCGTAAGAATTCAAACCAAAGAAATCCGATTTAGACTCGTCATCTTCATCACCGTCAATGTTACATTGCAAGTATTCCCAAGTAGCTGGACGTAAGCTTAAATCATCAGCTGCTGAGTAACCAACTGGAATAGTTCTATTGGCCTGTAAAGAAATATATTGTTTCATATCTCTTTGAACAGCTCTAATATACTTGGGATCCAAGTCAGCAGACTTGCCGTCATTAATGATTTCATTTCCACCGAAGAAGCCTAACGTATTTGGATAACCTTTGAAAGCATCAATCATCTTAAAGACTCTCTCGATATACCACCAGTTATAAGAAGAAGCAGGATCAGCTCTATTCAAAGATTCACCACTCAGAGGAGAATTAACGTCTAACAAGACGTAGATACCAATAGCGTTGAAAATAGACATACACTCGTCATGGTTAATGTCTGGGTTAACAGTGTAAACTCTTATAACGTTGATCGGATTTTCAGAGGAGCCTAAATTTTGTAAAGCGTATGCATCTCTTAGACAAACATCAGCATCAGATAAAACATCTTCTTTGTTTGAAGCTTGGTAACCTGAAGCACCACCTGGTTGATAATCAATACCGTTGATGAAAAAGACTTCACCTGGATCTCTTGCATCGAGAGCAGGCTTGATGAATCTTTTGCCGATGATTTCAAGAGGAATCAAAGCAGAAGTAGTTGCTAGGTATAACGCTATTGAGGATAATACAGATTTCTTAAATGAGACCATTGTTGTGTGGGTGTGTCGAGTGTTTTAAAGCAAGTGTGGAGTGTTAATATCTGGTAATACAACGATAAACGAATGACTAAAGTAAAAAAAAAAATAGACAAGAAACACAGATATATATATATATACGTATATATGTATATACTAAATAAGAGTAAACACAACAATCAAAAGTTATCTACAAATAGAGTAAACAACAAAGTCGATGATTTGAAATCTCAAGCCACAACAGAAAAAAAGATACACGGTGCGAGGTGTTTATTTTCACTCCACACAAATCCTCTGACTTCGTCCTCCATCGTTGTTCTGGTCAGGTTGTACAAATTTGATGTTGAACGACCCATGGCCATGTCCAGCGTCCGTTTTCTGTTGTTCTTTCATTATAATTTCCATCAGCCTATCTTCATATTCTTTGTCAAAGGGAGATACTGCTATGGGTAAAGTCACCTGTTTCCAGAACTTCACGTTACCAGGTTTCGTTCCAAAGTTAAACTTGACACAGATTTCGAATTTGACCTCATATAATGAATAACAGCTTTTATGGCTAGATGATGGATTAAACGTTTGTAACGTTTGGCATATGAGTGGAATACCAATCAATTCATTCTTATAGTGTGTGTCCACTATCGTTTTTGCTCCTTCGACATCACTTTCGATCAAACTGTAAGTGTTATTGATATTTGAGGGAAGTGTCAAATCTAACGAGATTGCCGAATTGGAGTGTTCCAGTAACAAATCAAAATCCTTAAAAACTGACACATAGTCAGTGACGACGACATCAGATCCGGTCCCTTTGAATGACACTATCTGTCTTAATTTGGTCTCAGTGTTTAACAGTTTAAATTCCTTGTTTTTCTTGTTGTTAAATAGTCTAAAACCTGGAATAATATTTACATCTAGCTTCACTTGGCCACTATTTTCTAATATTACATGCTTGTCTGCAGTTACATCGATTAATATTTCATCGGATCTTAGCGTGGTGGTTATAGGTTTCACTCTCTCATAATTAATCGTCAATTGACTATAATCAATGATAGGTATTTCGAAGAATCCACGTTTTCGGAAAACCAATTCGTTTTCGTGTAAAATGTTTTGGCCCTGTGGTTGTGATAGTGAATATGTGACATCAACTGTGAGGTAATTTTTTGTTTGAACGAAGCCTCCAGAAGTCCCCTTTAACGACTGATAATGTGTAGGCAGTAACCCTTTCAAATCTTTGAAAAAATCAATGGCAAACGCAACTAACGGCTCCCTACTAGAACGCTCATAGATATTCACAGTATTGACCTCAAAATTTTTATTCGGTTGGGCCCCATAAAAAGCTTTCTTTCCTAATCCTTTCCCAGGATCATAAATCTGCTGTGAGAAGGCCCCAACTGCAACTGTCTTCAGAATTATCGGACAACTCTTTAGCAAGCAGCGTGCTTGTATAGTTCCCTTAATGTACGGTGAGATCTTTGAATAAGATTCACTTTTGGACCCAGGAAATCCTACAATTAAGGAGTCTTGGCTGTCACCTGGTTGGATGCTTAGTATGAGTTGATCATTAGGGTCCATGTGATCTTTTTTTATTAATGCTGATGAAAATTCGTTCCGTTTATGAGTAAGTTTCGGTATTATGGCATTCATTTTGTCAGACATATGATTACTGTAGAAATTGGTTGTTCATTGCGGACGTAAGACGATGATGAAGGTAGAATAACAAATAGCAGTATTGGTTGATTGATCCTTAGTGCCTGATCTGATTAATACTAAGTATTATTTTTGAGAGATGTATTCTAGTGGAAGGCTGTGTTTCACTCACATCGTCTCATTAGCAGGGAGGCTTATCCCGTTCACCATATAATATGTAGTTTTTGTTCATTCTTCATTCACTAATTTAGTTGAGGACTCTTCTGAATGAATTATTTTGAAATAGGTCAAGTTACAATTGATTCAAGAATTGTGGGTATTGGGAGATTCTACAAATCATTGATACAGTACTTAAGCGACGGTACGGAGAGAAGAAGGAATGCAATGTTACTGAACTAATTCTGTATATAACTAACATGCATACAATATATCTATATAAGAGATCTATAATGAGACAGTAATTTACCCTAATAGACTAAAGAATCCTTTATAAGCAATATCAATGTCCCATAAAAATTCCTTCAATTCATCGTCACTTAAACTCTCACTCAATTTCAAATTATTCAATTTGATTAACCATTGAATCAATTTCGATCGACCGTCAAAATCACCGAATAATTTGTTTGTAGAAGTAATAATGTCACTTAGTAATGGATGTAGCTGCTCTTTGGAATTGTAATCAAGCTTGATTGCATCCATCAAAGTTATGAATGATCCCGTGGCTTCTGCGATTGATTTACCCTTGGAGTTGGAGTTGGAGTTAGAATCTTGTTTGTTGTCTCTCGTGTTATTATTGACGTGATTTCGTGTGTCAATAAGATCGCCCGTCACACTATTGCTATTGTTATTGCTATTGCTATTGCTATTGCTGTTGTTAAGGTTCACAGCCGATGAAGAATTACTTGTTGTCATAAGAATATTTGAATTCTCTATCGTGGAAGGAATACCTATCTTGATTCTCTTGATAGCTAACGGACAATCAATTTCAAATCTTTTAACAAAATTATCAAGATCTTGATACTCATGATTGATAGTATCATCTTTTAAGATTAAATTGAACTGATTTAATAATCTAATTGTGGTATTAGTATAATAATCCTCGTTATTCTCAAACTTATCTTTTATAAACGACTTCTCTAATATATTAATTGCCACTATGATAGAGTACAACTCTGATATCGACTCATAAGTGTCTCTTTGTTTATTTGTCTCGTACAATGGAATCTCGTGATCAAGTGACCGTTTGGCGTGTTTGACAAGATTCACTGAGATAGATCTAGCTGTTGAGGTGGGTGCATACGAATGCTGTTGCGGATACATTTAGAATGTTCTCTATTAATAGATATAGGTTAGTAAGTTTATATATGTACCAATACGTAGGTTGATTATATTAGTGATAAGTTAAATTACTTATCTTATCCGTTTGTTGTTGCTGAAGTGTAGCATAATCGGCATTCCTTTCAATCTAATAAACTCCACTGCGGGCACAGACAAAAAAACCAAAAAAGGAGGTTGCGGCTCAATTACTTACTAAAAATAAATTTATCAAATTATCTTATGAGGCTTTGAGGCGTAGAAGCTTAACTATTATAAGCTTATGATTTGCTGTTGTTATTTTAACTCAACAAACTGGGCGTGTGGCGTAGTTGGTAGCGCGCTTGCCTTGCAAGTAAGAGGTCATCGGTTCGACTCCGGTCTCGTCCATTTAATTTTTTTAAAAATCTTTAAAGCAATTTACCCCTCAAAATAGATCAGATGGGGTTAAACACGGAGTACGGTTTATCCAGTACCTTTTCTATTTTTTTCGGAATACTGATGATGTCGGTCTTGTACAGTAGTATTCTTCCGAATAGTGTTTGATATTCTAGTAGGATAAGTGGAACTAAATAATGGGCAATTCGTCATCTAAACAACTAAAAAGGTCTTTGAAAAATGTACAAAATCCAGCAACTAAGTTGAATCTAAAACTAGATACAAGTAGTCATTTTATAACAAATCAAAATTCAAATTCTTCATGGAAGA
The DNA here is from genome assembly GCA_003707685.2 of Ogataea pilisensis. Classification (NCBI taxonomy): domain Eukaryota; kingdom Fungi; phylum Ascomycota; class Pichiomycetes; order Pichiales; family Pichiaceae; genus Ogataea; species Ogataea pilisensis. The sequence continues at coordinate 58,716 of PPKM02000034.1, forward strand.
AAGAGGTGAATGAGAAGAAGTCGACTGGAACACCCGAATTACACAATACTAGGTTTGAAGTTCAAAATCGTCTAGAGAGTAATGGAGAAAGAATTGAGGAAAGAGATAAGGATATTGAAGATTTGAGTGAAGTGTATCAAGACATGTTGGCAAAGAAACAAACCTTAAGCTCCACAAAAACTAGTCAACCAGAGCATTATCAGAGTGGGAATCAAAAAAATGAGTCAGACCATCACCACACATTTCATGAAAAAACTAGAAGGGTACAAAACGATAGATTAACTTCTGATGATTCTTCCTTTTTGCAAAAAGCCATATCATTAGGGATAGTAGGTGTGAAAGAAGTAGTCAATAACAGTAGTCAGAACCACGAGTCTTTAAAATTGTTAGAAAACAGGTCGATTATAGAGAGCAGGTATCGTGAGTACGTAAATGAAGATAGAAAAGAAAAAGGTGACCGAGAACATCATCAGGACGGAAGAGAAAGTTGGGTGAAGAAAGAAGGAGGCGAAGTGGATGACGTTAGAGAAAAACTCAGGACGCAAAGCGTTTTGAGATCGTTTGACGTAGTTGGCAATGATACTACTGATGATAAGAATACTGGCAAAGAGAGAAATTTAATAAGTTCAAAGTACTTAACAAAATTTATCAAAGAACACAAACGTATTCAGGGGTTAACGGGCTCCGATCATTTGAAAGATAAGTTCCAACTTAGCGGTGATTCATACAGCATTTTAGAAGGGTTAGTGAATTCAGGAGAGTTTTCATTGCCTACTTATAAAGCAAAACTATCGAGCTCTGGTATTGACTCAAAGGATAAGTTTATTATTGTGAAAGACAATTATCTTCAAGAGAATGAAGGGGAAGATGGAGACAATTTTGAATTATACAATTCCGATAAGAACGCAGTTAGAGACACGGATATTGATCCTTCATCGAGGAAATCCAAATTAGCAGAAGATGATGATGACGAAGATCAAGCGTTATATAAATCAAAGACCCATTTGATGGATGATGGGCATGGGGATGAGCCAAAACAGACGCTGAAGAAAAGAGAAGTCAAAGAAATTACAAGATCGTTGTAACTATGAAACTACCTTTTATGTACATAGTATTAGTACCCCTGTATATTGCAGAATATGCATTCATTCTTTTTTATGCATGAAAGAACTTAACTCTGGTTAAGTTATCAAACCAGTAGTCAATTGAATCTCTTGGAACAATTTCCCCCCTCGCCACATCTTTTATTTCAAACAAACATTCGTCCATCATGAAATACTTCAGTTTAACATCATTATCGTTTTCAGCTAATCCATTAATTAAACTTAAAGGCATATGCTGAATTCTTAACCAGTTGTCGAAAATACCAGGATACACGCTCCCTAAACCCCAGTGTTTCTGCAACGATTTAGATCCAATTATAGTTAAGTTCTCCAACATAGGCAAATTGTTGAAGAATTGTAATTTATGCAACAATAAATGATCTTCAAAATGAACTTGAAATCTTAACGTTTTCAAAAAAGGGTATTTGGCAACTAAGAATAGTGCTCTAAATTGATTTTTGGTTAATTGTTCCTGCTGTTCGATCATGTTTCTCTCTATTTGGATATCAATTGATAATTTGACAAGGCTTTGAGATTGGGATAGTATGCTTGGAATATACTCTGTTTCAAGCAACTCGTTTAACGTTTTGCTCTTCAAACTGTTATATCTAACAGTCAAGTCTAGTTCTTTCAATGAATTTGAAGGTAAATTGTTCAAGAAGCAAGGCACGGTATCTATTGCAGCTTGTCGAACATCTATTTTCAAAGACATTAATTTGATAGGTTTGAATTTCGACAGTAATGACCCTGTAGTATTGTTGCACGAAATTTCATTGACACTAGTTAATTCCAAAAAAACTAATGATGATTCTGATTTATGAAGTAGCGCATAATCGGAAGGTCTAATTATGGTGTTTGTCAAACTGAGTGCTTCCAATTGAGGCAGTCTTTGAACGCAAATAGTATTTGATAACTTGTCAGAGTTTAACAAATCATTCAATTGAATTCTTTTAAATTGTTTGAATGTCTTGAAAGCTTTCAATGTTTTATTGTCATTAATAAGTGGAAGAATAGAGTCTAAAATAGACAATAGATGATTGTTATCGGTAAATGGACCAATTGATAGAGATTGTAAATACTGTAGCTTACTTGGTAATTGAAATACTACTTGTTTCTTGCTGAATAGGTTAATTTGGATCGTTAAGCTGCGTATGGATTTAGGAACCCTGCTCAAAAGGTTAACGGCAACGGGATGACCAATCACCAGTACATCTAAGTTCTTGAATAGCGGTAAATTATCAGCCAAGTAATTTTCGAAGTCTATGAATTCAAGAGGTAAATTTATTACATTAAGCGTTTTAATAAACTCTAGGCTATCATCATCCTCAACTTCATATTGGTGACGACGGCTATCTAAGATCCTGAAGAGCAAAAGAATATTAGACCTTGTCTTGATGTACGTGGTATTAACTTCAAAGAACTCTTTATCGAATTGATTAAAACTAGCATCTATTGTGATTGAACGGTACAATAATGGTTTGACAAATCGATACAAGTACTGATTAGTTAGTGATAAGTTGATCAAGTCGAATTGGGTCAGGTTGGTCGATATGAGGGATAGGATCTCCGGGATGAAGATTTGGTTAGAAATCGTTATCATTGGTGGTGGCTGCTACTTTTGCAGGCATCTTCCTCCTCTCCTGAGTATATCTAGTTATATGAATGTAAATATATCTTTGACAGCGTATTTAATTATGGAGTTATAACATTGGGCAACTTCATGAAATGAAGAAACTGATAAAGTAAATGGTTAAGTAAATAGATGATCAGATCAAAACACGAGCCTCATTTCCAAACTTTTGAAAAATCGCGTCTCTGGAAAATACCAACAAAATGTAATTATTTGAGAGTATTCAAATCAGGTCAGTATTTTTCTAGTCTTTGACTCGAAGTGGTGTAATACCCCACAAACATTACGATAAAGGTGATATATATACGGGAGCAATTATAATGTCACAGCTAGAATTAGAAAAACTAAACTTATACAACAAGGATACAGAGTCAGTCGCTTCGTCGATTGATTTCAATCCTTTATCGACTCACATACCTCAACAACAAGACATGACAGTCAACGATGACGATGATGATGACGATGAATTAAATGACGACTTAGATTTAGATTTTTATTCTAATTTGACTAGGGAGTCATTTCAGTACAACTTGTCCAAATATCAAAGTAATACAACCAGTGACATATTTGATCCATCTGAATTCCTCACCTTGAATTACAAGTACTGGTCATTAGACGACTTGATCAAATCACTGACCCAGCTTCTTCAGGAAATTGATCAAGAATTGATAGATTTAGTTAATAATGACTATTTACAATTTATTAAGCTAGGAAAATCGATTGATGGATCTGTGGACTTGATTCATGATGTAAAGTTGGATCTCAATGGGTATGTTAAGGAGCTAAGTTTGGCGAATTTCAAAATCCAGCAGGATCTAGCGGTAACTGATGATTTCTTGGAATATAGGAAGTGTTTGAGGGTTTACAAGACTGTGGTTAGTTGCTTATTGTTACTGAACGAACAAATTGAAGTTTTCAATAAGAAGTTGGAGGCTGGTGACGGTGATCATCAAGGCGGTGAGAGCAAAGAAGAGTGGTTGAAAGAGTTGATTGGTTTGTTTCTCTCAATAAATAAAATATTCAAGAAATTGATAAAGTTCAAACATAATATTGAGTTTTTAAATTCTTTAAATAAAAGAATGACTGGTTTGAAGTTCGAATTTAGGAGCTTGTTAGATGCCCAAGTGATCGAATTGAAAAACTCGAACGGGGATACAGATAAGTTGACATTATTAGAATTGCTGAAGATTTACAGCATTTTGGACGAATCAGAAAGTTTTATCAAATTGCATAAAAAGTAGACAACTTAGTCACCAAAATATTATAGGGTGATGCTAACAGTAGTATTGGAGCTTCCACCATTTAGCAAGTTTTTTTTATCTGTATTTATACGAGAGGAAAATAAGATGCTAAATATCAAGTGAGAGAGGTCCATTTAAGGCAATAAAGTCAACTTACAAGGTGAGTAGAACGTATTTGTCTTGTTACTGAAGGTTTATGGAGCTTTATGGCGTGTTGAACTTTTGTATCTATAGAAGGGGTTATGGTGATGGTTACTAGCTTATTATCTGTTAGGCCATAGCTGTACGTCATTACGTATGTGCATTTTTATTAGTCCGAAGGTTAACATCTGAATTTTCATTAGTCTGAAAGATAATGTCTGAATTTTACTATAAAGGATTCACAATATCCTTTTATTCTGGACAAATTCTACTTACATCACGGTTAAAAATTACTCAGTGTAACTACTACCTAAATGGATGAGTATAATAGATTTACAAAACAAAAGACTGAATCTTGAATAACCAGGAGAGAGAATCGAAAACAATGAAGATAGACGAACGATTATTGGAAATAAGAAAGAATAAATATTAATGAAGCGTAAGAGAATATACAGAGTAAAATAAGCAAAGGAGCATGTAAGAAGTCTAGTAGGTAACACGAAAAACAAAAATACCATGAAACCAGTCATGTATGTCTATATAGTGGCAAAAAAATATCCCGTACTTTATTTAAAGACAGTTTTCTTTTTATTTCTCCTTTTTTCGTAGGCAAACTATTAGCAGTAAAATAGAATAGAAATGAAAGGATAAATATGAAAGCAGGCAATAAAAGTAGAGATAGCAGAAGTTGAAGTGAAGTGAAAGGGGATAAAGAATCGTGAGCGCGTTTTCATGAATCAAGACTGCAAACAGACATAGAAGCGAGTCTAGAATGAATTAAATGATATAGAGATACACGTAAGTATGTGAGACCCCATATATCATATTTTAGTTTAAAACAAACAATTGAATCAGTAAGTTGAGTTAATAGGTGATTGATGAGTTGGTGAACAAGGTTAGAATAGTGAGTCATAATTTTTTTGAGATTCTGTCGGATCTTTTGAAAAGTGGAAAATATTGATATTTTCCCTTTTTAATCAAGCATTAATTTGCTGTGTTTGTGTTTGTTGTTGATGATCCTCATGCATCTGCTGTTCAAACTGCTGATTTTCACCATCAGGAGACCAATCCAGTTCTAACTTCTTGTAAACATCTTTTTGAATATCCTGCCATATTTTGAATTTCAACTCATCAGTCAATTCAAAATGATTCTCTTTGATTAAAACTTTTTTGTATAAATTTCCATCTCTTGATGAAGGATTTGAATGACTTTTAGAAGTCAGTTTTTTCAGTTTCTTCAGATTATTGACTTTGGATTTGAATTCAAATCTACATTGATTCTCAATAGCTAGATTAAGTAAGTAATTTTCAATGATGTTTCTCCATTCAAATTTCAAAAATTGATCATACTCTTGATGATCTTGTAGATTTAAATAGTTCTCATTGTCGAACATTGTTTCTGGGACTTGATAATTATTAACTAACAAATTTTTATGTCTTAATCTTGCCTGTTGGACTATGTATCTGGCTGTCTTCAATTTAAACTCGAAATCAAAGTTTGCTTCTTGATAAATATCAGAATTAGCTAATACTTCCACGTATTGTAAATCGGTTGCATAAAACGGTAATAATTTGATATTGAACGTTAATCCAGGATAAGGAGATATTACTTTAGGGATCTTATAACCCCAATTTGGATTTAATTCAGGCAAAATCAGTAAAGACCTTATATCATTCAATTCCCATTTCTTTAAGTTTCTCTTTGTAAAAGTAGGTCTACCATTAGAAAACCTCGTCACATTCAAATCAGGAGAATAATAGCTTGAAAAATCTTTAGGTAATGCATCATTCAACGAAATAAATCCATTGAAATCTGACGAGGGTATTGTTGAATTTGATTGTTGAATCAGTGAATCATTGTCTCCTATGGTGGTTGGAACGGTGGTGTTTGTATAAATAGCAGCCAATTGATTATTTGAGAATAAGGAAAGAGATGAAGATGAATTAATTGAAGTACGTGATTTGTTTCTTGACAGTTGAGACGGCGTGTTTCTTGTATTTGAAGAAGTGTCAAATGAATCCATTGAAGCGTCATCTGAAGAATCTATTGATGATACAGTTATGGCTCTACGTAACGGAGAGCTACCATATGTCAAGTTCTGATCTTTAGATGGTTGTATTTGGTGATGATCAGTCTTTTCATTATTGAAAGTTGCTGATAAAGGATAAGAGGAGGAGGATTTATTTGGAGACAACGGAGATTTACCATGGGTAATGTTTGATTTGAAAGACTCCAAATGTCTATTGATATCCTCTCTTGCTCTTTCATGGAATTCTTTAGGGGTAGTGAAGTTATCTTGCCCTTTTGCCCTGAAGGGCTTGTATCCAAACATGGTGTGTTAGAGCAGAGTACAGGTATGTATGTACGTATGTTTTGAATGATAAGATTGGAGTTAGGTATGTATGTATGTATGTATGTCTTTATTTATGCGGAATAGTCGTTTTGTCGGATTGTTGAGAGTTTAATAAAGGAAGAACAAACGACAAACAAGACAGAATCAGTATGGATCAGAGCAGTACGTGAGTAAATAAGTATAAAAGGAGAATTAATCAGGAATATAGAATGGCAAGATCATACAACAAATAACCAATTAATAATCTGAACTAAACTTTACTAACAAACGAACTAACCAGCCATTAAAATTTTTCTATATATTAAACCATACCGCTCACACACATACACACCTCTTATTCTTACAAGTGAGAGGAAATCTCACCATTTTCCGAACTAGTAAAAAATCTCCAGTGAGAATGGGAATGGGAATGAGAATGATCCGTGCACAAGGCAGGCGCCCCGCAAAAAAAGGGAAGGAGAATAAATGTTCCGATTAAAATGAGCGGGGACTCGTGAAAAGATTTCCGTCCGGGGGCAGACGAAGACAATAAAATGGGGGAAACTTCCCGGCAGAAATGATCCGCTGCGTGACTTGTTATGGCGCCGGCAGGGGCGCCTGTGGTTTAGAGGCTTTAAAGGCTCCGTTTTCTCGTTGCCGCTTCCGGTGGTTTCTCAGTTCGCCATGCCGGAGTAACTCTGTTTTCTCTGTTGAGACACGACCACGATGATCTACGAATTACATCCTTGCACATGTTGAGACTGCGGCTGTTTTTGTCGTTTTTGTCGTTCTTGTCATCGTTGCACGTAACAGTTATAGATTTATCTAGAATAAAATAGATTCTAAACCTTACTTGTGACATAAACCTATGTAAATAAATAAATAAATAAATGAGTATCCAGATAGACGAATGAGTTGTTGGAATATTGGTTGAGTTGTATGTATTGGCATCTGATGGGCAAATGAATTTAGTCCTGGTCACCACCCTAATTCTTTAAACCTGCCCTATCCTTCTCGATCCCTTCTTTCGCCAACTTCATCCCTCTAGCTCGCCAGCATCTCTTTTCCTTCTATATTCTTCCAACTCTGCAACTCTTCTTTTGAAGTCCATGTACTGACAATGTTCGTAATCGTGTCTCTCTTCAACACAATTCCAAGGCATGTGCCATCCTTCTTTCCGACACTTGTTCAATGGAACTAGTAGCCTCGCACACCTGTCACGGAAAGGTAATGGGATTCTATGTTCTTTCATTTCTTCGTGAGTTACTGGTTTCATTAATGGGTGAGTAGTATGTTTTTGCAAAAACATGCCTCAAAGAAAAGTAGTTGTTAGTATCAATAAGTAAATGATCTGCTGGAGGGAAGGGAGGAAGGGGGGGGGACGGTTGGAAAAGTGGGGTAATCAAGAAAAGTCTCTACCCTTTTAATATGTGTTTACTTACGCAACTCAGGGAACTCGGTGATTGTCATAATGCAATGGTAAGGTATATTCGTGTGTATATATAACTGACAACTTGTCTTCTAGTATTACAATGGTGAATTGAAATAAACCAACTGAAAGTAGTTAAAGGAATAAACCAAAAGCTTTGAAATGGCCCAGGCCTCATTAAAACAAAAAAAAGCAGAGAGTCGCCCGGTTACGAAGCGATGAGATTTTTGTGGTCTAAATCATTATGTAATCATCTCCTCTGTATTTACCTATTCGTCTTTTTATTTACATAACAAAGTTTCGTGTTTTGTTTAGTTTAGTTTGATTTGTTTGTTATTGATCTACTTTGTTTCAGTTGAGTCACAACTGACTACTGAACTATTGGACTCGGTGTGGGCTCTACATAAGCAATAGCATACAGAGTTATAGAAACATCAAATATATTTCTACTATAATGGTTGAAAATAGAGTACATTACACAATATCTAGGTCTAGTCCCATGGCTGGTGTAGACATGGACATAGACATGGACATAGACACGGACTTAGACATGGATCAAGAAGAAGACGATGATTCAGTAAGTGTAGATTTTTCAAAAGCTGTTATGAGTTCTCCTAAACTAAACACGCAAGTTAAGAAAGAATTAGTTGACGATGTTCGGCGAAAATATCCAGATCTGGAATTAGAAGAAGAAGAAGAAGATAGCCAAGACATTGGTGATGATGACTCAGTGGAACCACTCATTCCTGATGATAATGATGAGGAAGAATCCTCTGAAAAGTCTTCATCTTCACATCATGCGATAAATAATGATATACAAGTGTTGGCATTGGAGCCTGAAACCGAGTCTACCCCAATTAAACAACAACGGCAAGACTCTGATGATCATGACAGTTTTCTTGATAGCCACGTGAAACCGGAAGAACTAAATCGTTTCGAGAAGATTAATAATGACAATAACAATAACAACAACAACCACAACATTCCACTAGAAGACAACACGCCTCAAACAATACCCAAGAAAGAATTTAAAATCAAACATGAACCTATCAATATCGAAGAAAACTTCGAGCCGAGATTAATCATTGATAAACTTCACCTAATCAACTTTAAATCCTATGCAGGTAAGCAAACCGTTGGTCCATTTCATCCTTCATTCAGTGCCGTTGTGGGACCAAATGGTTCAGGGAAATCAAATGTCATTGACTCTTTGTTGTTTGTGTTTGGATTTAGAGCTTCAAAGATGAGACAATCGAAATTAAGTGAATTGATTCATAACTCTGAGGCATTTCCAAATTTATCATTTTGTCAAGTGGATATTTCCTTTAAAGCTGTTTTAGATCATTATGATGAGAATGGTGACGTCGTTACCGCTGATATACCTGATTCTAATTTAGTCGTGTCAAGAAAAGCGTTCAGAAATAATTCTTCAAAATACTTCATCAATAATAGGGAGAGTTCATATACTGAAGTGACAAACTTATTGAAAGATAAAGGGATTGATTTGGATCATAAAAGATTTTTGATCTTACAAGGTGAAGTGGAAAGTATTGCACAGATGAAACCAAAAGCTGATAGTAACAGCGATGATGGATTATTAGAATATTTAGAAGATATTATTGGTACAGCCAAATATAAAACTATCATTGAAGAAAGCTTAACTAATATAGATGAATTGAACGAACTTTGTTTAACTAAAGAAAATAGATTCAAATTTGTGGAGAGTGCTAAAAATGAATTAGAATCTGGTAAGAATGATGCATTTATGTTTTTGAAAAACGAAAAAGAATTAAAAATTAAAAAGTCAATCAATTATCAATATTCATTAATGAAGAATACTCAAACCGCAACAAATAGTGAAAAGCTACGTGACCAGCTTCGAGAGAAGTTACAGAAAGAGAAAAATGAAACCATTGATTTTCAAAAAGAGATTGATACTATCACGAAAGAATACAATGAATTGAACAAGAAAATTAAAACAATTGATATGGAAATAACTGACTTGAAAAACATTCATAAAACAATTGAAAAGGAAAAAGTTTCTATGGATGAAAAAATTAAACATAATGAGAATAAAAAGAAAAAAGCCATGAAATTGTTCGAATCTAATAATAATCAATTAAAACAAAGTGAAGGCAATGTTGTTTCATTAGAACAAAATCAACAAGAATATGAAAAAGAGCTGGATTCTTTAACTAAATTATTAGAAGTTGAAAAACAAGAATTGGAGAAAATCAAATTAGAATTATCTGACAAAACTAAAGAAATTTCTAATGAAATTGAAACCTTACAAAAACAGTTACAACCGTGGAAAGATAAAATCAGCTCAAAACAAGGTGATATCGATATCAAGAGATCTCAAGTGGAATTATTAGAAACTAAATTGAACGATCTACAAGAGGAATCTAAAATTGCCGAGGAAAGAATCGAAGAAATTTTTGAACTCATGAAAGCTAAACAGAAACAAACCAATTATCTTCAAAAAGAACAAGCACACGTTGATGAGCAAATTCAATATGGTAGCAAAGAAGTAAGAGAGGCTGCTACTAAACTGAAACTCATGGAAGGCGAACTAATCGCGTCAAAACAGAAAGCAGATGATGCAAAAACCAGAGCCTCAAATACATTGTCAAGAAATAGAGTCTTACAAGCATTATTACACTTGAAAGAGTCAGGTAGACTACCAGGTTTTTACGGTAGATTAGGTGACTTAGGTGTCATTGATGATAAATACGACATCGCTGTCTCTACCGGGGGTGGCTCATTAGATGATATGGTCGTTGATACAGTGGAGATTGCACAACAATGTATTGATTATATGAGAAGAAATAATCTAGGTTTTGGAAAATTTATTATTTTAAGCAAGCTGAGAAAGTTCAACTTGGGTAAAATCAATACTCCAAAGATGACTCCAAGATTATTCGACCTTATAACCCCTTCAGATCCTAAATTTGCACCTGCTTTCTACAGTTCCATGTACGATACTTTAATTGCAACTAATATGCAAGAAGCTAATAAAGTGGCATTTGGCAGTGGGAATAAAAGATGGAGAGTTGTCACATTGGACGGGAAATTAGTCGATACTACTGGTACTTTATCTGGTGGTGGTAATAGATTCTATAGAGGTGCGATGAGATTGAGATCGTCAACAGGATCATCTGATTCATCGAATGAGGTTTCTGAGTATGAGATGCAAAAGTTGGTTCAGGATGCTCAAATGAAGGAGAAAGCATTCGGTAAGGCTTCTTCTGCTTTTGAGGAGATGGAACTGGCTTTGAATGCGTTTAAAGAAAGACAACCTCAAATTGCTATTGAGATTTCAAAGTTGCAATTAGAGATTGATTCGTTGAAGCAGCAAGAGAAAGATTCAAGAATTCGTTTGAAGAGTTTGTCTTCTAATTATACCGATGTTGAAAAGACCACGAAACAGATCATTAAAGATAAACAGGAGATTCAAGTTTTGGAGTCTGAAAGAGATGAATTGAAAAAAGAATCGCAAGGCCTAGAGAACCAAATTGATGAATTACAAGAGAAGATTATGGAAATTGGTGGGGTCAAATTGAAATTACAAAAATCTAAAGTTGATTCTGTTTTGCAGAAATTAGAAATTGTGAATCAAAAGGAGTCAAATGATAGTGTTCAATTATCAAAAGTGAAAAATCAAATTACTCGATTGAAAAAAACAGTTGACGCTAATGAGTCTGAAATTAAAGCATGCGAAGAATCAGTCAAAGAAATCAAGACTGTTTATGAGTCTAAATTACAAACTTTCCACAATTCTCAAAAGAAGATCGATGATTTTACCGCAGAAAAGGAAGATTTGATAGAAACAAGCGAGACTTTGAAAGAGAATCTTGAAGAGAAACAAACCAAAATTAATGAATTAAGAAGAGATGAGATCAAAATCATGGCAGAGGCAGACAGACATAATGCTGTAATTGACCATTGTAGTCAGGAAATGGAAAAGTATGCTATGCTTTTAGACTTGATGGAAATAAGAGATATTGATGAATTGATTACTTGGTTACCTGATGATGATCCAGAGAAACAAGCCCTATATCAGAAAGGTACACTTGTGGATTACACGGTGGAAGAATTACAAGATTTAGATTTTAAAGAACTGATGGAAGAAATTGACGAATTAGAAACATATTTTGAAACGGCAACAATGGATTTATCTATCTTAGAAGAATATTCCAAGAGATACACGGAATATGATGAAAGAAAGAATGATTTGAATGAATCTATTAAAACTAGAGATGAATTAAAGAACGTATGTGACGACTTGACGAAGAAACGACTTGATGAGTTCATGGCTGGTTTTAACCAAATCTCCTCAACTTTGAAGGAAATGTACCAGATGATTACTATGGGAGGTAACGCTGAATTAGAACTTGTCGACTCTATGGATCCTTTCTCAGAAGGTATCCTGTTTTCAGTCATGCCTCCTAAGAAGTCTTGGAAGAATATTAGTAATTTATCAGGTGGAGAAAAAACATTGAGTTCGCTAGCGTTAGTGTTTGCGCTGCATAGATATAAACCTACTCCTTTATATGTTATGGATGAGATTGATGCTGCTTTGGATTTCAGAAATGTCAGTATTGTGGCTAGTTATATTAAGGAAAGAACCAAGAATGCTCAGTTTATTGTCATTTCGTTAAGAAATAATATGTTTGAATTGGCTAAACAGTTAGTGGGTATTTACAAAGTTCAGAATATGACGAAATCTATCGCTTTACAAAATAAGGATATCTTGAATCAGTGAATGTTTTCTTTTGTATCTTTCTGTTTGTTACTTTTGATTAGGTTTTTTATGGATTCTTTTTTTGAAATGTATATTAAATTCGTAGATGTACAAGTGTGTATTGAAATGAAATACTACTATTTATGTGAAAAAGCAAAAGATTTTAAAAATACAGTAGTTGATTGGCTGTTTTACATCATCAATTCATCAATTTTCAACTTTAGTGCTTCTTCTGCCCCTTTTTTGGATTTGAGATGAACGGGTTCAAAAAAGTTTGCTGATTGAGGAAATCTCGGCTTGTCCTTCCCTGATGGGGTCTTCTCCGTGAGTAACTCGTCAGATGGAGAACATCTAACTCTATAGCTTGTATTCTTTTTAATACTCTGTTTTTCAGTTATCTCTTGTTTCCCTGTTTCATCTATCTCATCTTCTGCTAGTTCAACAACCTGTTGCTCTTCGTTATCCCGGATAAGTAAATTATTTCTCAACCCTGGAGATCCTAACATCATACAAGTCACCAAAGTAAAATACGCATCATTAACCGCATTGTGCAAATAGACATTAGGAACCATCAACTTGTCCAACACGTAGCCTAACCGAGACTTCGACGGTTTATGTGGCATACTAGACCACAATTTCATTGTATCTATCACTTTCACGTTTTCATGGAATGCGACACCGTGTTTTTCCAGCAGTAGAATATCTTGTGTAACATTGTGGCCCACTAGGACGTATCCTGGTTCTTCGTCTTGGCTTTTTTCTGGAGAAGTAAATTTGGAGGTCAAGTATTCAAACAATTGCGTCATTTCTTTGATGGACACGATAAATGAAGAACCTGTTATGTTCTTGTACGTATTGTTTGGTACGAATGACTTATTCGACAGGTTTTTATTCTCCTCGATAATAAAATGCAAGTTCAAAATATGTGGGAACAATGCATCCTTCTGATAGCTGGGGTTGTAAATGGACATACCGACTTCCAAAATCTTTCCTCGTGACCGTTCGAACATTTCTAAATCTACTGAAAGCAGCGTTTTCTGTTTGTTATTTATCATAACCATCGATTCCTCAGTGGTCAATATTCTATCTTTGATTTTCTCTCTTTGGGGATCCACTTTCACTGGTTTCTTTGCAGTAAGTTTCTTTTCTGATTGACTACTGAGTTCTTTATCTATGGCTGTGTGACTCTGTTCATAACCTTCCACTGCTTTACTCAAAGCCTCGTCCAAAGATGATTGTACCTTTGTAGCTGTTGTTGTTTTACTTGTGTTTACCTCTTTGACATTTTCGGTAGGTTTTTTGGCCAACGTAGAAAAGGCACGAAGATTTTGTGTTGATATCAAGAGTAACTGCGAAGCCACTCCTCTTCTACACCGTATCATTGGTTCCTTTGTATCACAATTCTTCACAAGAGTTTGACGTTAATTAAAGAGTATTAAAGGGTATTACAGAGTTCAAGATAAATAATGTGATATATAGTATCCTACTTTAGAACTCAAAAAGAAGAAAATTTGATCAGTCAAGTTTCAATCTGAGCCTCACTCATTATCTTAAAAATGTACAAGAATTTAAACTATTTTTGTATCCTAAGTATCTATGAAAGCTATATATATGTACATGCCATCTGTGTATATGCATAGGGGTGGGAAGCAATGAGTAATGAGTAATACTCTGAACAACTGGAAACAAAACTACTTGTCTCTGGTCAATATAGAATTAGTCAACAGTTCTAAAGCACTTCTGGCGTCTGATTCTGGCAAAGTTCTCAAATTGGCTAAAGCGTCAGCACAATACTTTTCAGCCAGCTGTCTAGTCTTTTCCACACCATTGGAATCTTCAACTGCTTTTTTCGCTATCTGGACATCGCCAGGCTCACTAAACTTTCTAGCAATCATCGGACCTAATTCTGGTTTCTCTAACCAGGCGAACAAGACTGGAGCAGTGGCCAGACCTAATTTCAAATCTGCACCCGCCGGTTTACCTAACAATTCGGCAGTTGTAGTATAATCCAACATGTCATCCACGATTTGGAAACATAAGCCCAAGTTTCTTCCAAATTGATAGCAATTCTCTATCACTTCCTCGGAACAAGCAGCTAAAATAGCTGCCGATCTTGATGATTTAGACATAAGGGACGCAGTCTTCAAGTATGTCTTGTGCAAGTAGTACTGGAAAGCAGCATCAACATTTTCTTTGTGCGATATGTTCTGTTGGGCTAATTGGACAGAGAATTGATGGACCTCGGTTGGCACTTTGCCTGTAGGTTCAGGGATTTGTTTGATTTCCCGATCGTTTTCAATTTGGCTCAAGTTTGGTTGAAAGACTGTGTTTTTCAATTGCATAAACTCACCTTCCACTAAATTAGCAATGGCAGTGGACATCAGCTCGACAACTTCACTATTTCTCAATCTACCTATAGAGACAGATGCTCTACCTAGTAAGAAATCTCCAGCTAAAATGGCCATCTTGTTACTAAAAGCAACATTCCCACTGTCACGGCCTCGTCTTGAATCGGAGAAATCAATGACATCGTCATGCAATAAAGAAGCAGTATGGATCATTTCTGCAATCTCGGCGAGTCTTCTCTGTTTAGGCAGAATTCCATTCTTGTTGTCGACCATTCTGTATTCTTCTCTGTCCATCATAGGTTTGCTCAGTGGATTCAACACAATGCCTGGATTTATACCATGTAAGACTCTTAAAGGAGAGATTGAATCTAGTGGATTTTGGCCAGCAAATGAAAACTGCTTAGGCGTCCCTTTAAATTCTTCTTGTTCGTTAACATCATACGGATCAATGGAAATTCTTGTTCTTTCGGAGGTAGGGATCTTGGCTAGTGCTTTAGACAACAATAACACAATCAGAGGTCTGACGTTCTTCCCATCGGCCTCAAAATAGTAGGAACTGACTCTGTTCAGAGTAGGATGGCCAGAACCTATCAAGCTTGCAATATTTTTTGCAAGGACGCCCATTTCGGCAGAAACCATGGAGAATGGGTCAAATTTATTGGATTGCCTCGGTTGTACCATCTTTTCAGCTGTTTCTATTGCCGTAGCAAAGGAACTGCTAAATCTTTTAAAACGAAAAGTTCCCTTTGGGATCAGCTGTTGGTTGAACCTAACGACTTTCTTGGTTGATGATCTTAACATATTGGAAAGGGATATAAACAGAATGATGGGTAGGTGTGTAGGTATGCAGGTATGAAAGGATATTCAGAAAATGATTGACACTATTGAATCACAGGATTTTTCGAATGTTTGACTTTTTTTTTTTTGATATATGTTGTGTACTTTTGTGATCTGTCTCAGTTAATTATCTGGTTCACTCTGATGAATGGAATGGGATGAGACCACAACAGCTAACGAAAGAAAACGACGCAAAACAGATTCAATTCAAAACGAGCCAAGACTACGATAATAAAGACACAAATAGGTATTTTTGAATCAACCAGTGTAACTGCGTATATTCCCCACTTCTAATAGTAATATACTATAGCCAATTCAAGCAATTGAGAGGAAATACCAAATATAAGACCCCTTTCCATTAAATCGAAACCTCAAATCTTTTGTTCTTACATCTCAAATGAGAACCAGTGGAAATTTTTTGGAGGTTACATATTTTTGACAAAAAAAAATATTGAACTTTACTTATTCTGTTTCTACGATTGGCTGGCAAGTCAGCTGTCTTACAGTTATACTTGATCCATATAACAGTAGATATTTAATCACTTACTCAGTCAGTAATCTAGGTGATCATTGCATTATATATACACACATATATATATATATATATATATATACAAATAATTCACACCATGTCAGACTGGATATCGACCTTCCCTTTAACACGTCACCTCCTAAACTTCACAAAGCAGCAACTATGTAAAGTGATAGGCAGCGGGCCTGTTCCTCAGCATATTGGCTTCATAATGGATGGTAATAGAAGATACGCCAAATTGAACAACATCGAGCTTAAAGAGGGACATAATGCAGGTTTTGAAAGTATGGCAAAATTGCTTGAGACTTGTTATGAATGTGGTGTTAAGTCGGCTACAGTGTTTGCATTCTCTATAGAGAACTTCAATAGATCGGACTATGAGATCGAATGGTTGATGAAGTTGACCAAGTCAAAATTTAAACAGATAGTGGAGCACGGAGATTTGTGCGAGAGATATGGTGTCAGAATATGCATACTGGGGAACATTAAATTGCTACCTGAAGACGTTCGGGAAGTGTTAATTGAGGCTCAAGATGTTACTAGAGATAACAGCAGAGCGATTTTAAATGTTTGTTGTCCATACACTTCGAGAGATGATATAACTCATTCGATACGAAACATTGTTAGTAAAGGGTATGCGTCAGAAGAGATAAATGAGGATTTAATATCTGAGAATTTATACACTGGACAAGTCCCCAAATTGGAACTATTGATTAGAACCTCGGGCATTTATAGGTTGAGCGATTTCATGTTATGGGAATGTGTTGATTTAGATTGTGATATTGAAATCTTGTCTGTTTTATGGCCACAATTTACTCCGCTGAAAATGGCCTGGATATTATTGAAATGGAGTTTTAATAGAACGTATTATGGTCATAAGATGGCACGATTGTTAAATGTGAGTTCCGCTGAAAAGAAACAAGATTGAGCTGGAGGAAGGATGGAAGGATGGAAGGAAATCTAATGTTTTTTGCGTGATTTTTTTATGTATTCAGATACCTATGAACAATTGATGTAAAAGGAGTTTCCATGTAATAAATGAACTACTGTATAATAATGTGATTACCTAGACAAAGTGTAAAAACAAGAATGAGATGAGTTCTCTCTATATAATCATTATGAAAGAAGTATATTGATGATAAGTATGAGAACAGATTAAAAAGTAGATCAAATTAAGAATAGCCGAAGCCTCAAATTATATAAATAAAGAAAGTCACATTTGTACATATGAATATCCTGAAGATATATATACATAATAGTTTTTTTTTATGTTTGTAGAAAAAACTTTTCTAACATGATATATAAACGATATGAATGTTGCCAATAGTGATAAGAAGATTGTGAAGGAATGATATGATATGATGATAAATCTATTAGTTGAATTTTTGGGCTTTTTCAAATTCTTCTTTGAATTTCTCGGCATTTTCTTTGTTACCGAATCTGATAGCTAAAGTTTGAGCTTCAGGACTACCTTCAGAAACATCAGCAGTAACTGAGTACACCCATGATCTATCGGAACCGACATTAGGAGTTAAAATATATTCAGGAGCAATGATGTGATTAGCACAAACTTTCAGAGTTTTATCTCTTCTCATTAATAATCTAACTTTTTTAGTCTCTTTATGTTGTAAGAACTTGACATCACCTGTACCTCTTTCTTTCCATTCTTTAGCTTCAGGATGGAATTTGAATAACTTGGCTCTGATTTTGAACAAAACTTCTTCATTTTCTTCGTTAGTCTTGACTTCAACTTTTTCTAGTTGGACTAGAGGTTCAAAATGGATATCGTCAGATTCAGGAGCTTCATCTTCGTCGTCCTTCTTTTCTGATTTAACTTCCTTCTTGTCGTCGTCTTTCTTGTTGTCATCTTTGTCCTCATCGGTCACTTCTTTTTTGTCCTCACTCTTCTTTTTAGAAGATGCGCCACCAAACATGGCAAAGACGTTTGAGGTTGGAGGCTTTGGCAAAGAAGTTTCCTCGACTGGGGTTTTTGTTTCTTCAGATGCAGACATTGTGTGTATACTTATGGCCACAGATATAAAGAGCTTATATATGTCTTATATATATACCTATGTGTATATATGAATATCTATAGGCAAGTTAAACAAACTTAAACAAACCAACTCTGGTAAACCGTTGGTGAATGTCAGTTGTTTGTTGTTTGTGATTTTTTGAGTGTTCGGAAAAAAATTGGTGTATGTGATTGATTGGTACACACACTACCCTCTTATCTCATTGATTATATAATCATTACCCCATTTCTGGTTTTTGACGTATTTTGTGGTGGTTTGTTTGCTTTCTTTTGAGCTGTTGAGTTGGTTCGTGTTGCTTCTTCTCTTTTCTTTTGCTTCCACGTCTTTTCTTTTGGCTGGGGCTGTTTGTTTCACTACAGGAAACTGGGGTCAGCTCAACTAGTATTCACTACTATTTGACTGCTCGATTGTTTTCATACTTATATTTATATTTACAGTACTATTTATTTAAGATTATACTCCACATTTCACACTTCAACTTATCCCATTCACAATGACTACGGGAACAGGATCTTCTTTTTCTCATCAGAGACGCAAGTCTTCGCTAGAAGACGTTATGGATCCTTACGCTACAGCAGATTTATACTACGGTCCCAACACTGACCCAACAAAGTCAAAGAAGACTTCAAAATATGGGCGGACAAGAACAATGAGTGCTGTCATGCCCAATACTAGGAAACTATTCCGGTTGAATGGTCTTTCATCATTATCTCCTTCTCCATCGCCTTCGGGACATTCTACTCCTTCTAATAGCTCAGCTTCCTTTGAGTTAGGTGCTCCTGACGATAAGTCGAATATCCCAAATGAACTCAATGGAGAGGAAAGTGATGCACAATCATCAGAAACTGATGAGTCTGATCAAGAGCGGATCCTGACTCCTTCATTTGCATCTCCTTCTGCTTCCACTTCTTCATTAGTTAAAGCTAGAAATATGGAAAGGGATAATTCCCCTGCTGGTTCCACATTAGGTTCTTTGGGAGGATGGGCTGCCGGTTCAACAAGCTCCGCGTCTTCCGTTTTGCGGAGAAGAGGTTCTGCTGATGATTCTTCAAGTCTGCTGAACTCTAAAAGATTTTTCATCAGTGACATAGATTCAACTTTAGAAGAATTGCTTGCCAATGAAGATACTGACAATGACTGTCAAATTACAATTGAAGACTCTGGTCCAAAAGTGTTGAAATTAGGTACTGCAAATTCTAACGGTTATAATCAGTACGATATTAGAGGAACTTATATGCTATCCAATCTATTGCAAGAATTGACAATCGCGAAAAGATTAGGTAGAAACCAAATGATATTAGACGAAGCTAGATTGAATGAAAATCCGGTTAATCGTATAAAAAGGTTAATCTCAAAGACATTTTGGAAAAATTTAACTAGAAAAGTGGATGAGACTAACATCGTCCAGATGGCATTGGATACCAAGATAAACACTCTTCAAGCTAAATTCCCTAGAATTTATGTCCCTTATAATGAAGAAGAACAATATCAATATTTTTTTAATATCGCTGAAAAACATCCGGATTATAAGTTACAAGTTGAATATTTACCAAAACACATCACTGCAGAATATGTGGAATCAATTAATCACAAGCCTGGATTATTGTCCCTTGCTATGAGAAAGAAATCCGATAAATATGCTGATCTGGAAGGTTATCCCTATGTTGTCCCCGGTGGAAGATTTAATGAACAGTATGGATGGGATTCGTATTTCGAAACTTTAGGTCTATTGTCATGTGATATGTTGGATCCTTGTATCGGTATGTGTGAAAATTTCATTTTCGAAATCAATCATTACGGAAAAATATTAAATGCCAACAGATCTTACTATCTTTGTAGATCTCAACCTCCATTTTTAACGGATATGGCAATCAGGGTGTTTGAATACATTCGAGACAAAACATCACAGGAAGATTTATCATTTTTGAAAAGATCTTTTGAAGCTGCTATTAAAGAATATTGGACAGTTTGGTGTTCTGAGCCTAGATTAGATAAAAAGACAGGTTTATCGTGTTTCCATCCTGATGGAAAAGGTATTCCTCCTGAAACTGAGTCGACACATTTCCATACTGTCCTGAAACCTTATTGTGATGAGCTAGGTATCACGTTTGAAGAGCTTGCACGAAAGTATAACAGTGGAGAGATCTACTGTCCTAAGTTGGATAATTATTTCTTACATGATAGAGCAGTCAGAGAGAGTGGACATGACACTTCTTATAGATTAGAAGGTGTATGCGCAGATTTGGCAACCGTTGATTTGAACTCTTTACTTTATAAATATGAGACAGATATTGCTTATGTTTTAGAAAACTATTTCAAAGATGACAATGGAATTTTTTACAATGGAGAGTTACAAACTAGTGAATCGTGGTTGAAGTTAGCTTATGAAAGAAAGCAAAGAATCGACAAATACCTGTGGAACGAAAAAGAAGGAATTTATTTCGATTATAATGTCAGAACTGAAACTCAATCCGAATATGAGTCGGTCACAACATTTTATCCACTCTGGGCAAACCTGGCATCTCAAGAACAAGCAACGAGACTAGTCGTGAAAGGAGTCCCAAAGTTTGAAGTGTTTGGCGGTCTCGTCTCCGGAACATTGAAATGTCGCGGTGAGATTGGATTACAGAAACCTTCGAGACAATGGGACTATCCTTATGCCTGGGCACCTCATCAGGTCCTCACCTGGCAAGGTTTGCAAAACTATGGTCATACCGATATCGCAAAAAGACTGTCTTATAGATGGTGTTACTTAATGACGTTGGCATTTGTTGATTTTAATGGTATAGTGGTTGAGAAGTATGATGCAACGTCATTAAGGCAGCCTCATAAAGTTGATGCAGAATATGGTAATCAGGGTGCAGGCTTCAAGGGTGTTGCCACAGAAGGTTTTGGATGGGTGAATGCTAGTTATTTGATAGGATTAAAGAATCTAGATACTACCGGGCTGAGAGCATTAGGATTGGTGACTTCTCCTAGCGACTTGTTTTTAAGATTGAATGTAAACGAAAAGAAAAGCTATGGGTTGTAAATGGGAAATCTGTGGAGAATTAGTTCTTTTTTTTTTTTGCTGTTACCACAACTTGTTATTAACCACAACGTCGTGTGCGCTACCACCATTGGCAACTTCAATTAAAGGATGATCTAGTTGCATTGGTGTTTTTTTTTTTCGGCTTTTATGGATATCTCTGCTTTGCATTTCTTATTTAATATATCAGTTAATAATCATGTCATACACGTGTTCCTTCTGTATATAAAAAGGAATAACCAGATTTGCTTGCTTTCATAGAGCTCCCTAGGGTTGAAGTAGTATTGGCTATACTTAGATGATGGAGATGGCTATATATAATACAAGAAAAATGAATTTATTGGTCTTTATACTCAATTTTTTAATGGCTGAAACATAACTTTAATACTGAGGTTCTGGTCATTTAAAAATATTAGCGTTGGATAGTTCCTAGCGTTGGTGTAATCCTAACGAACGAAATACACGGGGGTGAAGCCCTGTATTACCAACCAAATCTCTCTAATTATATAACAACATTAAGAAGAATGAACTAAGGCTCTGATGAAAAAGGATCCACGCTTAACTTTAGCGGACACCAGTATAACTCGATTTTCACCATACGTTCCCACAGATAGGGAAAAAGTTGTACGATAAAAAAATAAACTTGAATAGCTCTCCATCCACATAAAACCCCTTTCTGATTGAAGGCAGTTTGGGAATCTATCAAGCGCTTCACACGGACAGTGTGTAGATGTTGCAAGTATGAAGACAGAAAATTCAAGAAAAATACAGCGCTAGTGGCTGTGAGCAGAAGGAGAATGCAACAACCACAACAACTGAGTCGCGATAAGTAAGTTGAAACTTTCTTCAGTATAAGCTAAAGGCATTTGCAAACCTCGAAATGCAATAGATTAGAGGCTAACAGCAAATATTTGAGAGTTTGCATGCAGCAACTCGTAATGTGACAAACCAGGTGCTAATAAGATATGTAGTAAAGTTATTTATGGGAGTACATTACTTGAAATTCATTATTTTCCTTAGATTGGGTTCAAAATATGAAATAAGGAGACAAATCCATAATTTGCTAAAAGGTTAGGTATTCAGCTTTTAGTTTTTATACAGGAAGGGCTTAAAGATGTTTCAGTCAATATGTAATTAACTGGTTTCAAAAGATGTAGTTATTGCGGAAAGGATTATCTACTTAAGTTATTCCAAGTCAGTTTATGTGTCTCGTTTATTTCAACCCTTAAAATTAATTAACCATCTCATGGTTTTCTAAAACTAACTAAACAAAATAAAACACTAAAGTAATAATCTGCTTCAATATTTTCAGACGATGTCCAGATTCTAAGGTGTCTCAATAAAAAAAGAGGAAATTCAGTAAAAGCTTGTAATAGGACAAACACTCTCTGAACCCCCATGTAAGAGAACAGAAGGCATGTTGGAATGCCTTCTCTTGCAAGCTGATTATTATCACCTGCATCTGTTATCAGTTTTCTTTTTTCGTTTTATCTTTTATCTTTTAGCATTTATATTTCGTATCATTTTTTTTTTTTATTAAATCCATAACCATAACTTGCTATCGCATGTTTATATCTTGAAGACCACAACAAATGTTCAGGATTGAGACGCATATTGCGCTCCAATGAAGCAATCAAGCGTCTCGCTGTAAGCTAGATTCTCAAATTCAGCCATGATGAAACCAACTTTATTTGAAGACCACCATGACTGAGCCCATTCAGGAAAAGAACCCTCTCTTTTCTCTTCTGGAATCCATAACCATTCTTTTCTAACTCTACTTTGAACTTCACTCGATTGACTCATGAACAAATCATTTAGTCGCATGACGGATTCAAAAGGAATTAGATCAACTGCAGGTGCCTTTTGTTTGGCAATAGCTTCTTCGGTCTTCTTCTGCGTCTCCTTTCTTGGGTTTTCCTCTTCTTTCTGTCTTCTTGTGCTAGCATAATTGCGTCCAGAATTCAACATAGCAATAACTTCAGTAAAATCAAGTTGAACGTAACCATCGTGAGTAGAATATTGCTTAAGTAGATTAAGCTTCCATTCAGACACAAAACGATTAAGATTAAATTCATCAAAGATTATAGCTAACTCGTGAAAGTTCTTATGATCACTAATGAATCTTTTAACTTGTTCTGCATTATTGAGCTCTTTTGAAAATATGTTCACTAACTCGACTCTCTCAGAAGAAGAATTGCGCACCCTGACTTGCTCCCACATTTTGACTAAGAATTCTCTAAACTCCTTATTACTTAGTAAAAATAATCTAAGAATGGTACAATCAGAAAAGGATTTCATTTTAAGTTCCTCTTCACTAACTGACCGCCGGTGAACGATCATGTATTTGGTACCTTCGTACTCAAATTTAACTTCTATTGGACGCTCTGCCTCCCATTTCAATTGCACGTTTGGACCATTGACCACCAAGTATGCACCTGGCATCCTTCTACTCAAATCGTACTTCTTTTCGTCGCTGAAAGCCCGATTATAGAGCCGATTCATATGGCGCCTGTGATTCTCTAGCCATATCTCATCACCTGTTTTCCAATTTTGCTCCAACATTCTACGTCACAATTTAAATTAATTATAATAAGTATAATTGAACAAACGCTCGTTCTTTTACATGTAAGAGTTTTCACGTAAAATACTAAAAAAGTTTATAGACTTGAGTTTCAATAATGTAATTCGTTCAAATTTCTATTCCACTTTCTTCTTCTGATCAGATCTGTCTCTCTAGATCCTTCCTGAGAATAAACTATAAAAGAGCAACTGTACAAAAGTTGAGTAATTTAAACTCCTTTTTGTTGAGATATGGGATATATTATTCAAATAGCAACCAAGACTTTATGGTTAAGTAAGTCATTACATGATCATAAAAATAGCAAACTTTCTTATCGTTAAAGTTTTATAAAGAATGGATGCTCTTCATTTTCATTATCCTATCCATTAAGAATATGTATTATATGTTATATAGCTATAATTACCGATTATATTCAATATGTAAAGACTGAACTATTATTATTAATCTTCTTTCAATATGGAATTTTCACAAAGGATATTAATACTTCAACACTTTTTTATATAATTATATTATTAATCTCCAATGATAACAGGTTTACACTATAACAACAATTTAGCAAATATTCAATTCTGATTATTAACATTCCAACATGCGTCTGTATCTCTGATTCTTACATGATAAGCCATTCTAGTATAGTGGTCAGTACTCTGCTTTGTGGCAGCAGCGACCTTGGTTCGATTCCAGGGAATGGCATATTTTTTTGGAGCGATGTACGCGAAACAAAGGACATCTATAGAATATACATGTATGTATCTTATAGACTTTCTTTTTGTCCTTCACCTGGTGGGTGCTTGTTTCATTTTTAGTGTGTACTAAGCAATAGGATCAACAGGTAATCTACAAAGAACTGGTGGCAACACCAAATGAAATTGAAAGTCACAACAGAGAATCCCACAGAGCTTAGGAAGTGTCTAGGGTTTCTTTTGAATCTACGAAAAATATGCGTATTTAGATTCACTGAGCAACAGCTTATCATAGTCTCCTCATCGTTAAGCGAACCGCAAATATGGTGTAAGATTGACAAGAGCTTGTTCCAGATATACGAAGTTGACTCTACGAGGGACAATGTGATACCGTTCGAGATTAACATTGAACCGCTATATCAGGTTTTAAAAAGTTTTGAGAGGTCCAATGTGACAAGTAACCTTTCCATGAGATTACAACGAAGATCTACCACTGATACTCCTGCAGAAGTAAAGAATAAAGCTGCTGCGTCATTGGCATTGTTTTATAACGAGCAGATATCTATTAGTTCTCAGCTTAGCCATTCTTTTAATGTCCCTGTTAGATTACTGAAAATGGAAAGCGATCAACGGATTCAAGAGCCGGTTATTAATTTGATGAGGCTAGCTATGAAGTTGCCTTCTAAACTGTTACCGTTATTTAAAAGAATTGAAAGATATAAGACTTCAGAAGCTATCACGATAAGTGGGAATAAACATGGCCAGTTGAAGCTTGTCATTGAAGAAGATCAACGAAAGATATCTATTCAATGGAAAGAGAGTTTTGAGGTTTCTCCTGATATTGATGAAAATGGCGTAGAGATTGAAGACGATGACGAGCAGAAATCTTTAGAACCTGTTAATTTAAAAGTGAAATTAAAGTATTGGAATGTCGGTTGTAAGTTGATTGAATTATGTGACGCCATGTCACTAATTTTCCATGATACTGGAGGTATCTTACATTGCTACATAGATATTGAACAAAAGTGTGATATCGCTTATTATATTAATGGGTATCATAACTATGACTTATGATGGAGCGCTGGTTCTTTATATAATTGTACTATAATGAAAATGTCACAGAAAAGAAACACCTGTAATCTTATTCACTTATTTATGAGTCTCAGCAAATTCTTCAACAAACTTGGATAGTAAGTCGACACTAGCTGGAGAGACAGCATTATAAAGGGAAGCTCTCATACCTCCAACGGATCTATGACCTTTCAAACCAGTTAATTTCTTAGCTTCGCTAGATTTCAAAAATTCAGCATCCAATGAACCATCCTTGATAGTGAACACAATGTTCATCTTTGATCTGACGGCTTTATCAACAGGCAAGTTGAAAACAGTTGGATATTTGTCTAAAACAGCATACAATTGTTCAGCTTTAGCCTCATTAGTCTTTTCTTGCACTTGTAAACCACCTTTTTGCAACAAATTTTTCAAAACCAAGTTGACGATATGGACAGTGAAGATTGGGATGGTGTTATATGCTGAGTTGTTGCTCACAACAGTTGGGTAATCAAAAGCGATTGGAGATAAAGGAACATTCAAAGCTTTCAATTCGTCATCGGATGGATGGTCTAATAAAGATTTTTTGATGATGTAAATTGAAATACCGGCTAAACCAACGTTTTTTTGAGCACCTGCCATGATGCAACCATATTTACTGATATCTATTCTCTTAGATAAGAAGTTGGAAGACATGTCCACAACGATTTCAACACCCGGGAACTTCTCGAATGGGAATTCCTCAAATTCAACACCATTTACAGTTTCATTATCACAGAAGTAGACATATGAAGTGTTGGACAAATCTTCAGGGATGGACCACTTGTCGACACTTGGGATACCACCGAATTTACCATCAACTTTCTTAGAGTTCAAGATTTCGTCAGAATCAAAACCTAATCTTAGAGCTTCCTCGTATGATTTTTTAGACCAAGTACCAGTGACGATGTAGCCTGGTCTACCAATTTTACCTGTCTTCTTAACAAATGAAGCAGTCAGGTTAGTAGCAATAGATGAAAAACCAGTAGTTCCACCACCTTGCAAGAAAAAAACTTCGTGGGTGTCTGGAATATCAAGCAATTCTTTCAAACTGTTCTTAGTGCTGTTGATGATTTCAGTACCTTCTGCCGAACGATGACTGATTTCACCTGCGCCTAGGCCAATGTTGTGGTAGTTCAGTAAATCTTTTGCAGCTTGTTGTAAAACATCGGTAGGTAGCAATGCTGGACCAGCACCGAAGTAGTTTGGTTCCTCTCTTTCTAATGACATTGTGTTGATAGATGTGAAATTATTTATTGACCAACTAGTCTTTCAACTACGAAACTAGTATAACTAAATGTAGCGTAACCTGGTATATATATTATATCGTTAAAGTTGAAGTTTAGTACAAGAAACGATGACTGACATTATTTTGGATAGATCTTGAATTACTCATTTTTTTCAGAGTCATAACGCGCGATATGAGTTTCGAGCCGCATTCTGCACCTGAATAGTTAGTTAGTGTTTTTACTGTGGTTGTTAATGACAACATAACAAAAAGGAAGGGGAACCGACTTTCACGAAAAATATAATCATTTCTCAGGATTAATATCATATATAACAAAGAATAGGATTGTAGAAGTAAAAGTAGGAATATCTAAACCCTACTACACACATAAAAACACAAGGATTCAAAAAAAAAAAAAAAACGCAAAAAGAGAAAGCTCACATATAGTAATGATCTAGAAATATTTAATCTATCAAAAGAACAAAGAAATGTAATCTACTCTTTCTTATTGTCTTCACCATATTTATTATAAGTTTCTGTTTTTTCGTATAACAAACCATGGAATTTCCCATCATTCAATAATTCTCTAGAACTCAAATACTCTAATGGAGTCAATTTTGGCCAGTTGACATATTGAACTCCATGCATGAGAATATACTTGAATGAAAAAACGGCCAGAGAAGAAAATATAGCCAGGAATGCATAATTTCTAAGTTCAAACAGTGATCCATTTGGATACAATACAGTAGTGATCATTATAATTAAAGATGCCAACAGACCATAAGGTATAGATTGTGTTAACGCCGGTCTTAAATCTTGGAATGGGGAAGTTGCGATTTCGTACGGTAATGCATTTCCCAAGAACAAATCATAACCGTCTTGTCTTGGCCCATCTTGGTAGTTGTTCTTAATGTATCTTGTAATAGAGTTCACTAGATCACTTAGAGCGCCAGCCTTAGTTCTCTGACCAGTTCTTGTAAAATCAGTCTTCAATGCACCGGTTCCTGAATACGAATTCGAAACAGCATCGGCATTATCTGCCCATATATTTTGAAAAATTAAATTAAACGAAGGACTCACCAACTCCCAGTCTTTGCTTCCATTTATAATACCAGCGTCAATCAATTGAGTTTGCAAGAACCAACGACCTAAGGTGGATTGAACAACATTAGTTCTGTCTAAACAATCCATACAATTAGATCTGACCACATGTGCTTGTTTACTCTCAATGGTAAATTTCTCACCGGCATTGACCTTTGAATAGTCGTCTTTTAATAAACCAATTTCGGTCAAATGATCAATCAGCAGCTTAACTCTATGCCAATTCATGTTTCTACATTCATGATGGAAATCGAAATAGGTGTACCTGATATTAGTAGGATCGTTCAAGGCAGTGACTGCATTTTCATAAGCTAACTTGACAGGCATTTCATATCCTTTTTGATTAACCAAGTTGACTAAGTAATGAACACCATACTTTTCAATTGATCTGTTGAAATGACTTCTAGTTGCAGTGTAATCTGAAGGACCGATTAATAGATTCGGTTTATATTTCAGATTGTTTAGTTCGGCCCAGTACACAGGAACAGAGCCTCTGATTTGTAAGTAAGCGTATAATTTATCTTCATCGCCTGAATGAGTAATCAACAACTGTTCAGTTTCATTGAAATTAGCAACATAACCTTCCTCGTTGATTCCTCTACGGAAGTATCTAGTACCGGCTCTAAACCTTGATCTTCTGGTGATCAAACCGAAAGTGACAGGTTTCCCACTGATGCTTGATCTGACAAACTTAGCGTATCCATAAATCATCGGTAAAATAAAATTCTCAGCATGTGAATCAACAGATGCTAGCTTGAATAAATCTTGAGACACGAAATAGTTCCACATAAACTCGGTATTTATTGCTTTATCATGTTGTTTAGAAATACTTTTAGTTAGGTCATAACTGTACGAAAAGAACAGAGTAGCTGAGTCTAGGTGGGCTTTCAGTAATTCCAAATACTTGGCTTCGTCTCCATCAATATTGAATTTGTTTGCAGCTAAAGGCAACACAGAGAATGAAGTAACTTTATAAATCTTCTTATCTTGGTATACATGACCAACTTCGGAAGCACTATCTGCGGTAATCAAATAATGATTTGAACGTAAGTGAATGATACCGATAATTCCTGAGATTGGCTTGAAGGGTTTACTTATTAGTAGCTTCTCTTTGTTCGAGAATTCGAGGGCACCAGACCTGGTGACTAGCAAAGCCTTTGATGATGGAGAAAATGGAAGGTCAACAACGTATCCTGAATCGCTTTCTGCGATGGATAACGAAGATGTGCTAACCATTTTGCTATGGATAATAAAAGATTATTTGTTGTTATTATAACAGCAGCACGACAAAAAAACGCACACAATCAGCAACCCGGATATATATATCACAGTGATCGGTTAGCATTCATCCTAATTATTAATAGATGTAAACAGATAGTCGTAATAACTGGAACGTCCTTTGTGATGGTCTGCGATCTGCACGTAATCTCATGCACATAAATACATTGGTGTAGAGATGCGTGTAATTCGAACGTGCTGAGGCGAAGCATTTTTATTGTTAAGTGACCATGGAAACCTCTATGATTACTTGGATATCGTTACAGTTAACAAAATGAATAGATAACTAAACTGGGGTCGTATTGCTAATCGACAAGGCTTCTTCCATGCAATATTTGCATTGGAGGATACTGCTAAATTAGTCCTCGTCTTTTTTTGGTCCTCCTTATTTTAGCGCCTAATAAAGTAGCACGATTAAAGCTATGGACTGGCTCTGAGAATCATTCCTTAAAATTTTTGCCACAAGTTCAAAAATGCTAGTCGTACATTTCCAATGATAGCTGTTATTGAAGCCTCTATATACATTTTATATTTATCTAATAATCAAGAACATTCTTCTTAGGGAATTCCTTGATAGTTGGAATTGGAATTTCAGGAATCAAGTAAACTAAACCATCATCGTCAATTCTTTCTCTGTCCTTATCATTGATGGTATAGATTTCGGTAATATTTTCTTTCAACAATGTCATAACTTCAACAAAATTCACTTGAATTTGGTGAGCTTGTTCAGTCATATATCTTCTTAACAAACCCTCAATTAATCCAACAGCTTCAGGCTCGGTCTGTGCTAGCCTGTCAACCAACCTACCAGTAGATTGAACTAGGTACTCTTCTTCATAAATGGTTCCTTTCTTTCCTCTAGCCTTTTTTCTCTCTTCTCTTCTCTTATTTTTAGCAGTCCGTCTAGAAGCACCAGTCTTGGCTGTACCGCCTGTCTTACCTGTGTATCTGGTGAAAAATGATTCTTTAGTAGATGTTTCAGATGCGGCAATGGAGACATTATCTGGTGTATCACCGCTTTCGCCTGCTTCACCATAAAACGCAAATGGATCTTCTTGCTTCTTAGCTCTCAATTCTCTTAATCTGTTCAATTGTGAATTGATTTGACTTTTACAATCAGCTAATAATTCAGCAATTGAACCAAAACCTTCACCTAATGCAGGATCAACAACATTTTCAACAAGTTCAATTTTATTCTCTTCGTAACACAATAAGATTGCTTCCTCAAATGCGTAACTTTTGCAATACAACTTCAATGCTTCTTCGATGTTACTTAGGAACTTGAATTCTATATATGCAGCAGCAGAATACTTGTGTTCATCACTTAATAAGCCAACCAACCTTTCAGCAACGCTCACTAATTGGCTCTTCAACTCTGGCCTTTGCACTAAAGTCATAGCTTCCCTCCATTTCTTAGACAAAACGTAATCTTCAAGGGCTTCTTTGTAAAAACCTAATTGTTCATAAGTGATACCAGCTTCGACGTAATCCTGTGTGAAATGAAGATGGTTGGCATAAGCTTTCAAGATAATTTGGAACTTATCCTTTTTGTACCGGTAGATAGACAAAGCATGCTTATACAAAGCATGCTCAACAACGTAGTCTAGAATTTCTGAATCAATATCAGGAGCACTATCTGTATCTATTTGAGTCAACGAATCCAAGGCTTTTTCAAAGTTTTTCAAATGATCATCAATCATGAACTTCTTCCTCAACTCAGGTTGAACATGCAAGTTTTGCAAGAATGGTAAATATTCCTTTGGGTCCTTTTGCGATTGTTGTGCAATGATTAAAGATAATGGGATGTTGTAAATACCTAACGCGATATTGTACAACTTGTTCACATCCAAAAGGAAACATAAATGTTGGATGGACTTCTCAATTTCAGACTCATTGGCGAAAGTACCAATTAGAGCTAATGCTTCCTCAGTTTTTGGAGGATGTTGGCATGCGTAAGCTGTGATTATAGTTTGCAGGTATTTAGTCTTGTATGGAGGAGTCAACAAGACCGATAGGATGGCTTCACAAATCTTACTAATTTTTTCCTTTCCAACTGGTTTCTTGAAAAAAGCATTTTCTCCTTTGATGGACAAGTTTTGTATACCTTGATAAACTTGTTGTCGATACTGAGCTTGTTCTGATATAGGGAGTGGAGAATCATTAGATTGAGAGAGTGTGTCCTTATACTTTGTTTCAGTAACATCTTCTTCCAATAAACAGGATAAGAATAAGTCAATGTAGTCAACTCTGTCAATCTGTTTAATAAATAGTTCAATGTTGTTGAAAAACAATTCTGAATCATAATCATGCAAAATGTCTAATGCGATTCTATGAGTTCTACAAGTCAAGAAAGCTTCTTTATAACGTCTTGCCTTGATATCCTCTCTAACACCAGTCAAGACCATGATTCTCGGACAAATAGTCTCCAAGTTACCCCTTGGAGCTTGTAAAACAACAGAAGCAATTGATGGCATAGCAGAAACCAACAACGAACCCCTTTCTATAGTTCTTGTTCTTTCATCGTGATCATCCGTAGCGGATTCTAAGATATTTTCAGTATCTTCTTCAAATAAGGAAGCATTGTTCAATAAATGAACAAATTTCAACTGATGTTGAGCTGTGGTAAACAACAAGTATGATTCAGTTAATAGTAATGAAGTCACACCGGCACATAATGGTTTGGAATTAACAAACAATTTTCCATTTTGAGAGACACCAAAACAGGCAAATTTATTTTTCTCATCCCATTCGTTTTCATTTTGTAATTTAATAGCACCATAATCGTTACACAAAGAAGGAAACTTGGAAACAAAATTAGTTTCAAAAGTTTCCATGTTTAACAAATAAATTGATCCATCCACAGTTTCATATGTCAAGTGGGAGAAATCAGTAGTAGGTTTCAACAAGACCGCTTTTGGTGGCAACACGTCCAAGACATGCAGCACTACAGGCACTTCAAAATCAGTTATATCCACCAAAACTATTCTTGAGAAATTTTCACTATCAAACAGTATGGCAACAATATTATTGTTAATGATACAAACTTGTCTCAATTGATCATACTCCTCAGCAAATTGACTCTTGGGTAAAATTGAGACGACTTGTGGATGTTTACCACCTTTGACCATCTTATTCAAGTCTACTGTAGCAATAGAAACTGTGCTATTAGTCAAAATCGCAAAAACTGAATTTGATTGAGAGACAGCCATATCGACAATAGGTTCCTCTACGGAAACTTCTCTCAATGACATTGGAGGAGGAACGTTCGCCAATGAGAATGGCGTCACCATACAGGTGGTACCATCGGCGACCAAAGTCATCCCTATATCATTCGGGGCGGCAGTTGGACCACTCGTTATAGAATAAGTCATGTCAATTATTTCAATACCAGAAGAGGTACCAACCATGATTCTTAATGGTTTTTCAGGATGGAACTTCATGAAATGGATAGGATCGTTATGCGAGCTAAAAATCTCTTGTTTCAAGTACCAGTGATAATTCTTCGTCGTCCACAATTGAATGGAGTCGTGCAATTGGAAAGCAATTATTTCACTATTACATGACCAATCGAGATCAATAATTTTTGATCCAGGAGGTAGTCTTGTAGTGAATTCACCGTGTCTCAGACCATTCTTTTCAAAGAATATCAAGTCTAACACTTCTTCCCCAATTTCTTCCTCAAACCTTCTCTGAGTGGAGGCAATTAACGAACCTTGAGGTTTCCAGGATAAGTTCTCTTCATGGCCATCAACTGGTTCAGAAGACGAGACTAATTCCCCGTCTCTTGAATAAACTCTAATAACTCTACGCAACGTTTCCGGTAATATTTCTTCAACAGAGGTAATTGAAAAATATTGACAATCTCCTCTCCATGATATCGTACTGGTTTGATAATCATATATCGATAAATGACCGCTTTGAATATCTGCCACAGTTGGATCATGTAAGATAGCATTCTCACTATCTATGTTCAATCCGGCATGTCTCAAAGCGGATCTTTCTCTTTCTATTTGTTTGGCACCTTTACCTTTAAACTGAGTTTCTTTCTTACCCCAACCGACAGACACATTGTTAGTGGAAGTAAGTTCATTTGGGTTCATATATTTTTCAGCGATCGGTTCGAACAATCTAGACAGCAACAAGATGTTTTTCTCATTCGTTAACAATGATAATGTTTCTTCATCTGGGGACCAAGCAGCAGCTTGTAATCCACAGTCAATAGATCCAACAATCTCAACAGTGGTAGTACTTGGATCAGGTTGATTATAGTCATAAGTGGCCGTTAAAATATCACCTTGTTCAAAAATGAAGATTAATTGTAAAGTGTCGGCGAAATGAGCAAACGAAAGCAACTTATCGTTTTCTTTAATAGGGAAGGATGCTAATAAGTTAATCTCACCAGTTTTCATAAACTGTTGGACTTCGATAATCTGGGATTCATTGGATGATAGCACGATTGTTATACTATCACTAATGACATCGAATAATGAAGTGATGACTTGTAAATCAGGATACGTTCTGGATTCTGGTCTCACTTGACCTTTGTTTAAAGTTCTAAGATTCTTCATAATTTGGCAAAAAAAAAAAGGACTATTCTGAATGCTTTAAGTCTCTGAAATAGCTAGATAACAATTAAAATCTTTATCGTGGTATGCTTCTTCACTCTTCATTCTAATCCAATCCTGGTGATATTCAATTTGTCAATTTTTTTTTTCTAGTAATTTGTTTTTTTTTGGGTCAGCATCCCTTTTCGGCAATCAAGCCGCTCAGTTATCTGTAAGTGATTTTACATTTTTACATTTAGTTTTCAATAACTTTTCGAGTTCTACAATTGTTTATTTACGGTAATGTAATATAATGCTCCATCACCAGAGAAGCACTAGATAAGATGAAATTTTACATTGTTATATTGTTATATACATGGGAATGGGCAGTGTTTTCATTGAAATTTTCGGGCTGTGAGTGACTTTTATATCAATAAATATTTCTAAGATCCAATCAATCAAAACATACAAAAATGATGAAGTATCTCGTTTTGTGATGAGAATTAAAACAGGAAAAGGTCAGGGTCTAGGTCTAGGTCTAGATTTATTATTTCACGTCACTCCCAGAGCTAGCATTATTTAGAAGTCTGTCCTCAATAATTGCCCAATCTAAACTATTCCAAACATTATTCAAGTACTTTTCTTTACCAAACACACCATAATCTCTAACGTAGAAAGATGGGCTGTTTCCTATAGCAAACAATGGTTCGTAAACGTATTCAACGCCATCAAAAGAGTCCATAGCATCCTCAACAGTAGGAATATTGATATCGGTCAAATTGAAAGTATCTTCGACGTTGTTTAGTTTGCCTGACTCAATGGCACTCTTCTTCTTCATGAATTTTCTTGCATTTGATATTTGACCTGATCTGAAATGATGGGGAGTACCATGGTTGTAAGTGTTCAAAATGACCAAAGATGAAAATCTGGACATGTCTCTCGTTTGTTGTCCTTGTTCAGTCTTGATGAACTTATGTAACAACCATGTGTATCCGTTACCTTTACTACCTTTTGAGGAAGCCTGCAGCAAAGTGTGGAATTCTTCCAAAGAGCCGAATGAAGAGTTTATGAAATCTAGCAATTTACCATGAGGAGGAATATTTGTCACTTTTGCAAAAATATCTGGAGTATTAAGTAAAGATTTATAATCAGGTTTAGTAATTTCATTTGAACCATTTGATTTAAGAGACGACATGAAATAATACAAGTTATAAATGGAAGATGCTGATTGGAAAACAAATTGTTCTGTTGGTTTCTTTGCTGTTTTATTCAATACTTTATAAAGTTGATCGATGACTTTATTTGATGTAGTTAATGTGTAATCTCCAATAAATGAAGTTGCTGTTTTCTTACCTTTGAGGAAAGGATTGTGTAAAGTTGAAGAAGCTTTGAAACATGCTTCCAATTGTTCTCTATTTGGCGATTCCGTTATACCAAATTTCAAATCATCTAACTTGATTAAGGCTTGTGTATACCATATATCTTCTAAGACTTGAGGACTTAATAAACCAGGTATACCTGATTCTTTAGACAAATCCAATCTTTGAATAGTAGGAATTTGGAAAGTCGAATCAGTAGCAGCAGCAGCAGCAACAGCAGGTTGTGAATTTGAAGGATCAGCAATCGGGTCCTCTTGCTTGCCAATAATTAAATCATCGTTCCATTTAGAAAGGGTGGAGCTGAATGATCTGGTTGTTATATTGGAGGTTTGGTGTTGAAAGATTTTAGAGATCCTTATAGGAACCACCACAGATCTTGTAGTAGTGGAAAACATTATTGGCGTTGTTATGCTGATGAGGTGGAAACTTTTCTTGAATTGAGCTGCTACAAAACCAATAAAGCCTACTTATTTAATGAATTCTCTAAACGGATTCCCAATATGGGGGAGTGTCAACACAATGAGGGTTGATTAAACCTCTCTGTTATCCAGTTGATAACTCTCCAAAATGTGTCTGTGAATCTTCAAATTTTTCAATTCGGCGGAAGGAACGAAACCATTGGATTAGATAAGCAGTTACATAAACAAAGACCCAAGCAAGCTGATTAGATAATCCAAAACAAACCGCCTGATTTTCTGTGGGAAATTAAAGTTGAAATGGGAGAATTCCCCCGTGGGATGGATGGATGATAAGGACAGAGAGTAGTTACCGGGTGTGTAGGCAGGCAGAGTAGACAACTGTTCAGTAAGTATAAGTAAATGATTAGACTAGTAGACAGATAGAAACACACACAGAGACAAACAAACACACACACACACAACCACACAAACATCGCTGCCCACTCAACCAAACCAGAGAAACGAGGCAGGGTAATTCCCACTTCCCACTTCCCACATACTCACCCACACATCCCAACACCGCCTTCTCCTCTCTCTTTACAAAAACAGCAGCAGCCAAAATTAAAAATTGAAAGAGACAAAACAGAGGAAAAGGAAAAACGAAAGGTGTTGCTGTTTCTGACACCGATTGTATTGTATTGTACTCGTCGTTTCGTTGTTTTGTTCAACTCTTGTCTTGTTTGTTTGGGTTTATTTTACTTTACTTAACACTTCCACTTATCTCTCTTTCTTGCCAGACACACCTTGAAGTATCACATCGTTCAAATACACACCTTTGAGTATACCCGTCTACCGTTATACCTCTTACATCGTATACATAACCGGCCCTAGAAACCACGCGTTATACTATACATCTTTTGAAGAGGAAAGAGACAAAGAGATAATAAAATAATTAATAATAATTCATTTTGTTTTTAAGTTTTATTTCGTTTCATTTTATCTTGTTCAATTCTTTTACTATTCACTCCTATCAAAATTGAACTGTAATCCATCTATCTCATCTTTGATTATTAAGAAAACGGTATTGTTCAAGTTTGTATATTACCTATAATTATATACGTCAGCAGCTGTCCTATTTTTTCTTAAATTCTCTTACATCCGCCTTCTCTATTTCAAATAAATAAATATATATTCGGATTATATATATATACATATATATATATACATATTTATTTTAGAAGCAAAATAACATCAGCAATACCTGTTTAAACATCAAAGGCGAAGTTCATATATTTTCATTTCCTTTCGGAAGATCAACTGACTCATTTGGAATTCATTGTTACATACATCACTTGATTTTACCATCTAGAATTTCCCATTCATCAAATTCCGAACGTTATAATTTAAAAAAAATATCATAATACAATGGCTGAACAACAAGAAGCTGATATTGAATCTATCATTGACAGATTATTAGATGTCAGAGGTTCAAGACCCGGAAAACAAGTGCAATTACAAGAATTTGAAATTAGATATTTATGTACAAAGGCTAGAGAGATTTTCATTCAACAACCTATACTTCTAGAATTAGAAGCTCCAATTAAGGTAAGCATCTTATTTTTATTATTTTTATTTAAAAATTCATACTAACATTGTCTTCCATTTGTTTTTATATATATAACAGATTTGTGGTGATATCCATGGCCAATATTATGATTTATTAAGATTGTTTGAATATGGTGCTTTCCCTCCAGAGGCAAACTATTTATTTTTAGGAGATTATGTTGACAGAGGTAAACAATCACTAGAAACAATTTGTTTATTATTAGCTTATAAGATAAAATACCCAGAGAACTTTTTTATATTGAGAGGAAATCATGAATGTGCATCAATTAACAGAATTTATGGATTTTATGATGAATGTAAGAGACGTTACAATATCAAACTTTGGAAAACTTTCACAGATTGTTTTAATTGTTTACCAATTGCTGCAATTATTGATGAGAAAATATTCACAATGCATGGAGGTTTGTCACCAGATTTAAATACAATGGAACAAATTAGAAGAGTTATGAGACCAACAGACATTCCTGATGTTGGCTTATTATGTGATTTATTATGGTCTGATCCTGATAAAGATATAACAGGTTGGAGTGAGAATGATAGAGGTGTTTCATTTACATTTGGTCCTGACGTTGTTTCAAGATTTTTACAAAAACATGATATGGATTTAATTTGTAGGGCACATCAAGTGGTTGAAGATGGTTATGAATTTTTCAGTAAAAGACAATTGGTTACTATATTTTCAGCTCCAAATTACTGTGGTGAATTTGATAATGCAGGTGCAATGATGAGCGTTGATGAAAGTTTATTGTGTTCTTTCCAAATTTTAAAACCTGCTGAAAAGAAGAAGTATAGTTATGGTGGTCAACCTCAACCTGGAATTCAATCCCCAAAAAATAAGAAAAAGCCTGTCAAATAGATGGGAGAATGATGACAAGAGACAAGAAATAATAGACAAAGAAAACAAAAAAAAAAACTATAAAACTATAAAACTTAAATACAACAATCAATCTTTGGAGAAGAAAAAACAAAGGAAAAACTAATGAGAAGCTAGAACAGAAATTATTTACTATTTGATGCTCTGTTTTTTTTCTTTCATTCGTGTTTATCCATCGATCTATTAAATCATCTAGGCATCATAATATCATTAATTCATCTCTATACTTACACACTATTGTCCAATGTCTGTTCCATCAATTAGTTAATCAGTTACTCTCTTTATTCCTGTTTATCTTTTTTTTTTTCGTCAGTCATTGAATCAATCTAACAATGAATTTTTCCTACTTAGAATAACCTTTTTTTTGTCTTTACTCTATTTCGCCTTCCCTTTCACTTTTGATTGTCTATTTGATTGATTGATTGTTTTATTGTTCATTTATTATTATTGTTACTGTCACTTGTTTTGCCTGTTTATTTATCTGTGATTATCCGCCCGTTTTTTTTTTTCGTTTTTGTCCTTGTTATTCTTATTTTTGTTCCCCTTCTCCTTCTGTTTCTCTTTGTTTCTTTCTCTATCTATTCTTTTTTATTACTTATATGGTTATAATATATTACTTAGTTATTTAGTTACTAACTTATTCATTACCACTTATTAGTCAGGTGTATTTCTTTCTTTAGCTCAATAATCAAAACGCTAATGGCTAAATTATTAAATTAGTCAATCAGTATCATGACACCACCACTATATATTAGTATTAAAACCCATTCCTCCTTCTGTACTCGTTGAACATAGTATACTATTTATTTTTTAGCTTTTATTGGTATTGGGTTCAGTGCTTCTTAGGTGGCTACAGGGTTCCCTTTTTTTTTGTTTTTTCATGTTCTGCCTTTTCCGTTGTTCTACTAATTTTTCTATCTATCTGAATGAGGAACAGTGGTTGAATCATCATTACTGTTATGCACGCCACAGATCCATTTCTCGGATTAAGGGTTTTTTTCATGGATCTGACTGAAAGACACAAAGCCAGCCAAACTTATAACTTTTGGGAGTAAAAAGAGAAGTAAACGGTCGATTGATTGATTATACTAGATAAATAAATAAAAAAAAAAATAACACAATAAGTAAGTAGCACAAACCAGTATATCGAATCACTTCAAATGCGTATTTTGTTCCATAAATTTGTTTACTCCCCATTCCCCCTCCCCCTTTTCATTTGATTTTGTTTACTTGTCTATCCCAGCGATATGTTTCCCTCCCTTTTGTTCTTTCCGGTGAAGTGACTTATGTAGGTCATCCTAGTATAGAGCGTGTGTCTTATTTTCTGCGTGATTAATATGTTACATATGAGGGTAATTTGTTTATAGAAATCCTTGACAATCATTAGAAAATTGTCAATTCTACATTACACTGGAACGACAAGCCCCTTCAATTACACAACAGCCGATCTGCAAACATAGATAGCAAATGGTCTTCCGTTGATAAGTAAGTATATCAAGTTACAGATGAAAACATTTCCACCCAGATGAGTGACTTACTATTCTATTCTATACACAACAGTATCTGTAGTGGATAAAGATAAGTTCGGACTGGTTACAAAACACAGAAGAATGTAAAAAAAACTTATCCTACCTCAGCTGTTGTACAAAAATATCATCCCCATATCTAAATCAATAAGACATATGCATATTTTTACTCCTTCCTTTCCTCAGAGACTGACTATACTTAAATGATCAGCAACTCTGGAAACGAAATAAGTGGGAGAAACACTTGCACCATTCTCTACTGTCCTCCAGGAAGTCCCTAACATGAATGAAGCACTCCTTTCCTTCCACGAGAGAAAGAGAATGGAGTAAGCTTCGGGATTTGCACTAACCAGGCGTCTGTTGCGTTCCGCTACTTGTTTCAATCAGCTGCCATTTATGGAATTTCCGTATTTTACGTTGACATCGGTGGGCCGAAATCTATGTTAAATAAACACACGTGATATGTTACAGGGCTACTCTTTTAACAATTAGTGACACCTCACACCAACTGCACAGTATCACACACCTCACGCCTCTAACATTCCCTCCTTTTTTCCTCTCAAAATTTTTCATCTCCTCTCTGAAAAGGCGACACAAGACACATTTTCTTAACACTCATATGGCTTACCTAATTGTACGTACTAAGCTTTTCTGCGATTACATAACTTGTCTTTAACCTCCCTGATTCTCGCTGTTGAGTAACAAACTTGTTACCAAATATACTCTAATTACTATGCATTACACAATTTAATAATATCCATTATATTGGTGTGTTGAAATAATTGGGTCTTTTGTACGTTTTACTTTACGAAATTTAGTACATATAATCATATCAGTAAACATATATTCAAGATGGTACGTACATGTTATAACTATTAATCAATATACGAATGATCTCACGTCCACGGTTCTTTGCAATTGTTGCCCTTAGAGAGTTTTTTTTGTCATTTGTTCATTGATGATCGATCATTTCACAATCTTGTAAACATAAACCTAGCTTTAGAAAGTTTTCTGAAAAATGAGGACTATCAGAAGGAATGATGTGTTAATTATACAAATGGGGTCAAACTTAGAAGAGAGTATGAACAAAAAAAATACAACCATTCTGCAATATTGAACATTGAAATATGCAAGAGAGACAATATTGGCTATCACCAAATGAAATTTCATTGCATCAACTATAAACATCGATTAAGGAGAAGCAAGCTATACAAGACATTATTTTTTTTCTTGATTTAATATGATTATGATGAATTATGAAAGCACTCTTACAATGCAATGTATGTGCAAATCAATTATATTGAGGACATGTAAGAGACAGACTCATTACATCAGGAATAGAAGTCCACTGGGCGGGATGAATGCATTTAATTCTCTTACACTATTCATTATAGACAAACTTATTGAATAAATACTTTTGGAGCTTTTGATAACGAACCGTATACATTTTGAACATTGATTCACATATCCTGTTGGAATCCGACCGAAAAAATGACATATTATACAGAGTTGGGTTTTTATGATACATAGTACCCCATATCCATCTATGGTATCAGAGAGAGGTCCAATAGTATTCAAATTCATTTTAAGCTTGCTTGATACAAAAATATCCAGAGACTAGTCCAGAGAAAAGAGACACAAAGAAACCAAGAAAGAAGTGGTTTAAACTTTATGTAAATTTTCATTGATCATAGTGTATAACCTTTCAAACGTTGACATTTCTGGCACCCCTACTTTCTAAATGACACTTATGGTAGACTTAGTTAATCTAGCATTCATGCACTCTTAAGAAGCAATGTCTTATTATCCAGCCAGACTCTAACACATATACTCTCAAAGCGTTCCAAGACCACCACCACCACTACTACAAGGAACAGTCATTGAGGCTTTTCATTCATTGTCTAATTCAAAACACATCAAACTACAAACAGCTCAAAATACTCCCAAGGCAGAAAGCAAAAAAAAAAAGAAAAAGAACAGAGACTGATCATTTTTTCTAAAAGCTATTAATAACAATATACTAACATTAATTTTCATTGTATTTTCTTACAAAAAATATTACTCTTTTTTATTTATTCAGGTTTTAGTTCAGGATTTATTACAC
Organism: Ogataea pilisensis; assembly: GCA_003707685.2. Lineage (NCBI taxonomy): Eukaryota > Fungi > Ascomycota > Pichiomycetes > Pichiales > Pichiaceae > Ogataea > Ogataea pilisensis. Next base: position 100,526 of record PPKM02000034.1, read on the forward strand.
CCAAGTGCTGCTTCAGAAGCTCAAAAGCACAAGTTAAAGACTTTAGTCCAATCTCCAAGATCATACTTTATGGATGTTAAGTGTTCAGGTTGTTTAAACATAACCACCGTCTTCTCACATGCTCAAACTGCCGTTACTTGTGATTCATGTACTACTGTTTTATGTGTCCCTACTGGTGGTAAGGCCAAGTTATCTGAAGGTTGTGCTTTCAGAAGAAAGTAAAGTTTATTATTGTTGGAATTTAAAAAATAGTGTTGTTTTTCAATATATATACATATACTTTATACCTGACCTAATAATAAATATGCTGAAGTGCTAAGTTTTCTTATATTTTTTTTTTCTTTTGTTTTTACGTACGTCTGAGTCCAAAACGAGGAAAGAAAAAACACAAGTATGCATTTGATTTGTGAAGCACTGTCTGACGTGTTAACCTTATTCTAGAGTCTCGCAGCAAAAGTTTTTAAAACGTTAACTAAAAATAAAATCATCACCAGCCTTATGACCTCTTCCACACATATAGTCCTAACAGGGATGATATGAATTTGTAAGAACGTCCATAGCGTCATCATCATTCATAGGATACAGTCAGGGTGGACTATTATTACCTTACAACCTACAAAATGGGATTCCGAGATATTGCATATGCAATTATTAATTGTCGAAGCTTCCGGCGGTAAAATTTCTTTCTTTAATATCCTCTGACGAAGCACTACCCTTTTAGAGGTTCTTCACTAAGACGAGCGTAGTATTTTGTGTAAGAACGGTAATGTCTGTTACATGAAGATTCGACTATTATACATAAGAAAAGAAAGAATCCTGGGGTGATTTTGTGCTTGACTTAATTCTCCTGGAAAAAGTGGGGTGGGCTAAAGCATTATGCTAATGTACAGTTATTTTGTCGGGCTTGTTGATTTTTTTTGTTCTCGTTGTGTGGGACTCTGTCTGTTAGTTGTTCCCGTACATATAAAGAAATTACCCGTTAATTTCCGTTCTACGTATTCACAGTCGTTTTGGAACAAGAAGGATAGATGACACAAGTAACATAATAAGTAACATAATCTTTTTCGTCAGAAGCGAGGCTACACTCTCCAAATCTTGTCCAGCACTACATAAAGTTTGGGATTGAATTGAGACATCTCTGAAGGATGACTTGATATTGACAGAACAGTATATGTATTTTCGTTCTTTGAGAGCATAATAGACATGAAAGATGCTGAGGTGATACAAAGTGATAACCTGACCTGGGGCTGCAACACAACTACCCCAGATTTTTAACTAGCGTTGCCCAAAACGGAAACTATCCCATGATTTCAATAAATTTGTGTGCGTCTTTAAGTGGATGCCCATATTAGGTTTATGTAGAGCTTGGTTGGATAAAGTGCCTGAACATGCACATCGGATAATAATCTTGAGTGCTTGCTGGGCATGTATCAGATCATGCTTCCTTTGCATATGTGGAAGAGGAATGGACGAATAATTTTGTGTATTCGTTTGTGTTGGAGAATTTAGTATTTGTAAACGTTGACAGGAAAGTGGGGAGTTTTTCTAAGTGTATAAAGACATGCAAATCTGCTTTCCTACATCCTTCACTATGGTGATCTTTCCAAGACGAATATTGCTTTTTGAATCAATAATTAATATAAGACAAATCATACAGTTTTAATAGACACTTCCCATTTTCTGTTTTTTTTTTTTTCATTTTTTTTCACTTTTAGCATGACTAAATCATTTGGAGAGAATCTATCAGACACGTCATACATCTTAAATGATGTCACTGAACTACCTAAACCATACCCTCAACTAGCCAATTCTGTGTTAGACTTATTCTCATTGCAAGGTAAAGTTGCTGCAATCACTGGTACTGGGCAGGGCAAGATCAAAAATATTGGGTTCTCCGTGGCAGAGGCCTATGGGCAAGCCGGCGCCGATGTGGCATTGATTGATTTGATTGCTCCTGAAGAAGCAGCTGCTACCCTGAGTGAGCTATATGGAATTAAAGCGAGAGGATATGCACTTGACGTTACTGATAAGTTTCAAGTGGAAGAAGTTATTAATCAGATAGCGAATGATTTCGGTAACAAGATCGATATCTTCGTTGCTAACGCCGGTGTTTCCATCCCTTCAAAGAGAGATCCTAATGATACAGACGCCCATATTTTTTACGATGACAATGATACAGTCTGGAACCAAACTTTAAACGTCAATTTGATTGGTGTGTTCCATTGTTCTAAATCTGTTGGTAAGATTTTTCAAAAACAAGGGCACGGATCACTCATTATTACCGCCTCCGTGTCCGCCCACATTGTGAATGTCCCAATGAATCAATCTGCTTATAACACTACAAAGGCCGCTGTTAAACATTTAGCTAAATCATTATCAATAGAGTTCATAGACTTTGCTAGAGTGAATTCCATCTCACCTGGTTATATCGATTCAGGGTTGAATGATAAGTTACCTGTTGAAACTAGAAAAAGATGGTGGTCATTGGTCCCTATGGGAAGAGAAGGGTTACCTAAGGAGTTAGTTGGCGCTTATCTGTATTTTGCTTCGGATGCTTCTACTTATACAACAGGTGCTGATTTAATTATTGATGGTGCATTTACTGTTGTCTGAATGGAGGAATGTATGTTTTTTTTTATTAGCAGTCACTCTTCCCGTCAGCTTCTCTTTGTTTACGGCTTTGACTTTTGTTGTGTTTTTGCTACCTTCAGACGCTTCCATTTTGTTATTCATATACTGAATAAGTCTCATTAGCTTAGCTACGTACGATATATATGACCTCTCTTTTCCTAAACCAATTTCATTTGTTTTGATTACGAGTTACAACTTGTTCAAGTCTAATAAATAGCGGATGATATATACTATGAGCGAAAAATCATCGTATGTTATACGCCAAAGAGTATATGTATATATAAATTACTGAACGAAGGTATTCTATCAGCATAAAAAACAAGTAAACACAAAGAAAAAACACAGCACACCAGCTCGGAAGATAAATATCTCATTTTCTGGTTTGCACTAGAAAAAAAATATCTATATCAAATATAAGTTCACGAAGCTAGAAAAGGGATCGAGCAAAATTATTGCCTCACTTAATAATGAAATGCGTAGATTCTTGATTGATAAAGCTACACGAAGGACCATCATGAAACGACGCCAAATCACTAAAAACAAAGATCCCTACCAACAATCAACTTTTCTCAGAAAATAGAGTTAACGATATCACTACCAATAGTTGCACCAGCACCGAATATAGCAGCATTACCCAGTTTAGAGCCAAATTTCTTGAGAGCACCACTATGATGACCTCCCTGCTGCTGTTGCTGTTGCTGTTGTTGTTGTTGAGGATCCGATTGAACAACCGTCATTGGGATTGGTTGTTGTTGTTGATAATATTGTTGTTGTTGTTGTGGAGGTTGTTGTTGATAATATTGTTGTTGTTGAAATTGTTGTTGTTGTGGGGGCACAAAAATAGGCTGCTGAGGCTGTTGGTAGTAACCCTTAACATCTGAACCTTGAGTTGGCTGTTCTGAGATCTTTTCACTGAAAGTCTCCTTTGAGTTTGCCATACTTCCGCCACCAATCACTTTGACGTAATTAGAAGGGAACATTCCAGATTTACCATTGCTAGTACCTCTCCACCAGGATTCTGAAGGTTTTTCAAGGATTTTAACCTTGTCACCATATTTCAGGGCTAAGTCATCTGATTGTTGTGGAGCGTAGTCATATAAAGCTTCTGCAAATTCTTGTTGTTGAAATGAAGCTTGAGTTGGGGATTGAACCGAAGCAACGCAGATAGCAGAGCTCACAATGGCCTTTGTTCCCGCTGGTGGCATACCATCAATGTATTTGTCAGGTAAGGAAGAAATAATTTCATCAAATAGTTCTTTCGTGATAACATTTGATTCTTGCAAAAATTCAAGTTCCTGTTTGTATGTCAAGTTAGCTTGTTAGTAATTTATTTATATGTGAAATTGCGGATCGAAATCCATAAGGATATAAGAAAAAGAAAAAAGACAAAAGAAAAAAGAAAAAAAGAAAAAAGAAAACTTACAGTCTTGACAGTTGTTAGTGAACGATTGATACCGGCGGACATGTTTAATAAAATAGGTATGTATATTGATGATTATGTTGGATGATAAAGGAGAAAGTTCAAGCAGAAGGGAAAAAAGACGGAACATGACTATGTTCTTCGTATATATATGGGAATTCAAAGGAGCCTGTTGGAATTAACAGTTTTACAGCCGAAAAACTGCGAGGCTCAGCTTTTTCTGGTGGTAATTTATTTGGTGAGTCGATTGACGGGTCTGTTTTTGTGCTCTGCGCTGGGCTACTCTAACAAGTGACAAACTGGTTCGTTTATTATTATTATATATTACACAATAGAGAGAGAGAGAGAGAGAGAGAGAGAAAGCAAAAGTGGAAGAGTGTTATCACAAAGAGGCAGAAACAGCAAAAAGAAAGAATACTACATAGAATGGGAAATAAAAAGGAAGCATTGTTGAAACAGAGATTACAGAGTTTGTCCATTGGTTCATCATAATGGCCCCAAATAATCTTCCTTAATACTACCAATGGCACTAATACTGTTAACGTCTGATCTTGTACCAATAATTTTTATTCTCACTTTAGAACCCTTCATAATGACTTGATCATCATTTATATAGGCAGGAGGAGTATGAGAAGGTGTATATTTCATATCATTAGGAATCAAATGTTTCGAAATGAAGACCGATAGAGGACCGACGTCAGCAAAAAAGCCCATGTTATTCACTGATGAAACTCTAGCATCGACGACTTCACCTTTGAAAGGCTTCCAAACAACAGCTCTATATTTAACTTCAAACTCAGCATACCCTTGATTGCCTGGAACAATACGCCCTTTTCCAGTATCAATAGACATACTATCAAGAACGCAAATAATATAACCAAATTGACCAGTACAGGTGCCTTCCACGTCAGTTAAAAGTTTTTGTCGTAAATACTGATTCATTTGTGGTCCGAAATATGATGGATGAAGAGTGAGATTTAATGAAAGATCTTTTATGAAAAACATGACTGATGTGTATGAATGTGTGTAGCGTTGAAAATAATGAACGTTGGATATAAGTGATAGCCGTTTATGTATAAGTGTATATTATGCGGATTTTGTAATGAAGAATCTATAAAGTTTGAATCTTATTGCTCTGTTGAAGGGATGTAATTTTCGTTGATATTCAGATTTTACGAGAAAGAATGGCTTGACGAATTAGAGATGTATTCGAGATCAGTAATTCCTGTACCAATTTTTTATCTATGCGCTGTTTGAATAGTACAGTGTTACAGAGAGAAAACAAACTGAAATACTTTATTATCAATATCGTTTGAATCGTTTGAATCGTTTGTATGCTTTTGGAGATACAGTGCGTGAGTGGCCGTCTGTGTGGAATATTGGAGTGACTGCCAGGGAACAAGAGAACAGAAGTGATCTGGAGGGCGAATATTATCACAGGTCAATCAAGTGTGGTAAACTGCTTCTTTCCACCAATGTATCTTCAACTATACTACACCATCATTCATCATGGACTGTTAACTCAACTCAACTTAACTTAACTATCCACCAGCAACTTCTCTCTTCGCTCGAACCTCAGCGGCACAAGTCCCGCGCACATGTGCGAAATTTTTAGCACTCACGTTTTCGTTAGTTTTCAGAGACAGACAAGTTCAGATCCATCCATCTACTTTTGCACTGGTCTGGGTTATCAGGATTATCATTTTTTGAACCTCCAAGTTCTCCATCTATTGGTCAAGACTAGTCAAAGAAACTACTTCTATCCCTAACCATCATTATACAGCACAACTATGTCCAATAAATTAGGTAAAACCGGACTGGGGCTAGCCCGTACATGGCACCACGTTGACTTATCAGAAGATACAAGAACTCTAGGACGTCTAGCAACCCAGATTGCAATTACGCTAATAGGAAAGCACAAGCCAATAGGTCACGAAACTCAAGATGTTGGAGACTACGTCGTTGTGTCAAATGCACAATTTTTAAGAGTCACCGGAAGAAAGATGGACGAAAAGACTTACTGGTCTCATACTACAAGACCTGGGTCTGGGAAGGCCACCCCGATGAAGAAAGTGATTAAAGATTTAGGATACGGTGAGATTATAAAAAGAGCAGTTAGTAAGATGTTGCCTAAAAATAAACTCAGATGGGCCAGATTGGAAAGATTGAAAGTGTTTGACGGTTCAGAACATCCTTATAAACAGAATCTTGTCGCTTGGGCAGATGAGCAACCATTAGTTGCGAAGAGATTGGAAGAGTTGGAACAAAGAAAGAAAGTTATGGAAGAGTATGAAAAGAGAATGGCTGGTAGAAAGTTTTGATTATGGTCTGGTCTGGTCTGTCCCTACTTAAGAAATTGAAAAGCTATGTTGATATTTCCTTTCCTTGTATATATATATGTGAAAATAGTATAATATCATTTGACAACAAAATCATAGATAGAAGGTTAATACACCTCAAGTCTGTAATTAGAACCGTATCAACTACATCAACATGGATTCTTTCACAAATTCGCATTTTTCATAATAAATGGCAGGTGAACTTTCATAAATGGATAGTAATTACACTAAAAGTAGAAAATAAAAGACGTAACATTTTTTTTTTTTAAACGGAGGACAGGCAAATATATAATAATAACAGAAAATAATGAAAAAATACAAACAACATTCTCTTCTCTAAAAATTAAGAAAGAAAAACTAATTTAACAGCAATTCACAAAAAGTACAACAAATATTAAGAACAAGGAAATATAAGGGCTCACTTCTTGAGAGAAAAGTAAAGTATTGAAGAGACGATACAAGAAGTGAGAAAAAACAAAGACATGAACGACAAAAACAATAAATCATTCACGGCAATTATAATCACTCATTTTTTTAACGCGTTGTCAAGCCTGATTTTTCGGTATACAATCTTGGTGAAATATTCATACTCATTAATTCTTGGAATAATAATTTAGCAGCATAAGGAATATGAATTTGATAAATGTTAGTCTTATTCTTACAAGACTTACATTCAAATTGATTCTTTTTCAAATTTGCTATAACTGACATTAACCCACAAATACCACAAACATGAACTCTGAATGCATCTGAAGCATCCATTAATCTTTCTTTCAAGAACCCAGCAGCACCATGCGCAATCATACAATCTCTCTCCATTTCACCAAATCTCAAACCACCATCTCTGGCTCTACCTTCCATCGGTTGTCTAGTTAAGTTTTGATATGGACCTCTAGCTCTAGCATGGATCTTATCATCAACCATGTGTCTTAATCTTTGATAATATGTCGGACCAAAGAAAACTTGCGCCATTAACTTTTTACCGGTATGACCATTGTACATCACTTCAAAACCTCTACTCTGATAACCATTCTCTCTCAATAATTTAGAAACGGCATCAACTGTAAGATCTGTGAATGGTGTAGCATCACCTTCATAACCTCTCAGAGAGGCAACTTTAGATAATAAACATTCAATCAAATGCGCAACTGTCATACGAGATGGAATAGCATGAGGATTGATGATTAAATCTGGGACAATACCTTGTATAGTAAATGGCATATCTTCATGTCTATAAGTGATACCAATGGTACCTTTTTGACCATGTCTTGAAGCAAACTTATCACCAATTTGTGGCACTTTCGTAGTTCTCATTCTAACTTTAACAAACTTCAAACCTTCCGCATTAGTAGTCAATAACACTTGATCAACGATACCATTTTCAGTAGTTCTCAATGGAGTTGAAGCATCTCTCTTGGTATGATATTTAGTTCTTTGACCCAATTCTTCAGTATCTGCTGGAATTGGAACAGTTTTACCAATAATGATATCATCACCAGAAACTCTAACACCTGGTGAGATTAAACCATCGTCATCTAATTTCTCATAAGTACCAGCTTTGAAACCAAGCGTACTAGAACGCATTGGTTTTTCAAATTCTTCCACAACAGAAATACCATTTCTTCTCTCTTGATCCATATACGATCTGAAGAACAATGATCTAAATAGACCACGATCAATTGACGATTGATTCATAATCATAGAATCTTCTTGGTTATAACCGGAATAACAACAAATGGCGACAACAGCATTTTGACCAGCTGGAAGTTCTCTGAATTTCAAGTATTCCATCGCTTGTGTCTTTGCTAGAGGTTTTTGAGGATAATACAAAATATTAGCCATAGTATCCATACGCACACTATAATTAGTCAAGAAGACACCCATAGCTTGCTTACCCATCGCAGATTGATATGTATTTCTTGGAGATTGATTATGATCAGGGAACGGAATAATAGAGGCAGCAACACCTAAAATCATGGAAGGATGAATTTCACAATGTGTGAATGCATGGGCTTTAGTAACACTCTTGATTCTAGCACCTGGGTCTAATTCAATTTGCTTCTGTTTAACTTGCTCATTAACTGGTATTAAGTCTTCAGGTGACATGGCAATCAAGACAGTTTCCTCTTCTTCAGCATCTAGGAACTCAATGACACCAGTACTGACTAATGATTCCCAGCCGTAAACTCTTTGTATTGGTTCTAATGGTTCTCCTTCTTCATCAAATTCTTCATCTTGTGGTATTTCTTCAACTTCTCTGTCCAATATTTTTCTACAATCTTCTTTAGTTAATTTCAGTTCACCCTTATGTTCACTGTCTTGATCATCATCAACAATAAATAAAGGTCTGTAAATTCTTCCTGCATCTGTAAAGATTTTGAATTCTCTTTCTCTAATATCTCTAATCAAGGAAACTTCAGCTGAAATGGTACCACTTCTTCTTAACTGTTTCATAGTTTCAACCAACATGGCAGGATCTCTGTGAGTACCAACCCAGTTACCGTTAAGGAAAACTCTTGTGGCATCTTTATGTTCTTGTGGTTCATATTCAGATAAAGGCTCCAAACCCCATTCTTCTAATAGATAAGTGATTGGTTCTGAAGACGAACCAACTGAGACACATGACATTAATGATAAGTTCTTAACTAAACCACAAGCTTGACCTTCTGGAGTTTCAGCAGGACAAACTAAACCCCAATGGGTGTTATGTAATTGACGTGGTTTAGCTAATTTACCATCTCTACCAATAGGAGTATTAGTTCTTCTTAAATGTGATAATGTCGAAGAATAAGTATATCTGTTTAAAACTTGTGAAACACCAGCTCTTGAACTCATTGCTTTCTTTTGTTCACCCCAGTTACCAGTAGCTAAGGAATATTTCAAGCCTGAGGTGATTGTTGTTGATTTAACTGCTGAAACAATATTGAAGTCTTCACCTCTTTCTATACATCTTTGCATGTACCTATAAATATCTCTTGATAATTTTCTAAATAAGATTCTGAACAAGTTGGCTAACAATGGACCAGCTAAGTCCAATCTTTTCTTACCAAAATGATCTCTATCATCAGGTTCTTTTCTTTCTAATGCACATAACAATAATCGATTAATGATATAACCTAAAAAGTATGCCTTATTAGTTTCGAAACCGGTATCCTGAGAAATATGCGGAAGGAATTCTCTTTGTAAAATATCTTTTGCAAATTGTATACGTCTCTCTCTCTTAATACCAACTGCATTACCTCTTCTACCAATATAATCTAATGCAACTTCTTGTGATTGAATTAAGAAACCTTCTTCGATACAAGGCTTCAACATCTCCAGCATTTGCCAATCATTTTCATCATAACAAATATGTTGTAAAATATCACCATCTTCAATAACACCTAAAGCTCTGAAAATAATGATAATTGGGATATCTGCTTTAATATAAGGTAATGTTGCCTTGATTGAACGACCAACACCACCACTCTTGAAACTTGAAGCACCACCTCTTGATAATTTAACTTGCATTGAAGAGATTAATCTTGAACCTTTCTCTAAAGCTGATCTGATTTCAGCAATATGAGAGATAGGGGAAGGAGAAGATTTCTTGAAAACTTGCACAATATTAGCAGCAGATCTTTCTTGAGCAATCAAAACTTTTTCGGAACCATTAATAATGAAATAACCACCCATATCAAATGGACATTCTCTAATCTCATATAATTCATCTTCTGATAAGCCCCATAAAGTACAAAATTTAGATTTCAACATGATTGGAACTTTACCAATAAAGATAGTCTGAGTCTCAGCACCACTTTCATGTATCTTAGTACTATGTTTTTCTTCCACAATTTGATCAGTTTCATCATCAATAGCACCACTACTTGGAACTAGTTCTGCCAATTGACCACTTCTAAATCTATTAATATCACCTTCTTTGAACCATTGGACTTGTGAGCTTGAAACGGTTTCGTCATCAATACTTTCTCTAACCATTTTTTTCATTTCTACATACAATGGAGCAGAGTATGTTAAATTTCTTAATCTTGCTTCTTGTGGCAATAAAGTACTTGTAGTACCATCTGCCTCTGTTTGTGAAGGTTTTGATAAAAAGATATCACCAAATGTAATTTCATATCTTCTATTTATATCGTCGTCTTCAGTGATATGTTGTGCTGGTTGGTCCAAAATTAGTTTTTCATCTTCTAAGACAAGTTCTTGAATTGACGACTCTATAAATTCTTCGAAAGATTCCAATTGTTGAGACACTAACCCTTTTGTTTCAAAGAAAGATGAAATAACGGTCCAACAATCTTCAGTTGTGATCATGTCATCATCTTGAATACCATAGATGTCATCATTAAAGGCCTTTGTAGACATAGTAATGTACTTGTTGTGTTATATTATATGGAGGACGAATAAGTGTAGATAGTGAAAGAAATGTCAATAATGATTGTTGGTCTTTCAGAAATTCAGAAATTTATTGTAAATTGGAACGATAAAGAATGCAAATAAGTGAGAAAGAAATAAAAAAAGCTACTAATAAACAGAGAAGAAATTGAGAATGGGTATAATTACCAGTTGATTGATTGAATGCTGAGTTTGCGTGAAAAAAAAAAACACAAAAGATAAACAAGGAGTTGTGAATAATAATAGAAGAAAATAAGACACTTGTTAACACTGTTAAAAATTTAGGTGAAATATAATCGATGGATGACTGCTGTATTCAAACTGGAACTGTAAGTCGTAGCTGTAACTATGAGTTTGATTCTGTTTAAAGTATGATCAGACTGGTGTTCAGTTGATACAGTAGTGATGACAGAGATGAACCGGAGACAATACTCTGAACAGGGGCAATTATAAATAGCCTGAATAAGATATTGATTGATTCTATAGACTCTCACGCACTATAAGTGAATAAGTGAATGTAAATGTGAGAACTTTATCTTCAGATTAGTGTTTGCCATTCAACTAAACACACTTCTTTGCTTTACTTCCTTCCTCATATTTCCGTTTGTATTTGTCACTCTGTTTGTGTGTGTCTCTCTCTCTTAGTAAGGAAATGGGCGATCGAAAAACGGCCAAATTTTTCTACCTGCCATTTCTGGGTTACGTGTCAGTATCAATATGGTGCAGAGATGCTATAACTATTTATTTGCTGTGAGAGACACGACTCTGCCCTTCTTTGAAAAAGTGGTGAAAAATTGGGTGTGGAAACAGCTTCACCAGCAAAGAGAGTATCTGAGACAGGGCCAGAACAAGGGGTAGATGAACGACGATACTCATACTGAAGCAGATATTTAGTTCATATACCGATCATCTAGACAACTTATCACTCCGCATCACAAATTCATCAACGTTCCCCAACTTGCAATGCTGTCTCAACTGATATCGTCAACAAGTCAGGTGTGGAAAACATCTACAACAAATATATGCCACAATCAATCTTCCTCCTCGTCATTATTCAAATCAGTCTTAACTACCTCTAAGAGATCTTTAGTCATCCAAGGGAGATTGAGACCTTTACTACACAAGAAAAAACCAAACCCTAAGAAATCGGCAAGAGCTTCAAAATCTAAGAAGATAGTTGAATTGGTTAGAGAAGCTCTAGTTAAAGATGAACCACATTTCACTGTTGGTTCCAAGAAATTGTTCTTTCCTTCTGCAAGAATTTGCTTATTGAGACCGAATGCAAAACATACTCCATATCAAGCCAAATTTATTGTTCCTAAATCATTCAACAAATTAGATTTGAGAGATTACTTATACCATATTTACAACTTAAGAGTGTTGAATATTACATCAACTTTAACTCCCGCAACATTTGGAAGATCTTTACCTATGCCATATAGAACTAGATTTAGAACTCCTCAATTGAAGAAGATGACTGTAGATTTAGTGGATCCATTTGTTTGGCCTGCTGAGAATGAATATTATAAAAATGAAATGAAATATGTTGAACAAGTGAGAATCTTTAGAGATGAAAGAGAATCAGTTGTTGGTTCGGATCTGGATAAGCCAACTACTGCTTTCCAAGGTATCATGATGCCAAATCCTAGAGCTATGAATTTTGTTCCAAAAAGACTTAGAAGACAAATGAAGAATACAAAGAAAAGAGACTTGTTCAATTATAAGAAGTTGGAAGCTGAGAAATTCATTGGTCAACATATTCAATTATAATTAAGTTTTGGGTAGCGATAAGTTCTTACTTTCTGTATCGTGGGTTTTTTCGCATGTTGTCTCTTTTAATCCATTTATTTTCTGTATATATTAATCATAAATCAAACGATTATTGTTACTTAATTGTAATTAACCATATGAAAAATGCTTTAAAAAGGGTGCCTGAGACGGATGGATTGAGCTCTAATAGCTAGGAAGATTTTTGAAAGAGTGATAATATTTCAGAGCTTGCTCAGTGTCTCGTATTAGTGACAATAGTAATTGGATAACTGAATATTTTGTCGTGATACTTTTACTTAATGCCATGCAAGAGACGATAAATTATATAAGGAATTTTAAAAAGTGTGGAAATCCGTGTAAAAAGTTGAAGAATATATAAAAATTACTTGAATGAACTTAAAACAAAAAACAAAATGGTGTGAAGGAAAATGAAAACCACTAATCGTATATTACACTTGTGACAAAAAATTACCAAAAGTGATTTTCAAATCCCTTGTCAATACATCTGACAAAAATAAGAAGAGAAAAAGAGAAAAAAAAGAACACCCAACTAAACAACTAGAAGCCAAAAACCTAGATGCAAAAAACCAAGAAGGAAAATTACCGAACCAAAACAAGTCAAAAAAAAAATGTCAAATCAAATCAAATCAAATCATAAAAAGAAACATAAAAAGAAACATAACTACAAATTCACATAAGTAAAAGCCAAAATAACTGAATCAATTTTCATCAACCAAGGCACCCGTGCTAGATGTAGATCTACTTTTCCAACCAAACCCCCATGATGATTTTCTACTTGGCGTAGTTGGCAAATTATTTCCACTAACTGAAGTAGACACCCCAGTATTCTTGTTCCAATTATTGTTGTTGTAGCTTGAAGAAGAAATTTTTCTTTCATCTCTTGATTTGGGCATATTTATACCACTTGGCAAACTTTCAAGTGTTGAAAAAGGGGAAGAGTTACTCGAATCTGATGAATTAGTGGTCACAGGCACGGAGGACGAGAAGGAACTTGGTGCAACAAAGTTAGGATACCCAGAGCCACTATTCAATTCATCTTTAGATACTAGATCAAAATCTTCTTTAAATGATGCATCTGTCACTATCAGATTCTTGATCGGCGAAACCAATGACGAAACTAAAAACCTAGGAAAAAACGGTTGGAGAAGAAACTGTGATTGATCAGAGTCTGAATTCTTAGGTTGAACGTCTTTTGTAGATGAGGATGAAGTAGGTTGGTAAAGATTTGCAAGTCTGGCATTGTTCCATAGTTCGCTGACAAATATTCCAATTGATTGTACTTCACCTGATCCAGTATTTCCAGTATTACCATCCCCTGGTGTAATGGATTCGTCGTCCTTACCAATGTTAATTTTCAAAAATTGCAAGTGTTTAAAATAATTTTCAATTATCAAATTATATAATTTTGCTAAACTGTGAAGCAGATCATTGAATTTCAAATTGCCTGCATAATAATTCAATCTAACTAGCCAATCCAATAAATAATACTTGTATAAAATAAATGAGCCATTCACTTTAGTATTATTGTTATTGTTATTGCTATCAACTGAAATAACAGGCAGCACTAGCCATATTCTCAAATATAACAATATCAGTGAATTGAAAGGAATAAAAGAGGTCAAAGTGCTCACAAAACTATTCGAAGTGACAGTGACACAAACAGCCAAGATCAACCAATAAATAATCCATTTACGGAACAATTCAACTTGGTTTGGATGTAATGGTAAAATAGGCAAATTGCTGTTATTAGCAGGATTGGAACCAGATAATAACTGTTGGGCGGCAGTCTTAATAATGCTGTTACTTGTGGTCAAATTGGAGGTAGTAACCAGTAATTTGTATGATTCGTTTAATGGGTATAAAAATGTGATGCCAATTCCTACTATTGAGAATAAAGTACTGAACATGGTTGTGACAAAGCTTTACAAGTATTAGTCTGTGGGATCTCAGAATAGTGTTTTATTTTCTGTAATAATTAGTAAGGAAACTACTATTGATATGGCAAACTTTGGAGGCAATGACTTTTGTGTTAAGAATTGAGAGCAACGATTAACTAGAGAATATTATAAAAGAAAAAGCTGAATTTTAAATGATAATTGAGAGTGTATATATATATGAAATTAAAAACCCCGATCAAGATAAAGGAAGAATAATGAATGAGATTATTGTGGATTGTGATACGGGATGAGTTTTAGAAAGCACACAGAAAATAATAAAAAAAGACGATAAGAGAGTGAAAGTGATTACATAATTTTTTGGCATTCGCTTATTTAACTTCCTGGGGTAAAAATAATGATAAAACTCCCAAGTTATCGATCGTTTAGTACGTTGCCCAATCATCGATATAAGTACTAAGGTCAAGAAGTAAGTTACGAGTTTCATCAGGGGAAGAGATCCAGCATGTAGTAGCAGCAGTTCTACTGGCATAATCATTGGCACCTAATGCACTAAACTGATCACCAACATGCAATGTGTTTTCCGCCTTGATGTGGATATTGTCATTAGCGCTGATAAACTGTTGTAACACTTTCACGCCGTATGATTTATCTCCAATATCGACCCATATATCTGATCCACCATTAAATGCACACCATCTAATCTTCTTCGCTGCAGGGAAATGCTTTAGTCTTTTATCAACTCTCAAGACAACTTCTTCCAGTTGTTCTCGTAGTAATTTATGACCTAATACTGGTACCAAGCCAACTGCTCTTTCCTTTCTGAACACGGTAGCTTTCAAGCCTAGTTTGATTTGTAAATCAGTTAATAATTCTTGTGCAAAATCTAATGTCTGTATAATGTCATCTTCTGCCCAATGCAGCATTTTTGCTAGCACCCATTCGTCTCTAGAGACGAATACAAGATTTTTAGTCTCATTACTATATCTGAATAAATAATTTGCTTCACCACCCATGACCAACAAGTTTTGTCTCTGTTTTTGAGTCAATTTATCAGTTTTGCTCACTTCATCAATTAAACCTTTTAATCTATCATAATATTTACTAGCATCGGAATAACCTGCAGCAGTAACTATACCAATATAGATGTCTTTACTTAATAATTTAATCATTTCAGGTAAAATTGGGGAATTGGCATCTAAATTCATACCATCATCATAAAGTGTAATATCACCATCAAATGTTACTAAATTCAATCTCTTGTTCGAATCTCCCTTTGAATGAAAATGAGTTGATAATTCCAACAGTTGTGCAGTGTTCAAAATCAATCTAATATCGTTGAAAGAAGGAGCAACTAATCTTCTTTTACTGATTGATCTTCTCTCATCTTCAATATAGAAGGCTTTCTCCAAAGGTAGCCTAGTGAAAAATGAACCTACCGAAGGAACCAGTTGTTTCAATCTTGACAATTCCGGCTGACCGTTCTTGACTGTCATTTCAATATTATCATCAATGAGGAGTTCGAGATCATGGAAGATTTCTGCGTATCTTCTTTTAGCTTCAGAATTGATGATCAAGTCGTCGAATGCAGAGAGGCCATTAGATTTAACAGCATACAAGACAAATGGGGTTGCTAGTAATCCTTTAATCCATTCGATAAGACCGTCTCTACGATGTTCTTTCAATGAGTATTCGACTCTGTATCTTGAGGTCATTGTTAGTAGTAGTAGCAGTATATATCTTTAAGATCACTGGCATATCCAAGGGAAGAAACCAGCCTATAAAGAAGAACTAGAAATAGACATATGAATATGAATATGAATATGTGTCAAACATTCAATTGGAGATCCACAAGCCATTGATACTGATGTCCGACGGTCTGCTAAGGCGAAGGCAGGAGACAGCCGAAGGCCAACTCCGAGAGACGTGGACGGTGGGTTGATTTGAGTCGATTTGGGGGGTCAACAAGGCTGGTATGGTGTGGCTGTGGTGTGGCTGGCGATAGTTGTAGGTGCTAAGCTCTCATGAAAGTGACTTAGTTACTTACTCACCTATCAGTTTAGTATCTTTGTTGAACACTTTTATATCTGTCAGGTCGTGACAGTACTACATATTTATCCGTTCGTTGGTAATTGATACATTGTATGTTTATACTAGCTGGAGGTGCAATTACTGACGGAGAGCTTTGAGAAACAGGAGAAGCGATAGAAAACTACGACCATTTCTCGATAACATTGAATGGTGATTCTTAGATAATCACCTAAGGCCATTCATATTGCCATGAGCAAATGTTTTTGTGTGCTGGACGTCTAGTTATCTATTATACTACTTAATAGCAAAGGCCACCAAGGTTTTTAACTGGCGAACAGTACAGAGTACGGACTTTTCAGATATTCTCTGTACTCTCTTAGAGCACCAAAGAAGCTTTAAATCTTTTGATATTTCTCTAATGTTTGTTCCCGCCTTTAATAGAATAGAACAGATATTCTTTCTGTATCCTTCCAAATACACTTTAAATCCTCAAATTAGAAAATTGAGTCGAAATGATCAGCTTTCCGATTTTTTTAGTGTTTTCGAATTGCTTTAGTCCAGGAAAACAACGTTTAGGTAATTGTATGAATGTTTTCCGTTCGAATCAATTACTGAGTGGTGCATCTAAGTTCAGTGTTTTCTCTGAGTATCGTCAATTCATTGAAACGAAGGACGAATATACTACTAGTTGTTAAACAATGGTTAGCACATCTTAATGGCCTTGTGTTTCCTGTTACATATCATTTAGAGACGTCTGGTATCTAGAATGAAAGGGCAGACTGGAAACAATATTTTAAAGATAATTTTTTTAATTATGAGCCCGATTACGCATAAGCTGATTCAGTGTGTTCTTGCTGGTCAGCAATTTGGTATATTTACAACTGAAGCTGGGCTGCATAATGTTCCAATTTGTATGCAAGATTGTTATTATAGCTCCTGATCGTCTATCCTTACTTTTCTCTTTCCGTTTTTTCCCATAGCACTTTTTGTACATTGTCAGATCGCATAGCCTATGCTTTTTTGCATTGTACAGCATAGTGTAGGATAGCAGGGCATGGTAATAATGTTGTTCATAACTACAATGAGATATACCACTTCTTCAATATTTTCGTTTACTACTCTGTTTCGGTTGATTCAACGTTTAATTTGTGTATAATATGGTTACTTATATGGCGTGATGATATCAGAAGATATCTTGTTATCTATACATAGAAGAATAATAATATGATTCTTCAAGCAAGTTTTGTTGATATATATTGAGATATATCTTGAGATATATGTTGAAGAGACGGCAGCCTCTCATTGTTTTCCACACTTTGAGTGCATACAAGTACTGAAATTCATGACACGGCAAGACACGCAATAATTAAAAGTTGACAGCCTACTCTGTTTTTTTTGGTTGTTTTTGTTGAATTGCCTGCCTTATTTTACTATGCTTCGTTATACTGAGAAAATAACGGACTACAATTATGCGGTAGGAGTGGCTCACTGGAATTTTTAAATATCTACTTCAATCTGATTGGTGTTTTTATTTTAAGCATTTATAATGCAATATTACTGATAGGCTTTGAGTCAAGTTATTTGTTATAGCTCACTTATTTGCCTTCTGTTTAGTTTTTGGGTGGTAAGTTCTCCACATTTGTTTAATGGTTAGATATCCTAGCGAGGCCAAGCAGTTAACCTATTGAGAGGGAAAAGTATGCAACAAAGCAAATGACGACACTTTTTTGTGACTCGGGGGAAATTCTATTTATGTCACTCTAACGCTGCCTAGTGACGAATTTCTTTTTAATGTATCCATAAGTGTGGATATATATATATATATATATACAGATATTGCAATATGACAGTGAATGATCTAGGGCCGTCTTGTCTATTTCAAGAACAGTAGAAGTGTGCCCAGTAGTGTATACTTATAGGTCACATCAGTAATAAAAAATACTTGTTATATAGAATGATGAATGAGTACCACGTAACATGGGTAGAAAAGTAAATACCGGGCATGCAACAGGCAAGACTGAGCTGAGGCCAACAGGGGATAAATCTAAGATTTAGTCAAAGGTACAAGGGAGGGAGGAATATACATTGTCCCACTGAAGGGGTGGGAATGAAGGGAGGGGCACGGTACGGTATGGCGTGGTACGGTTGGCGATAAATAAGTGTCCAAGTGACTTTGAATTACTCAAAGAGGGGCATTCCAAGTTAAACAGAGTTTGGATGGATGTAGGCTATCTTCTTCTTTTTTGTTTTTTCTTTCGCTCTTTACCTGTTTTGCAGGGAAGGGCATATATGTGTGTGTGTTTTTTTTAATGCGTAGCCGAATATCGAAATTGTATATTTTAAATTATGAGACGTGTGTAAAGATATGGAGTTTATGAATGGCTGAATTACCCGATGCATAATTGTTATATCTCAAACGAAAGGCGTTAGCAGGCAGGTACAAAGAAGGAAGTTTCAGGAAAAGTACGGGACTTGCACGATAATAATGGGGATATATCGTATCGTACGTAACTGAGAGTCATCACAAGCCAATCCTAATACCAATCACGGAGATACAGATACGCTGGGTTAATGCGATGAGGTATTCCTATATGTGAAGCTGGCTAAGTTTGAGATTCAGGTTTTAATTTCGGGAAGACGAAGATTTTGTTTCAGATTTGGAATAGGGAAAGATTGGGAATTTTGTCCTCCTTCACCCAAACAGTACAGGGCTAAAACGGCAACCTCAACCACAAAGAGGGATACTTCGAAACCCGGGCAAGCGCAGCTCAGCTTAAATCGTCAAGAAATGAGACAGGAAAAAACAGAACTTCGTGGAGTGGAGTGAAGGTGGGGGCAACTGCAGAAGTCGCTAAATGAACGATAATGCGGAGGTGCTTCCCCAGGTTTTGTGTTTCACCCCCTATTGGAACATCAGAATATTGTATATCGTAACGGAGTCCTTTGAATAATAATTCAGTTCGGTTCACAGAGGGTACGTGTGTCACAAACTTTATTTGGGGTCTGATCTTAAGACATATTGATTGTCCGATAGATAAGTAGTTAGGAGCTATTTGGGAATGAATATAAATATATGGGCATCTGTCCCGGCTCCCAAATCTCAACCCTTATTTTTATTTTGCATCATTTCTTTTATTTTCTCTCTCTCAAATCAATTGAATTGAAATATTCTTATATTGCTATTATTACTATTAAATAGTTATTAACCGAAAAAACAAAATATACAATACAAATCTCATATATTTCCAAAAAAACAAAAATGGCTATTCCTGACGAATTTGATGTCATTGTTGTTGGTGGTGGTTCTGCAGGTTGTGCTTTAGCTGGAAGACTAGGAAACTTAGACGAAAACCTAACTGTTGCTTTAATTGAGGCTGGTGAAAATAATATCAACAATCCTTGGGTCTATTTACCTGGTGTTTATCCAAGAAACATGAGATTAGACTCCAAAACTGCAACTTTCTATTCTGGAAGACCTTCTCCACATTTGAATGGTAGAAGAGCTATTGTTCCATGTGCTAATATCTTGGGTGGTGGCTCTTCAATTAATTTTATGATGTACACCAGAGCATCAGCATCAGATTATGACGATTGGGAATCAGAAGGCTGGACCACTGACGAATTGTTACCATTGATGAAGAAATTAGAAACTTATCAGCGCCCTTCTAACAACAGAGACTTGCATGGCTTTGATGGTCCTATTAAAGTTTCTTTCGGTAATTACACTTACCCACATTGTCAAGATTTTATAAGAGCTGCGGAATCTCAAGGTATCCCATTTGTTGACGATGCTGAAGACTTGGTCACATCTCATGCTTCTCAGCACTGGTTGAAATGGATTAACAGAGACTTGGGCAGAAGATCTGACGCAGCTCATGCCTATATTCATCCAACCATGAGAAATAAACAAAATTTGTATTTGATTACCTCTACAAAAGCTGATAAAGTTATAATTGAGAACGGTGTCGCTACCGGTATCCAAGTTGTCCCTGCTAAACCATTAGATCCAAAGAGACCAATTAGTAAGATCTACAAAGCAAGAAGACAAATTATTATTTCATGTGGTACTGTGTCGTCTCCATTGGTCTTGGAAAGATCTGGTATTGGTGCTGCTCATAGATTAAGACAATTAGGCATCAAACCAATTGTTGACTTGCCAGGTGTTGGCGAAAACTTCCAAGATCACTACTGCTTCTTTACTCCATATCACGTTAAACCAGATGTGCCAACATTTGATGATTTTGTTAGAGGTGATAAAGAAGTTCAAAAAGCGGCTTTTGATCAGTGGTACGCCAACAAAGATGGTCCATTAACTACGAATGGTATCGAAGCCGGTGTTAAAATTAGACCAACTATAGAAGAATTAGCCACAGCCGATGAAGAATTCCAAGCAGCATATGAAAGCTATTTTGGTAATAAGCCAGATAAGCCATTGATGCATTACTCTGTTATTTCAGGTTTCTTTGGTGATCATACGAAAATTGCTCATGGTAAGTACATGACCATGTTCCACTTCTTAGAATATCCATTTTCAAGAGGCTCTGTTCATATCACCTCTTCTAACCCGTATCAAGCTCCTGATTTAGACCCAGGATTCATGAATGACCCAAGAGATATGTGGCCTATGGTATGGGCTTATAAGAAATCCAGAGAAACTGCTAGAAGAATGGATAGTTTTGCTGGTGAAGTTACTTCACATCATCCTAAATATAAAAACGACTCTTCTTCCCGTGCTAAAGAAATGGATTTGGAAACTACTAATGCGTATGCTGGTCCAAACCATTTCTCTGCTAACTTGTATCACGGTTCATGGACTGTTCCAATTGAAAAACCAACAGAAAAAAACAACGCCCATGTTACTTCTAATCAAGTCCAGTTACACGTGGAATTAGAATACACTGAAGATGATGACATTGCCATTCAAAACTATATCAGAGAACACGTTGAAACTACATGGCATTGTCTTGGTACATGTTCTATGGCTCCGAGAGAGGGTAGTAAGATAGTTCCAACTGGTGGTGTTATTGATGAAAGATTGAACGTTTATGATGTTGCAAACTTGAAAGTTGCCGATAACTCGATCTGTCCAGATAACGTTGGTTGTAACACTTACTCTACTGCATTATTGATTGGTGAAAAGGCTTCTGTTATTGTTGCTGAAGATCTTGGATACTCTGGTGAAGCTTTGAAGATGACTATTCCAAACTTTAAGTTGGGTACTTATGAAGAAACCGGCTTAGGAAGATTCTGATTGTCAATATTATAAACATATAATATTTCAAAAACTGATTTCAATGTGTTATATAGTGCTATAAAGTTTTTTCCTATATTGTTCTTTGTCTGTCTTTACTTACTACTTAAGCTAACAATTATTTTATTTTCACAGCCACCACCACTACAAAATATAACTTATTTTCTTTTTCTTTCTTATATAGTCTTAGACATATAATGGACATATATTTATCAGCTTATAAAATAATGAATTAAAAAAAGAGATAAAGTAATAAATAACAATAATAGTAATAATACTGAATTGTGAACAATTACACCGTTAATCTGCTACCACAAATGTGCTTGTATCACTAATAGAGCAATGCGAGTGTCTTAGAATAGCATGAACACCGATTTATCGTATATCGTGTAAGGTTGTGTTGTGCTTCAAAAATACGCAGTGTGTTTTTTCTCCATTTTTTTTTTCCACCCGAGTGAGCGACTAACCCAACCCAACTTTTGAGTCATTCTTACTCATTTCTGGTTATTCAATAATTCAAATACTACTTTAATTTTTTATTTGAGGATGTTATGCTATGGCACTGACATATAATTCGCCAAATATATATAAACTTCAGACCAAAATTTTGAGTATGCCATCAACAGCATCGTTATCCACTTCTCCCGCTCCAGTTGGATCAATCAACAAGAAAGTCGTCTTGATTGACAACTATGACTCTTTCACTTGGAACTTGTACGAATATTTATGCCAGGAAGGAGCAGAAGTTGAAGTTCATCGTAATGATAAAATCACCATTTCGGAAATTGAAGATTTGAAACCTGATATCATATTGATCTCTCCTGGTCCAGGTCATCCTAAGACCGATGCAGGTATTTCAAGATCTGTAATTGATCATTTCAAAGGGAAATTGCCTGTTTTTGGTGTCTGTATGGGCCAACAATGTATCTTTGAAGTGTTTGGAGGTGATGTTGAGTATGCAGGGGAGATTGTTCATGGCAAGACATCACCAGTGAGACATGATAACAAAGGTATGTTTAAGAATGTTCCTCAAGGTGTTGCAGTGACCAGATACCACTCGTTGGCTGGTTCTACAAGTAGTTTGCCTGATTGTTTAGAAGTTACTTGTACAACTGAAAATGGGATTATTATGGGTGTGAGGCACAAGAAGTACATTGTGGAAGGTGTGCAATTCCATCCTGAATCAATTTTAACTGAGGAAGGTCATTTGATGATTAGAAATATGTTAAGGTTTGAAGGTGGCTATTGGGATGCGAGCGAGAATGAAATCCAAAAGCAAGAAAAGAGAAATGAATCTATCTTAGATAAGATTTATAATCAAAGAAAATTAGACTATGAAGAGATTTCTTCACAACCTGGTAAATCATTCCAAGATTTAGAAACGTATTACTCATTAGGACTGGCTCCACCGATTGTTGATTTCTATTCTAGATTGAACGAGAATGTTGAAATCGGGAAACCTGCCATCTTAAGTGAAATTAAAAGAGCTTCGCCATCTAAAGGATCCATAGACTTAGATGCTAACGCTGCTAAACAAGCATTAACTTATGCTAACGCTGGTGTTTCAACCATATCGGTGTTAACTGAACCTCATTGGTTCAAAGGATCCCTTGAAGATTTGAAAGTGGCTAGACTTGCCGTTGACAGATTGGAGAACAGACCATGTATCTTAAGAAAAGAGTTTATTTTTAACAAGTATCAAATCTTAGAAGCTAGATTAAGTGGTGCAGATACAGTTCTATTGATCGTTAAGATGTTGGAATTGGAACTGTTACTTGAATTATTCGAGTATTCTAAGAAGTTGGGTATGGAACCATTGGTGGAAGTGAACAATCCAGAAGAGTTGCAAACCGCTTTGAGAATCGGTGCGTCTGTTATTGGTGTCAATAACAGAAACTTGCATGATTTCAACGTTGACTTGAACAACACCAATTTGCTGAATGGGTTGGTCAACAAGCACCAAGATGCAGCGGCTAATGGACACAACAAGAAGATTATCATGCTTGCATTGAGTGGTATTGCCAGTGTTGAAGACGTTCAACGATACAAGAAAGATGGAGTTTATGGATACTTGATTGGGGAGGCATTGATGAGAAAAGGGGATAAAGTTGACGAATTCATTCAAGAGTTATTGAATGCCTAGATAATATATATAAGTAAGTAAGTAGAATATAAATAAGTATAGAATGAATGCACTATAATCTGCTAAATATAAATAAGCGCCAGAAAGACATCATCTTACCAACAAGCATTACGTAATGATTTCTCCCCCCCTCCCACCAGAGCTAAAAATAGCAGCAAAACAACACAAATCGACGCGACGCGACGAAACAGACGGCAACGGGCGGTCTGCGGGTGACGTTATCTGTTATTTGTATACATGTATATATATACATTGCTACCACTACCTTTACTTCTACAGTTAAATGACTTCACTCTTATAGACAAATAATCGAGTTAATAAGAACAATTCAAGCAGCATACAAATACCAGATACAAGATACACAAAAAGATAGCTAAGCCACAGCACACCCCCCCCCCCCCTAATTGAACTTCTGGCTTACATAATCTCCTTTTTCTCTCGCTCTTTTCCCTGTAGAAAATCAGCCTTTATCCAGAAAGAAAAAAACAACAGATTTATTCCTTTAAAACATAACCAATACCAGCTTCAGCACATATATTTATCCAACGATTCTTTTGTTCTGTTTCACTTCTTCAATAATCACTTACTTAAGTCATTAGGTATTAATTTTCAGCGGTTGAATATTTTACTGAATTTATTTGTGTTTCGTCTCACATTACTACAAGCAGGCCCGATAGAGAACAATCGCTCACGTAGTCACGCTGTCACGCTGTCAATATTTTAGTTTTCGATTCCATATAATATTTAAGAACATACAAAAAAGTTACCACCATCGAAGTTAACTTTTACCAAATAGTTATATTTTTGTGAAAATATTAGTTTTTTTGAAACTATCGTTATACTTCCTGTGTTTTCATCAAGTCACAATTTAGACACAAGTGTCTGGCGAATATTAAAAAAAAACGGTTGCAGATAAATAATAAATACATTTTCGCAATATCATCTCAGCTCATTCATTAAGTTCATTTTTCTCCATCATCTTTAGATAAAGCATTACATTTATATACCATATCTTACACATATACATCAATTTTTTGCAATGAGATTGAACTCTTTCATACTGTTTCTCTTTCTCAGGCTGCTGTCATTTACGACATTGGCCGATATTGGGTTTACATCGCCAGCTGAAAATGAGGTATTCACAGTCTCCAATGGAGTGGTTGAATTTGATGTTATTTATAAAGATGATGACACTGATCCAGATGCCAAATTAGCTACATCACTAACATTCAAACTATGTACCGGTCCAAACGATGATATTCAATGTCCTGGAAAATTAGCTGACGTTTCACCAAATTTGCTGACTGATAACACTTATAAAGCTAGTGTTGATGCAAGTTATGGTGACTCGGGTCTCTATTACATTCAAATTTTGGCCGTCTACCCTTCTGGATATACTATTCACTATTCTGAAAGATTTAAGTTAACCGGAATGACAGGAAAGAAAATTGTTCCTGTTGCTGGTTCGGGTGATCCCCCACAACCGCAACTAAGTGTCACAATTAACCATGATTTTTCAGCCTCTTTCACTATTCCATATACTTTGCAAACGGGTAGAACAAGATTCGCACCGATGCAAATGCAACCAGGAAGTACAATTACAGCTACCACATGGACAAGAAGGTTCCCAACCTCGTCAGTTAGTTATTATTCTGCGCCTAGATCGTCTCCTGTCGTTTTTTCCACAATTACTCCTGGTTGGTCTTACTCTATGAGTTCTTTGGTTAATTATGCTACCCCTGCTCCTTTCCCAAGTGAACTTGGTTGGTATCCTGCTAGTCAAAGATTACAAAGCGCTTCATTGGATAGTTCTTTCAGAAAGATTAAAAAGAGAAGATGGGATGACTGATTAAGCTGAATTGAACTTTGTCATTTAGTTTTTTCTGTTTTTGTTGTAGTCTGTTTTTTTTGTTTTTTTTGTCTTTATTCCAGTATATACTGTCTCATTTGCTAGGTTTGTTTTATTTTGTTTGTTTGTTTGTTTGTTTGTCTGTTTGTTTGTTTATTTTGCTGTGATATTTCTTTTGTACTCTTATTTAAGTGATTGAACTTTTACTTTATGTTATTCTTGATTAAGTCATTATTACATTTATATATGATTTGTTTGTACTCAGTGATAAATGCCCGTTAAACGTCTGCAGTTTATCAGTGTATTTATTTAACTTTGTGGTATTAAACATAAAACATTACATCTTACTAATAGATTAATTCTTATCCAGAAGAACACACCTGCACCCCGTTATCACTGACTAAAACCCTAATTACTCATATCGAGAAAACACACATAAACCAAAAAAAAAAACATAAGCACATACATCTCAAATAGCATTCATTCTCTTTCACTGTGGTAATTATTAAGCAATAGAAGTATAAAACAATTCAGGAACTTTATGACTCAACTGAACCAATTTCTCAACAGCAGTCTCATTCAAGCTCTCTCCGAAATCTAACGCTTGAACAACTTTAACAGTCAATTGATCTTCCACAATACCGATTATTTCATAGTAATGATTTAATTGTAAAGATTCTAAAATATTATCTTCGTGGAAATTTAATGTGACTTGGCCATTGGATTGAATTGTCGCGCTAGAAGAATTTGGTGATTTAGAGGTAAGTTTACCTATTATACGGACCGTTTTTTTAAGGAATTGTTGTAATAAAGTGGCGTCTACTCTGATTGTTTCCATTTTGTTTCAGTTGGTTGTATAGATCGTATAAAGTGTACTGTGTGATTTGTAAGAAGAACAGCTGAACTAACAAGCCCAAGTGGATCAAGTCAAGGGAAAGTAAAGGAACATGAATAAGTAAGTAAATAAATAAAATAAGAGACGAGACGAGACGAGATGAGAACAAAAAAAGAACGCGTTTTGTGGTGCAGAGGTTTGCAAAAACCAATTTTTTTCCAAATTTTTGGTGGAAGAAGAAATTGGCCATTCAAAGGCAGAAGAACAGTTAAGAGTAAAGTGATGTATTTGTCTGTCTTATTACTTGTTTGAACAGGATACTGTCTGGGAAAGAAGCCGAGTCGCATACATACATATTAGCATATATATATATATACACACACACACACACAATGATTTACTTAAAGACCATGCTCAAAGTCATCGACAACTCAGGTGCAGAAATGGTGGAATGTATTAAAGTGCTTAGAAAGAACCCAAAGAACTTTGCTAAAGTCGGGGACAAGATAGTCTGTGTTGTGCAGAGTGCCAAGTCTATCAATTCTGCTATTACTGGTAGCTCGTCAACTTCTAATAGAGTGAAGAGAGGTGACATTTGTAGAGCTGTTATAGCTAGAACTAAGAGTCCTATAAGAAGAGATGATGGTACTGTTGTTAGATTCGATGATAACGCTTGTGTTTTAATTAATCAGAAAGATGAACCTATCGGTACCAGAGTTGGTAGTGTTGTCGCTAGAGAACTGAGAAAGAAGAATTTTGGTAAGATTGTTTCATTAGCTCCAAAAGTTGTTTAATAGGGATGTACACTCTCCCTTTTTCAGATTATTATTATTAGTTCTTACAATTTTACGTTATATCTTGTACATAAATTAAATACAGCATAATTGAACATGTCTTGTATTATTTTTTTCGCTAGAAAGAATGCCTATCTAAAATAGTTTAGAAAGTTCATTCAATGAATTCATCAACCTGTTTGAAGTACTTTGCATTTCATCATTGAATGACTTGATCGGCTTCAAAGAAGTTGACGATAAATCTTTGAGTTCATAGTTGAGCAAAGCATAAGAGGATTCGATTAACTTATTAATCGACTCATTCTTCGACCTGGGGACTGAGCTGCTTACGTTTTCTTGTTTTTTTGTATCATTAGTTTCAAATTTAAGCATATTAGGATTTACAAGATTCCTTATAGTATCACCATAGCTTATGCTATCGGAAACAAGATTAGATTTTGTTGTCATGTTGTGATTATTTATCTGTGTTAATAAATTCTCAATGTTTTGTATGATTGATGAATTACTCTGTTGTAAAAAATCTAATTCATTTTGTATATTTAACAAGTTGCCATTTTTTTGTTTTCCTAAAATATTAATATCGTAAATTTCATCTTTTGGTGGAATGTCGTCGCTCTTTCCAACTGTTTCTTCTTCATCGATGTTTAGCTTTTTTAGATCATGTTTCTCTTCCAAATCGTAAAGAAATTGAACTGTGCTGTTCTCTTTCACAAAATCGTTTTCCACTTTAATGGAATGATCCAGTAGTTCTTTTGATGAATCTAATGATTCTTCATTTAATAGTTTAGTTAAAGTTTCTCTAGTATGATCGAAATCTTCTATATCTTCCTGATCACTTCCGATTTCAATATGATCAAATTTCAACTTTGTTTTCAGAGGAGTTGACTCTTTCCCAATATGGAGTTCATTGACACAAGAAACAGAATATGGAGGAGAAGACACAATGAAAGCTGAATCCAGTTCAGGATCTTCTTCTTGTTCTAGGTCAAGTTCTTCGTTAACAAGGTCATCATCCAGGATATCATCCAGGATATCATCCTTCATATCATCCTTCATATCATCCTTCATATCATCCTTCATATCCTCTAATATTTCAGGTTTCTGAAAATTTAAATTTCTTTTGGGAGACAGTCCTAAAGCTATCTCATAGAAACTAGAGTCATTTAGAAGAGAATGGCGATGGTAGGAGTTGAGATTAAGATTGAGATTGGTTCCAGTGACTGTTCCTTTCGTAGTAGAAGTAGATTGCGATTTAGGATTTGGTACCAGCCCAAGTTTATCCCGATCTAATGACATCCTCAATCGTCTTAGTGTCTATCAATGATGTCTACTGTTGTAATCTCTACCGAATTCCATTCCCATTGATCACTTATCATCTTTAACTGACTAACTAACTAACTATCATCTCTTCTTAATAAGGAAGATCTCTCTCTCCCACATCTCTGCACCCCTTTTTCTCTTTTTTTTTTCACTCAGCGAATTCTTTCAGCTTTTTTCATGTGGAAGTTTGAGAGTTTGCAAGTGAATAAGACAAGACTGAGTACTTTGAAGTATAGTTAGGCAGATGTATATATATATATGTATATATGTATAGATAGATAGATAGATAGAATTAGACATACATACTCATACTTATTAATTAACAATGCCAAGAAAATTACCGACTAGTGCTAGACCACTATTTTTGAAAAATTTACCATCTTCAAGAGTCTTAAAACAATATGAGAATCTAAACCTTATTTCCAACTACAAAAACTCTGCCTACAAATTCCCATCAAATGTACACAAACTTGAATTAATATTTAAGAAGCACAACTCGGACGGACACATGGGAGCCAGACAGTTTTGGAAATTCAATCTGAGAACAATCAACTTCCATAATCCATCTTTAGAGATTGACGTTAAGAGAGTTGATTGTGAGACGAAAGAAGAGCAACTTAATTGTCCAAGTGTGTTAAGAATTCATTATAATAATAACCAAGGTGACACTAGCGTCAAGTCAATAGATTGCAAACACAAGCACAGTGATTCAATCATGGAGGAGTTGATCAGTTTAGGAGGCGCTGAACCGGTCAGCAAAAACGAGATACCTGTTTTGTCGACTGCAGCATATGAAGAAAGAATAAATGTGAAGAAATAAAAAAAAGACAATGTAGCAGCTATACTAGAGACTTTTATTTCAGCTGTTATAAAAAGTTAAGATGATTGTGGAGTGCCTGTGTTTTTTGTAAATAGTTTCATACATAGGAAGAAGAAATGAATAAAGGAATTTATTATTGTATTCTGTTAGTTGAAGCTAAGATGAATCAATGTAGTAGCAAGTGGATGAACTAATTACTTATATTACTTTTTGAGTTGAATGGATCGAAGGAACTACAAAGCAGAGATCAACGTAAGTTATTACTCAAAGAACTTGATCCTGTAATTATGTGATAGCTTTACTTGCTAAAGACGGGATTAAATTTCTACACATGTGCCATCACGCATGAACAGTTGCATATGAAGTATCTTGCGAAGTATTATAACAGACAGAGTGATGTTGAAAACTAAAGCAATAATCAACGCTTCATGAGAATTGAAAATATTAACTTTTTGGTTATAGGATGGAAGTACCTGTTTTGGAAGCTACTTCCACAATAACTACACATAAAATGACAAATGCAGACAATTTCTAGCTCTAGCTCTACCAACTCACGTATGTCGACCGCATATTTGTACGAGCTTGATAAAACATACAAAAATCACCTAAGCCTACTCTTAAAACCAATCCAAATGGTGCCCAAAATCAAAAGGATGTGCTCTCGTTTAATTCCTCGTTTAAAAATCCTCGTTTAATGTCAAAATTTCTCAACATTTCCATTTTCGTGTTTTGGTGTAGTTTTGTGTCGTTTTGCTTTATTTATCTGACCACTTTTCTTTCTTTGATTGGTCGTATCATTTGCTCTATTATGATTTACATGTATATACATACATATATAAATATCTATAGTTCTCGAGATTTGTTTGAGTTGTCATTTGTATCTCTCACGTACTCATAAGCTTCTGTTCTGATCTGTGTTTTTTTTTCCCCTACTGTCTTTCGTTCATATAGCTTTTCTCTACAAACCAGAACATTTTCATTATTAAGATGTCTATCATTGAAAATCTAATAAACGAGACACAATCCATTGGAATTACTGTGTTCAACTTTGTTGCAAGTTTATCATTATTACAACAGATTTCACTATTCGTGGCTATACCATTCATATATAACATCGTTTGGCAATTACTATACTCTTTACGAAATGATAGAGTTCCGTTAGTCTTTTACTGGATTCCTTGGTTTGGATCTGCCATTCCTTATGGTATGCAACCTTATGAGTTTTTCGGTAGATGTCAAGAAAAATACGGTGACTGTTTTGCTTTCATGTTGCTCGGTAAGACCATGACTGTTTATTTGGGTCCTAAAGGTCATGAATTCATTTTGAATGCTAAATTGAACGATGTTTCCGCTGAAGAAGCATACACTCATTTGACTACTCCTGTTTTTGGTAAAGGTGTCATTTATGACTGTCCTAATTGGAAGTTAATGGAACAAAAGAAATTTGCTAAAGTTGCATTAACTAAAGAATCTTTTATCAAGTATGTTCCTTTAATTAGAGAAGAGACCTTGAATTATTTCAAGTATGCATTCCATGGTGGTAATGGTAAAGCTGATGTTTTAAAGACTCAACCTGAAATGACAATTTTCACTGCATCTAGAACTTTGCTAGGTAAAGAGGTTAGAGATATGTTGAACACTAGTTTCGCTGATAAATTTAGTGATTTAGATAAAGGTTTTACTCCATTGAATTTTGTTTTCTCCAATTTACCATTACCTTCGTATAGAAAAAGAGATGAAGCTCACAACACCATTGCCAACACATATTTGAAATTGATCAACAAGAGAAGACTTGAAAATGATATTCAAGATAGAGATTTGGTGGATGCATTAATGAAGAATTCAACTTATAAAGATGGTACTTCTATGACGGACAGAGAAATTGCCAATTTATTAATCGGTGTCACTATGGGAGGTCAACATACTTCTTCTTCCACCTCTGCTTGGTATTTATTACATTTAGGTGAAAGACCAGATTTACAAGAGGATTTATACAATGAAATTAAGTCTGTCCTTGGTGATAGAAGAGAAGTCACTTATGAAGATTTGCAAAAATTACCTTTAGTCAACAATACTATAAAAGAAACATTGAGAATGCACATGCCATTGCATTCCATTTTCAGAAGAGTGATCAATCCTTTACAAGTTCCAGGCTCAAAAATGATCGTTCCAAAAGGTCATCATGTTTTAGTCTCACCTGGTTTCACGATGACTAGTGAGAAGTATTTCCCAAATGTAAACCATTTCGAACCTCACAGATGGGAAGCAATTGGTGGTGTTGGTGGCGGTGCTAGTGCTGGTGCTGGTACTGGTGCTGGTACTGGTGCTGGTTCTAACGATGAAGTTGATTATGGTTTTGGTAAAATTACTAAAGGTGTCTCTTCCCCTTATTTGCCATTCGGTGGTGGAAGACATAGATGTATTGGTGAGCAATTCGCTTATGTTCAATTAGGTACTTTATTGGTCTCTTTTATTCTAAATTTCAAATGGACTAGTAAGTTGCCTAATGTCGATTATACTTCGATGGTCACATTACCTGAAGATCCTGCTCAAATTCAATGGGAAAAAAGAGAGGATGCCGATTTTTAAGCGGTTATTTTGTGAATGCTTCAATGTTGGTGTTTGGTTTTTTCAAGTAACTTAATCTGCTCCTCATCATTGTAATTTTCATCTTAATAGTTTCATCCCTTTTTTTTGATCATTTGTTTGAATATTTATTTTTTGTATTTCTCTTTTTTTTCTTTGATGTCATATTTTGTTTCTATTGCAATCATCAGATTACTCTTTTATAAATATACTGATAGTAGTTATTAATTTATTGACTTTTTTTTATCTAATCTACAATTGAATCCACACATGTTATTACGCACCTAAATTCTATCTATCTATCTATCATTGACCACTTGTAGTTCTTTATCTATTGCGACATTCTTTCTAGCCAGTTCGTCTTTCCTCAAAGCGTTTGTAATCTTTTGGGTCAACTCATCAACCAATTTACTAGCCAATACACAACAATCCATAATAACACTGGCATCTATATTCAATCCACCACTTTTAATCAATTGGCATAATTCTTTGTTCTTATTCAGCGTTATTGTCATCGCGCCTAAGCTTAACTTCTCTTCTAACAACGTAGAATCAATTAATATCAATTCGTTGTTCAATTCACCTTTGATATTTTCTTCATCGTCATTCGGATTGTAAAATTGGAATGTCACACAGATAGGTATATGTAGTACAGATAATGGGGTTGGTTCTCTTTGATCAACGTCAAATAAAATTATTTCATCGCCGTCGATTTCTAAATCTTGTTTCTTGTAATGTAATAACCCAACAATAACAGCAATACAAGAAGCGTCAATGAAATTCCCATCATAATTCAAGAATTGTAGATCAGCCCGAATCGACCAACACTTGGAACCAGCAATGATACATAAGCTTTCTAAATCCAAAGCACCCGATCTTCTCACTGCTTTCTCGATCAACCTAGAAATCAACAATTCGTCATTAGACTGACCCCCATATCCATAACTATCAAAAAATGGAGAACATAAAGGAGAGATCTCACTCTTGATCACAAATAAACCTTCAAAAGGTCTATCTTCGTAAGGTTTCACAATTTCTGAAGAAATACGCACAGCAACATGAGTTTTACCCAATTTGATTTCGACATAGCCGTACTCTATAGGAGATATCATTATTGACAAGTCTCTCATTTGTGTGAGGCTACGACCATCCGTGCGAAGGTTTTGCTTGAAGGATTCTAGAATGAATTGCTTGTTGCTGTTGGAGATATCATAGTCACGGGCCATTTGGTATAGTAATATATTGATGTGTGTATGCTGTTAGTCTATACTAGTATCCTATGTGGTTTGAATTAAGTCAACTGTACGTTAACAAATCTAATACCAACCAACCAACCTCTTACCACTTACTCACTTATCACTAAACCGTCACTTTGTGACAGAATAAATTTTCTTTAAAAGAAATATTTCGTTTTGACGTAATTTGTTATGTAACCTTGTGACTGAAATCGCTTGTTGAACTGAGCAAAACGGAAACAAGCGGTGTAATAACGACTATCTGTCTATCTCTCCTCACCGCTATTTGAATAACTATTCTTTCAAAGTCAGGAAACAGTCTTATTACTACAACCGCCCGATTCGTAGTCAAGGATACCTTTTAAAAACTTAAGACTAATATTTATATTGCTCTTGCTCCCGAAAGGTGCTTCACAAGTTTCCTAGAATGCTTCTCTCACAAAAGATGATGGCAAATTCAAGATTGCCATTCAATGGCTTACCACTATTCAACAACAAAATTGCATCAACCAAACAACTGTTATCGCTCACTTCCAGATTTTACTCTGGAGGCTCCAATCCAAACAACTTAAACTTTTTCAATAGACCAAGGCTCCCATCCAACACAATTATAAGATTTGTTCCTCAGCAAACGGCGTGGATTGTGGAAAGAATGGGTAAATTCAATAGAATTTTACAACCTGGTCCAACTATCCTATTACCATTCTTAGATAAAATCCAGTACGTTCAGTCATTGAAAGAAGTTGCCATTGAAGTTCCATCCCAAAATACGATTACTTTAGATAACGTGACGTTGGAAATGGATGGAGTCTTATATTACAAAGTTGTTGATGCATACAAGGCCTCATATGGTGTTGAAGATGCTCAATATGCTATTGTTCAATTGGCTCAAACTACAATGAGATCCGAAATTGGTCAATTGTCTTTAGACCTTGTCTTGAGAGAAAGAACTGCGTTGAATTTAAACATTACTACTTCTATTAATGAGGCTGCAAAAGATTGGGGTATTGAAGTGTTAAGATACGAGATCAGAGATATTAGACCTCCATTAAACGTTGTCAGCTCAATGAATCAAGTTGTTGAAAAGGAAAGACAAAAGAGAGCTAATGTTTTGGAATCTGAAGGTTTGAAATTAAGTGAAATTAATATCAGTGAAGCTCATAAGCAAACTGAGATTTTAAAATCTGAAGGTGAAAAATCAAAAAGAATTAATTTAGCTAAGGGTGATGCTGACGCTATCTTATTAAGAGCTCAAGCCAATGCAGACTCAATTAGATTGATTGCTAAAGCAATTAAAGAAACTCCAGGTGGTAAAGATGCTGTCTCGTTGAGTATTGCTGAAAAGTACGTCGATGCCTTTGGTAAACTGGCTAAAGAAAGCAATACAATCATCTTACCTGCCAGTTTAGATAACTTCCCAAAAATGATTGCCAGTGGTCTGAACATTTATAATAAATTAAATGCTGATCATTTAGCTAATGAAGTCGTTAATGCTGACCAAATTGTCGACGCTAAGTATGTTAAGGAACAGTAGATGAATTTTGTTTTGGAAGAAAGAAGCCAAACAAAAAAAAAAAAGACATGTATATAAATTGATATAATATATGTAGTATCTCTTATGTTTTTTTTTGGATTGTCGTATTAATAATATCGTTCAGAAAAGGGATATATATATATATATATAACGTCTTTATATGTCTACAAGGACTCAGTAGACTATTTGGACTTTTTGAAAAACATATCTAATGCTCCTTTACCAACTGCAACTTTCTTAACATCTTTCTTATTCGGTTCCATTTTTCTCTTTTTAAAGTTATTAGAGCCACTGCCATCACCATTACTCAATGAATCATTCAAATTACTAAGATTATCTTGTGCCACTTTATTATCTTCCTCAATTTTATTATACTCTATGAGATACTTATCCAATGCATCAAATTGGTACTCTAGTTTCAATTTGTCAAGATAATATGAGTCAACGTATGAGGATAATAAATCAATACTGCTTTTAATTCGACTTAGTTTGATCACCTCAATAGGTGGTTGTAAATTAGGTAATGATAGTCTTCTCCAAAGTGTAGAGTCTATTGAAGCTGGGAATTTATCGCTCATCTTATTAACCTTTTTCTTCAAGAATTTCATAATTTTAGGTATTGAAACTTTGTAGAAAACCTCATCGTTTTCTGTAATCGTTTCAGATATCAATTCCAAAGACTTACCAAACTCAATATTTAATTCAGGATCAGTCAAACCTGATAAAAATTTAGACTCTTCGAACAAATCAATAAGATCGTCATGACTTAACAGTCTAATTCTGTCTTTCTGTAAGAATTCAATGAAAAACTGCAATAATAAATAAACTAAATTAAATTGTGTAGCCACCAACAGTTCGCAATTATTACCAATTATGAAACCATGTTCTTTTTCAGCTGTTAATAAGATGGATTTCAAAGGTTTAGAATCTTTGGTCAGTCTTTGTTTTGAATTGTACGGATCTTTGAAATTCAGCTTGTTTAACTCGTAGAGATTGGAGTTATTTATCAAAAATTCGGTCATTCCAGACCCTTTCAATGGTGAAGGATGCTTCAAATATACGGTTTTAAAACTATTAGAGAAAAACGTGGCTGTCGAATTTGAAATAATCAACCTTATGTCATTTGGATTGACTTGAGTCAGTATTGTCTCTTGGGACATGTTTCGTTTGCTTGCCAATTGTTCAGTGCAATACTCTGTTGCGTTTGTTCTTATACTGATATCAAGATACCAGGATACTAAAATCAAACTTCGTATCAGACTTCAGATTTTATGTACTGACAAAACTCCAAAACTCCAAAATTTAAATGGAACGAACGAACATAAACAACGCGCCAGTGAAATTTAGCATGTGGACATCATCACGTGAGCACTAGTTTACCTGTCGACGTCGTTGTTCCTTTTTTTTTCAGGTTGGTCGACGCCTATTTCCTTCCAGAGGAAAAGTTTATTTTGATCTCTTTTTATACCTATGCCTGCCACAAGATTCGTACATTTGAAGACGTTTTTAATTTCAAATCTATTGCTCTTGGTCTCTAAAGAAACAACTCAAATATTTTTGGTAAATAATGTCGATCTTTACATTGGTATCTTGTAGATGCAGGATATCAACTCTGCTCAGATGTTCAACTGTCAGATACCAACCAAGATTGCATTTCTCTACATCGACCACAATACATTATTCAACTGATAGAAACGAATCAACGTCTTCGTTACATGAAAGATTAGTCACAATTAATCCCCAGCCCATAGCTTTAAGTGATAAAGCTGCCCTCAATTTGGAAAACGTCATAGTTGAAAAATTTTTAGAACTTGCCTCAGGGCAGACCGGTAGCAATGGAAAGAATATAGATGGAGATGATGATCTACAATGGTTTGAGTTATCGAGAAGGAAAATCGGGAACAAGTTGCCTACACTTTCAAAACACTTGACTGAAAAAGCATTAATTGATTACATTGCTGACTTAGACAAGGTCAACACTAGAGTAGATTCCAGACTGTCGAATTATATACTAGACTCGTATACGAGAATAATTGAATCTGGATTACTTTTAGATGTTCGATCGTACAATAAGATATTGCAGTTCTTAGCTACAAAGTATCAATTTGAGCTTATTAAGGCTACTTTTCTTATGATGCATTCTTTGGCAGTGGAACCTAACGTACAATCTTTCAATTCTGTGTTGTACCCACTGATGAAATCTTCCAATCAGTATAAGAATAAGCTTATTCTGTTGTATTTGAAACAAATGGAATGGTATAGGATTAAACCGGATCTTACCTCATGGTATATAATATTTACTAGTTTGAAAACAGAGAAAAGTACAATTTTCAAAAAGTTACATGAGTTAAATTATCCAATGTCGCCTATAATGGATGAAATTGTTTTATATAAGGCCACACATGAGAGTAAGTCAGTTGATGAAATATTACAGTATTTAGAATCCGTGCAATGTCGCTTGAGTCCCAAAATTATAACTGCTATGGTGAGCTCACTATTAGCGAAACAGGACCCAGAAGAAGCATTTAAGCTAGTCAACCAGTACCATCAAAACCAATTAAAAGAAAATAAAGGGAAATTAGAGCTAAATAGTTCTGGTTTACTTCAAGTTAACGTCATGAATCAATTCGTTGATTATTTTACAAAACGCAAAGAGCTATACAACGCTGTTGCTATAATCAATCTATTCAATTATAAATTTGAGTTTTCCACTGTATATAAACCATATGAGTTATTGACCAAATCTATGCTTCTCATTTCAAACTTTAAGAATTGGTCCCTTTTAACAAGGAGATTTTACTTGGATTCAAAGTTTTTACATCACCAATCTTACTTGTCCCAAGGTAACGTGTTGAGAATATCCAGAGTGGCACACAAATATGGGTACAACGGATTTGATTTGA
Organism: Ogataea pilisensis; assembly: GCA_003707685.2. NCBI lineage: Eukaryota > Fungi > Ascomycota > Pichiomycetes > Pichiales > Pichiaceae > Ogataea > Ogataea pilisensis. The sequence continues at coordinate 138,295 of PPKM02000034.1, forward strand.
ATAGACTAACAAAGGAAGAATTTGAAGTGACGGAGAGGGTATTTAATGATCTAAGATATGAAAATCAAGAATCTCCGCAATTTGATTTGAACAAAAATTCTGATAAATTTGTTGAAGCTGCTTTGTTTATGAACCCTTGATGACTATGGACCCACTCTTCCATTTGTATATATACGTATATAGATACATAACAGAGTTTAATAACAATTAACTATTAAGTTGAACTACTAAAAACAACTAAAACCACATTTAAAATGATGGGAAATATAAATATTACGTAACATCTGACTCAGCTATCTGATTAGCCTCTCCTTTGCTGTTGTTACAAAAAACAAGAACAAAACAGGAACAAGAACTCCATCAAATAGGCAAGTGAAGCGATGGAGTTTTAAAGCCTTTCCATTTAATAAGCACTTATATTTTATCATCCAGAGTTGAAGTGTTGTCTTAGCATACATTAGTAGTAGTAGAACTATGGATCACTCTTTATTTGCAGGCGGGATGAGTTCGAACAACTCCAATGGTGGGATTTCACAGTTGGAGCAGCAACAACAGCAGCATCAGCATCAGCAGCAACAAGTTCACTCAACTAATCAGCAACAGCAGCAACAGTATACTTTGCCTGGCATAATGCAATATTTGCAATCCCAGTTTACACTAGTTGAGAAAAATAGGATGATGAATGATCTTGAAAAATCTTCGTTAAAGCTGAAAATCGTGGAACTGGAAAGTGAAAGGAATAAATTAAGGCTTCAAAATGAAAAACTGAATTTAAAAGTTAACGAATTGAAAACAAAGTTAATGAAGTATGAAAAGGAGCAAAATAATGAGAAACAAACTACGTCTAGTGATAATAAAGAATTTAACAGTTTACTGAAGAATTTGACACATCCAAAGAACAAGAGTCGAAGTAGCACGGCAGCCTCTATTACCAAATCCAGCAAAACAAGTACTGAAATTGGTGTCGGTTTGGATGACGACGACAGCGATCAATTGTTAGATATCAAGACAATTGATGTTTCTAAATTAGTTAAAGCTAGGAAATTTTTAAAATCTGCTACAAGTGAAATATTATACTTACTTAAATCTCCAACTCTAGAATTAACTGATCCAATAAATTTAACAAAGAACCAACCACAAGATTTTTATTTTGATCCAGTTCTTGCCTCATCTAGAATCAATCCGCCTAGTAGGGACATTAACGACGTCGATTTGAATGACTCAGATAAAGATGAATACGTGAATATGGATATATCATTAGCTCCTCCCTTTAAGTCAAAGGCTACCAATGCTCAATTAACAGAGTCGGCATCGATTTCTGACAATAGTTCAGAAATAGCACCAGAGAGTGACGCAGAAACTATTATAGAAGAAGAAGAATCACAAGATGTCAAAGAATTAGAAGAAGAAGATACAAAAAAAACACAATCCCATCCACATTTAAAGAAATCCTTGGATATTTTGAGAAAACCAACGAGTAATGCCAATGGATCTATTCCCTCATTGTCAGTGAATACAATTTTCACTCCTACTTTGAGCAAGTTGATTAATTCGCAATTGATTTGCTATATTGCTGAACGTAATCTAATTAAAATTTGGACTAATTTGGAGAATGAGAAATCATTAAAGGTGACTGTCAAGTTAGCTTCAAATGTCAATAACATTAATGATCTACTGTTAAATGATAAATACCTTGTTGTGTCAACTGAAACCGAAATATTAGTTGCTTTACTTAATAGCTCCGAAAGCGGCAATAATAAGAATAGTCAAAGTGAAGAGAAAGCAAATGAAGAGGTTGTCGGTGGTCCTATCACAGATGCCATTTCAGTACATCAGTCAGATAGTAAGATTGTGAATGTCGATTTAGTTGGGGATCAAATTTTAATTGCATCCGGTTCGAGTGTTGAAATATCAAAAATTATCTCAAATACTGATGTCCTCAAACTGCAACCACTGTTTGCATCAACTTATGGTAACGATGACTCCATTTTAGCCTCAAAGTTTTTAAACACAGAGAGGAACAAGAAGTTTGATATTGCCATTTTGACAGCTACCTCTTTGATTTTGCAAAGTACGAAACATAATCATATTGGTGGTAGTATACTCCACGATGACAACAACGATGATGACGATGATGGTGAAAAACCGAAGGCAAACAATTTGACTCACATAATAAAATTGAATTCTTTCTCAAATCATCTTTTAACTCCTAACTATTTAGTGTTAAATCTTGAACTAGGCTTTGTTTTAATGGACCTACAAGATTTGACTTCATTTAAGCATTTACCGTTGGATCTGAAAAAATCATCAATATTACAAGATAACAACTTGACACTAGCATACTCATTAGATGATGATTCTATCTTCTACGTTGCCACTAAGAAATCAAAAAATGATTCTATCTCTGTTGACGTGGACGTATTCAAAGTCATTAGAAGTGGAGATATCTTCAAAGTTAAGTATTTAGAACTTGACTGTGTCACTTCAGAGTGGAGTTTTGTTGGTAACTTGGGCGACGCTACTGCTATAGGTGTTGGGTCTGCTGCTAGCGTTTCATTGTACCAACTTTAAAAAAAAAAAAAAAACCTTTACTAGTCTCTAGTTTAATTTTTAACTGCTATTTGTGCCTCCTTTTTTTTTTTTTTTTGAAGATGCATTCAAGTCCTTGCTTAAGTGAATAGTAGATTAACATACATATACATATCTGGTATTGATGTCCTGTCTTATCTCTATGTCTCTTGTTGCTCTCCTTTGTAGAATACAATGTTTAATTTTCTCCGTCATCCAATATAGATGTTGTTGGCAAGCACGTAGGTCTTTGCGTACACTCTAAACTATCTAAACCACTCATAAAATATGCCTTATTGTGTTTCGATGTTTACCCATGACAAATTAAAATCTGGTTATCCTGTGTTACAACGCTCAATGAGGCCACAGATTTAAACAAAAATATGTATACACCCTAGCTATCTAATGTGCTTGGAAAGAATCATTGTACATATTCTGAGGGTGTTTACTGTCTCAAATGAATGCGCAAGTAGGGCAGAATAAGTCGATAGGCGTCCCAAATATGAAGTAGTTCAACGAATAGACCGATTGTGATTAAAAACCTTTATGCAGGAGATTCAGGGTACCAAGAGTTGGATCTGTATATACAAAAATTGCAAGCGCTCTACAGAATCTGCCCCGGGCGGTGTTTACACCAGAGTGTTGGGGCGATAATGGGAGCAATGGCCGACTACAGAAGACTGCAACTTGCCCCGTGGTGACGGGCAGTAACGTGCGAGGGTCTGGGGTCCTGATAGTCATACATATGATAAAGTGCTTACTCAAGAGAGAGAGAGAGCAAACTCTTAAAGTGGATGGCTAGAATGTCACAAGCATTTAGGTGGAGTAAAATAATCTCAAAGCGCTAAGTTAGCGAAGCGATGACTGTAGTGCAATCTTGTAGACGGATGAATCTACACAATACATGAAAGTTCGTTCCACTTCACGGTTGTTAGCAGAGATGGATTAGATAAAAAAAAATCCGTGTGGTGTGTACCGACTAAAAAACCCTGAAGATTCTCGCCTTGCATTCACAGATTCAATCGGTACTGCATTATTTATTGTCTATGTTTACTTGTGTAAGCTAATGACATGATATTTCAAACCATTAAATGGAAAACGAATCAATCAAAAAAAAAATTGAAGGGCTAATCTCCTCGAAGACTGTATGAACGGTTACAATACCAAAGGTTTAGGGCTAAATAAAATTATAAAATTAAACAGGTAAATGACCCTTAGTTCATCGAAGCCTGTCTCCGTTACACCTTCGCACTTATCCGACCCTTACCGGGAAATGACGGACACGCTGGTTAACTGAGTAAAATTTAGTTTGGCTGTAGTAAATCCGACAACTCAGGTTGTCGTGGAATTGACGCTTACAGACCCACATGCGTGTCTTACTGTTACGGGATTTCGTCTGTTCCACTGGGGATAACTCATATAGAAAGCGCATATTCAGTTCTAATATTTATGCTTCTACGTTTGTGTGTATACATAAGTTTATTTATGTAGCATATGGATATCAATCTAGGATCCGGGAACAAGCAGAGCTCCAAGTTTAGTAACATCCAAAGACCCTGCCAATGGAAACTACAGGGAAACAGTGTTGCATGAACCAAAACAGCCAAATTCTGTCGCCGATAAATTCGATAGACCCTGTTTTTCGCTGTTGTGTTCGGCTTCTACCAGTGAGTGTTTCCTATTGTTCCAATTCCCCCATACAATGCACACCTGATGCCCAGAAGATGGTGTAAATATTTCAGATAGGCAGACACATGACGAGTAGAATCATTGATTCTGTCATGTTAAGGTATAGCGAGCAAGTCTCCAATGTAGTGTAGTGTAGTGATTAACTCTTGATGTGGTGCTTGGTACAACATAGTATTAAGCCACCTACATGCATGTAAGTATTGTTTGTTATTTTTTTGGGGTTGTTTTCCAGATTCTATATATTGAGTACCGTTTCCCGTTTCTCTCACTACATGTTATAGTTTGAAAAGTTTTACCTACTTCTTTTTTCTTTTTTTTTCTCTTTTCCTTTTTCTCTTTTTTCTTCTTTGTCTCCTTCGCCTTTCGTTTAATAACATCCACATATCTCGCCATCAAACAATGAAGTTCTCCGCATTATTAGCGCTAGTCCCAGTCATCTCTGCTGCTGCTGTCCCAAATGCCAATCCAGTTGCTTTTGCTGAAGCTTTAGCTGCTGAGAAGCACGGTTCTGAATTCTCAAACACCATGGGTGAAGTCGCTATGTTGTACCCAGAAGCAAGAGAATGGTCTGAAGAAGCTGAAACCGTTGCCCCATGTGGTTCTTTCGCTTCTCCAAACAACAGAACCATCTTCCCACTAGATGATGGTTTCGTTGCTTTAGTCGCAAAGTCACAAAGTGCCTGGTCTGTTTCTTTAAAGATCTCCCATAATAATGATCCAAAGAACAACGACGATTTCGATGAGTGGGCTAACGGTAACGTTACCAACGAACTTGATGTCGGTCACACTTGTTTCTACTTACCAGACCCACCTTCCTCTGTTAACTCTGGTGATCACGCTACTATTCAATTGTTATACATGGCTCTAGAAGAAGATGCCAACGTTACCCACTACTCTTGTGCAGACATTGAATATATTGAAGAATCAGTCTTCGCTGCTTCCACTTATGCCTTATCTTGTTTCAACGCTACCAACAATGATTACTACTCTTACTCTGATTTAGGTATTGAAGCTACTGACGCTCCAGTTACCGTTACCGCTACTACCACCGCTACCAGATCTTCCACTGGTGCTGCTGCTATTGCTGATGTTGCTTCCACCGTTGGTATTGGTGCTTTATTAGCCTTTGTTTTAAACTTAGTTAACTAAATTTATTAAATTGCATATCAGTTGATTGATCTAATTTTTGAATTTGGTGTCCAAAAAAGTTCCAATTTTATTTCGTATGTACAGTATTTTTTTCTTGTCTCTCCTTGTCTATTTGTATATTTGGTATGCTACACTTTAAAAAAAAAAAAGTAAGGACGAGACGAGATTAACTTATGTCAATATAAATATGCATATACATGTACTTGTTTCCTCCACGATCTGTTTATTTTGCTCGTGTCATATTTTAATTCTTGTTGAAGCCTTCTGTGCTTGATACTTAATATGATGAAATTGTAGGTAGTTCAACAATAATTTGGTCCTCGTAACTACTAAGTTCTCTTGATAGATAAGGACTAAATGCTTAACGGCTGTGCAAATAAGTAACAATTAAATTATCGAAAATCTCGTATGTGCAGAGATGCGTCTTTCTGAAAAGTTTCAATTTTTTTCATGTTTCAACACTCATCTCTTTTGGGTGGAAACTCGAACAAAGACAGCTTATTTCAAAGATCTTATCTGGATCAGCAGGGAGAATCGAAATATTTATAAAAAATATATCATCACTCACATACTCACATACTCACTACTTGTATATATTTCCAGTAGCTCAAGAAAGAGATACATACGTAGTATGATGTTTGCCGGTAGATTACCTCAAGCGTTGGGTTTCAAGAACGTGGTTCGAAATGGCCTGGTCTCAAGCACCAAGAGTACCACTTTGTTACCTCGCAAATGTGTCAGTATCAACAACCGTTTATTCCACACCACTCCTGTCACTAAGAGTTATGAAGAAGAAAAGGTCATTATTGATGAATTATCCGGTGCGTTATCCGATGAAGACACCCACAGATTAGGTAGAATGAGAAATATTGGTATCTCTGCCCATATTGATTCGGGTAAAACTACCTTCACAGAAAGAGTGTTGTACTATACTGGTAGAATCAAGGCTATTCACGATGTTAGAGGTCGTGATGGTGTTGGTGCTAAGATGGATCATATGGATTTAGAGCGTGAAAAGGGTATCACTATTCAATCTGCTGCAACTTATTGTTCTTGGGATAAGGGTGGTGAACCTTTCCATTTCAACTTGATTGATACTCCTGGCCATATTGATTTTACTATTGAAGTGGAAAGAGCTCTAAGAGTGCTAGATGGTGCTGTTTTAGTCGTTTGTGCTGTTTCAGGTGTCCAGTCACAAACTGTTACTGTTGACAGACAAATGAAGAGATATAACGTTCCTCGTATCACTTTTGTTAATAAGATGGATAGAATGGGCGCTAATCCGTGGAAAGCCATTGAACAAATCAACTCTAAGTTAAAAATTGCTGCAGCTGCTATTCAAGTTCCAATTGGTTCCGAGAAAGAGTTGAGTGGTTGCGTTAATATTATTGATAGACAATCTGTTTATTTTGAAGGTTCTCAAGGTGAAAAATTGAGAATTAGTGAGGAGATTCCAGAAGATCTGAAAGAACTAGTTGAAGAGAAAAGAGCCACTCTAATTGAGATGTTAGCCGATGTTGATGACGAAATCGCCGAATGTTTCATTGAAGAAGTTGAACCAACCGTTGATCAAATCAAAGCTGCCATTAGAAGAGCCACCATTGCTAGAAGATTCACCCCTGTCTTGATGGGTTCTGCCTTAGCTAACAGAGGTGTCCAGCCTGTTTTAGACTCTGTTGTGGATTACTTACCAAACCCATCTGAAGTTTTGAATACCGCTCTAGATGTTGCAAATGATGAAACTCCAGTTAATTTAACTCCAGCAGGTTCAGAACCTACTGTTGCACTAGCTTTCAAGTTAGAAGAAGGTAAGTATGGTCAATTAACATATTTACGTGTCTATCAAGGTAAGTTAAAGAAAGGTTCTATGATTACTCACGTTAAGTCAGGTAAGAAATTAAAGATTTCAAGATTAGTGCGTATGCACTCTAATGATATGGAAGACGTTGCCGAAATTGGTGCTGGTGAAATCTGTGCCACGTTTGGTATTGACTGTTCATCTGGTGATACATTCACTGATGGTGTTGTTGATTACTCCATGACTTCGATGTTTGTCCCAGATGCCGTTGTTTCCTTGTCTATTACTCCGAAGACTAAAGATGCCGCTAATTTCTCCAAAGCTGTCAACAGATTCCAAAAGGAAGATCCTACTTTCCGTGTTCACTACGACTCTGATTCTAAAGAGACAATTATCAGTGGTATGGGTGAATTACATCTTGAAATATACGTTGAAAGAATGAGAAGAGAATATAACGTTGAGTGTACCGTTGGTAGACCAAGAGTTTCCTACAGAGAGTCCGTCTTGGGCAGATCTCCTTTCGATTACACACACAAGAAACAATCCGGTGGTGCGGGGCAATTTGCTAAAGTTATGGGTGAATTCGAAGCTTCCCCTCTTGCTGAACCTGGTGAAATTGCAGTTATACAAGGTGAAGATATTAAATTCCGTAATCACTTCCAAACTAAGGTTGTCGGAGGTAAGATTTCTGAGAAGTTCTTGTTAGCTTGTCAAAAAGGTTTTGAGGATTGTTGCGAAAAGGGTCCTTTAACAGGATCAAGAGTCTTGGGTGTTCATATGGTTGTTAACGATGGTGCTACCCACGTTGTCGATTCCTCTGAAATGGCGTTCAGAACCGCTACTGAATATGCTTTTAAACAAGCCTTCATGAGATCAGAACCAGTTATCTTGGAACCAATTATGAATGTGGTAATTACTGCCCCTATTGAATTCCAAGGTTCTGTCATCGGTTTAGTTAACAAATTGCAAGGTATTATTCAAGATACTGAAAACAACTCAGATGAGTTCACTATTACCTCTGATTGTTCATTGAACAACTTATTCGGTATTGCGTCAAGTTTGAGAGCTGTCACTCAAGGTAAAGGTGAATTCACTATGGAGTTCAAGGAATATCACCCTTGTCCACCTCAATTACAAAAACAGTTAATTGAAAATTACCAAAAAAAACCAAAGGGGGAAAAATAGAGCACTAGAACCTCATCTTGTTTTAGTCCACTAAAATAAAAAGGGAAGTAGTTTCAATTTTTTACTTTCTTCCCTTTTGGCTCGTTTGACCAAATTAGATTTAGAAGTTACTTTTTTTATGTAACACGACTTTGTTTATATTCTTCTTGTTTATAGCTCTTACATATGCAGAACACTTATCGTTCTGCAAACGAATATAAAAAAAATGTCATACTACTAAAAGCAATTAAAGAAAGAAAAGTAGCGAATGACTTCAAAAAAAAAAAGAAAAAAAAATCATGGTACTTATTTTTAAGTTTTTGTTTTTTTTTACATTTGGAAACAGATAGTAACGTTCATAGCTGTATAGGATGTTTTAAGAAAGGCTTTATCATCCAATTCCAGTATCAAAGCTTGTGAATTGTCCACACGACTTGCTTTATGTATCCGTTATCCTAGATTCTATAAAGCAAGTATCATTATGGGAATTCCAGCCAAGAGAACAAAACTAGTGTTGGCGCGAAAATTCAATTTCGAAAAATTTTGGCGGTAATTTTTTGGAGGTGATTTTTAAATTTCGCAGGTAATAATTTCTGTCATTTTAGAGACCATTGCGGCTTTTAAAAAGGATCACGTGATCTGTTTTGTGATCACGTAATACATTTTGATTTTAGTACTGATTGGGTTCAAAGGATTACTCAATGCCTTAGTCAATCTGTTTACATTTCGTTTCTAATGCGACATGTGAACTGTGATACTTTTCCATGTGTTCTTTATTCAGCAATGGGGAATACTTCCAATCAAGTGTAAATCATCTAACTATGCGCACAAGCCTTTGAGTTCTCAGATAAATCATTGAAAAACTTAAAACTGTTGTCT
>PPKM02000035.1:0-140271 GCA_003707685.2 Ogataea pilisensis
ATTCAAGTTATACGTATTTATGTAGATTTGAAAATTAAGTGTTACTGTTTGTGATATGATCTTTTTGAAAACTTTCCTGTAGAATAATTTGTTAAGTGATTACTTTGAATACATGAGAAAATCTGATAAAATTACAAACTCTTTCAAAACGGACTAGACAACAGTTTTAAGTTTTTCAATGATTTATCTGAGAACTCAAAGGCTTGTGCGTATAGTTAGATGATTTACACTTGATTGGAAGTATTCCCCATTGCTGAATAAAGAACACATGGAAAAGTATCACAGTTCACATGTCGCATTAGAAACGAAATGTAAACAGATTGACTAAGGCATTGAGTAATCCTTTGAACCCAATCAGTACTAAAATCAAAATGTATTACGTGATCACAAAACAGATCACGTGATCCTTTTTAAAAGCCGCAATGGTCTCTAAAATGACAGAAATTATTACCTGCGAAATTTCAAAATCACCTCCAAAAAATTACCGCCAAAATTTTTCGAAATTGAATTTTCGCGCCAACACTATTGTAGACCATCAGAATACTATCTCTATCTACCCCGCCCAGGCCGCAAGGACTTAGTTTCCAGAACCTGGTGCACAGATGCGTTGTGAAAAAAAGCGAAAAAAACGTAAGCTAACAAACATGGTGCAGAGAAGTACTATGTTTTTTTAAAACCCAGCCATCCCTATCTAAAAAAGCCCCATCAGTTCTCTTATCAGCAAGTGGCTTCTCGATTAGGAAATATCAACACAAATCACATTAGTTAGAAGTCTGTGGCTTAACAAAAAAAATAGACAGCCGCCTGGTGACTCCAACTTTATAAGCTACGATTATGTATATATTTATAGTACTTGATATCCTGCCTCCCCCCTGCTTATCATCAACTCTTGACAAAGGACCTTCAGGGCGATTGGCCTCCTGTATTTTAGTGCTATTTGACAGTTAAAATCATCTCCCTATTGGCTTGTACACCCAATAAACCACAGGGCAGGGCAGCGTATATAATTGATCAGTTAAGTAAAGGGGGAGTAGACGCCTAGTTCGGACAATAGGGCAGTATTTTCAATTTAATAAAAGCAACAATAATTTATTCCATTTTTCCTCTGGAAAAAAAAACCCACTTCAAATGCAAGAAAAACGAAAAGTCAGTAGAAATATGAATGATCTGCCTTCGGATAACCACTCCGATAAGTCATCGTCAGATACCATCAATGTCGAAAATACTTCTCTTTCGTGCAATCCCAATCCTAACTCCTTAGATAATCCTATATTGACGCCCAGACTAAGACCATCCGAACTGATCGAGCCGTCTACACCACAATTCAAAACTCCAGATGCTGCAAAGGAGGGACCTGACAGTCTGTCACCCTTATCATTATCACTTTCTTCTCCACCGCTCACCCCACCACCGAGAATTATCAAAAGATTGACACCCATAGGGAAGTTTAGTCCCAAGGCAAGATCGAATTCCTTGGATGAAGACTTAGAGCTTCACAAATTTAGAAGACTTCAACTACTGGAAGAAAGGGTTAGCCGTGTTTCTGAGTACACCAGTTCCATAAGTAAAAAATTGGACTTTAGTGACAAACAAAAAATGGCTAAGAAAGAACACTTAAAACAAAAGCTTGACCGGGCACTCCAGAATAAACAGGTACAAATAGAATTCAAGAAACAGATTGCCTCAAATACGATTAAATCAATACTGTCCTCATCCGCAGTCATCCCCGGTGTCAAAGAGAAAGATTCGTCTTCCCAAACTGCCACTGACAAATTTTTCAAAAGTGAAACTAGCTCTGAGACGCCATCTTCTGAGACAGATGAAAATAAGTTCAATTATACGTACTCCGAGTCTTTATCGATATTAGAGAATTTAAAACAAAATACTCTTTTTTTGGGTATAGAGGAGTCATTGACTCGAGTAAGCATAAAAGATACCTATCGTTTTATTTTATCTAAAGATGTTGTCACTCTGTTCACAAAATTATTTGAAATGTTTGGAATATCATTGAAAGATTCAACTATGGCTGCAAAATGCTTTCTTTTTGGAGTTAGTATTATAGTGGAAAAACATAAACTTGACAAGTACTCCAGAAAACCAATTTATTACATCCAGCTTACAGCAGCCTCTCAGCCGTATCTCAAAGAGCTAGCCAAAGAGTTATCTCAAATGAAACAACACCATATTGATGATAGTTATTTTGAATTTGTCGTTGAGCATTTCTGTACAAAAAGCTTACTTATTTGGAAAACTTTAGATAGATATGTTTTTTCAGATGGTTCAGATTTGGAAAAGTACCATTTTATTGAATTATTCAACAAAGAATACTATCCGGCTTTTCAAGTTTTTAAGTTTAACCATTGGATAAAAAGTTTGGCCATGCTGTACGAATCTACAGAAGGCTTACAAAGACATTTAGAATTTATGAAGTCCATGCAACTTATTACTTCTAAGAATGACGTTAGTATGAAAGAATACAATGAGATGATTGATAGAAGTGAAATATTTTTGAAAACAAATAGTCGGAATTTCAAAAAGCTCACATCTGAAATTACACAATTTGAATTCCATGTTATAGAAGAATTGGAATCTCGGCTTGTCTTGAGTTATGCTTCTTCAGTTCTCTCAGGGTCACTCCCGGATGATAATCCGTTAATTTCTACGACCTCAACTAATTCAGTGTCTCCTGTCACATTTAAATTTAGTAAAGCGACAAAACGTGCTTCGTTGGTCCCTCCAACTTTTACAACTGAAAATTGGCGGAAAGTTCTTATGAAGGTGTTGTTAGATTATAGGCAGGAAGGGGATAATAAACACTTAATTCCAACTACTTTGAAAACAGGAAAAATTCCGAAATATTATAGAGATCCAAATAAGAGGCTGAGGCTTATCAGTTCTCCCGCAAGTCGATCGTCAAGAAAGTTTAGTGATTATATAGAGCAGGAATATTGCCCAGATATAGAAGCAATAAGGAGCTGGTTGAACCTCAAGACGTATAATGAAGGTTTTATCGAGGCAATAGAGAGGTTGTCTTACTTAGGAACAGTGAGAGAAATGATGGTGGATATAGTTCAAATTGTTGAAAGATGCCTTTATGCTTTATATATCGTGATGAAAGATGCTTCAGATAACATCAGTTTGGTATTCTTGAAAGAAACTATACCTCATAGATCCAAAAATACCGAGGTGATAATACTACTCTCCAATTCTGTTTTGGTTCTCAATTGGTTAGAAAAAGGTAAGCTAACATTAAAAGAATACTTTAAGCTTACATTAGATTTGTTGTTGACCGAACTTCCCGACTTTCTTAAAAGTGAAGCTAAGTTATTGCTCGGCCTTCTTGATTCAATAGACAAGTATTTTGTCCAGAAATTTGTCGAATTTATCAAGGATTGCACAGTTTTGGGAATGAATAACTGTGTTAGTAGCTGTCTGAGATTTATTGGAGATTATATAATAGAGTTCGAAAGAGACATGTTTGAATCGTCACATTCAAGCGATTTGATTTCTCTAGACCTACGGTACCCTAATCTTTTTAAAGCCATGTTAACATATCAACCTAGATCTTATACAAATGGAAGTCTTCACACAAATAGTTACTTATACTTCAACCGACTGTTTAGCAGCTTTGTTTGTTCTGGTAGCTCAATGAAATATTTTGAAATACCTGAGCCATTAGAGGTGTTTAGTATACAAATTCTGGATTTGAGTCGGCACACCAGAGCTATCATATCTCTACAGAGTATTAGCGTTATACTAATGAGTTATTTTGCAGGGTCTACTATCAATGTTCCTGATAGTGTAGATGGAACTGCAATAGCACATAAATCACAGAAACATTTGATCAGCTTTGGTAGATTCTTAGCTGACTTGAGCAGTGTTTTAGATAGCTACTTAGAGAATTGTGATCCGTTTTCATTTGGTACATTCTTCAAACAAGAGGTTTATAAAATAGTAGGAAATAATATTCAAGAGAGGTTAATAATGCTTGGCTATTCAACTGAAGAGGCTACTAAAATTGTGGATATTAATCTCGATTTCGAAACAATTGGTAGATTGATTGATCAAACTGAAAAAGTTAACATTGGCTCCACTTCAATAAACTCACTAAAGACCATTTTCAATCTTGCTATCTCTGATATATTATTTAACGAAGCGATTGATAACGGTTATGTACCTGATCTGTCACACGAAAAAAATTCTATGCCGATTCAGCTTCCAACAAAAGAAATGGAATTTGAAATGAGAGAAACTTTGAACAAAGTATATGGAAAGTTCTATAAGAATATTTTAGTTACTGGAAGACTCAGAGATCTTGCAAGAAGCTATTACTCTGTCTACAATCTGTGTTTTGAAGTATACTCACATAATCTAATTAGTGCTTTTAAAGCTATTAACGAAGCAGAGGAACTGAGACTGGGGCGAGATTATGACTCCGAACAAGATTGAGAACACAAAGAGTATTTTGTTTATCCTTCGTCAACAGCTGAATCATGTATAGTAGAGAAGCTCTCTTTTTGTTTTTTAACCATAATATAGAGTTCATGTTCGAACATTGGGATGTTGTTGGCGTATTTGTTTCTTCTAAGTTCGATCTCGATTCTACTTTTGAAGTTGAAATATCAGCAGCTTTTCAGGCAGCCTGCAGCTGCATAGAAACGTACCAAGTTCTTTATGCACGAAGACAGTAGCCCTACAATATATCTCAATCTACCACTCTCTGCCTCATTATTTTGTTCCACTTATTTTCTATTTTGTTGTATACAATAAACAGGATAACATCCAATTCCAACATGCTTCGTACTCGTTTAATGTTGTGATAATAGGTAGATCTACTTCTCCAAGTCCTATGCACTCCCAAATATTGGTATCTTCAATGTTCTTAGTCGTACTCAGGAGTAGCTTAGTTTACACTCTCTAAGAGCCTAATATAACATTGAGTCATGTGTACTGTATACTACAAAGGAACGAAAAAAAAAGAAGAGCAAAAGAACTGGCACAAGTTCTCTTTTATTTTTCGAAAATCAGAGCTCCGAGCTATCTGTAATATATATATATATATATGTGTGTGTGTCACATTTGGGTCTGCTCCAATTCTGCAGAACTAAAGGAATCCTCTATTCTGTTAACAGAGTATTACCAAGTCACACGGTAATGGATACTGGCAGTTGGTCAGCAGTTGATTAGATTACCAAAACCTCAGAAAAATTGAAGTTTTTCGCGAAAGTTTCCTGGCAGCGTCTAAGATCCATTTGAAAAGAGAGTCTGACGCTTGAAGCGCGTCTGAAAGACTTCAAACCAAAACAAATGAAAATGAATTAAACAAACCTTCACATTAATGTATTCTAACAGTAACTGAATATTCATCAAGCATATAATGACAACAGATCCATCAAGAGACCTTCACACATCGATTCGTTTGCTGCAGAACTGTATTGACTTAATTAGAACTTCGGTTGATCCAATCTCTAAGGTTACTTCAGATTTACAAGTCTACCAGAATGTTTTAAAGACAAGACCCGTGTTCGACGTCATCCCCGAGTCGGACGTTTTGAAGAGATCTGAAAACATAAAGTCTCTTGTTGGTCCTCAAATAAACAAGGACTACACGACTTTGACTGATATTTTAAACAAATGTGAGAAAGATAGAACTGTTCTGTTGACAAGATACGAAACTTCAACCTTAGAATTGCAGAATTTAACTTCTAAGGGCTTGACAGGATCCAATGAAGAAAAAAATCGATTAGAGAAATTAAAAGCGGAGAAATTAAAGTTAACTTTAATTCTGAATTCATTAAAATCTGAAAAACAGAAGACTACATTGAAAGATACACAAGAAAACAACTGACAACGTTACACAGTTACCCCTCATCACCGTCAA
Organism: Ogataea pilisensis; assembly: GCA_003707685.2. NCBI lineage: Eukaryota > Fungi > Ascomycota > Pichiomycetes > Pichiales > Pichiaceae > Ogataea > Ogataea pilisensis. The sequence goes on from PPKM02000035.1 coordinate 5,882, forward strand.
ATGGATCTTAGACACATATTTTGTAGTTCTCCAATATTTTGAAAACGGTCTTTTCCAGACTCTCCAGTTTTATGCTTATCGATAACAACACTGGATCAGAAGTAACAACATCACACGCCTCTTGAATAGTGATAACGTTTGGGTTGCCGTTGTTATCCACATAAGTTATTGATTCCTCCAAAAACTTGTTAGCACTCTTTAGCACTGTTGAGTAAGATGGATCTGAGTTGGAGTTGAACATTGACTTTATGGTCGAACCGATCCCACCTGCCTCGTCAGTACTATCACGATTCTCATGTTTTTTCCACTCTAAAAGTTTTTTATATTCCGAAACCAAGATATTTGAAACAGATGTTGTTCTGTCTTCTGAAATTCGTGACCGCACACAGTCGGCAAATGATCTTTTCTTGTTTTGGTCGACTATTATATCCCAGGGTTTAGTAGTAATCTTTTTCAAGTTTTTAAAATCAATTGATAAATCACTATTGTTTACCAATAGATCTAAAGACATGGAAGAAGATAGAACTGGATCAAATAAAGTGGAGTTTATTCTATATTGGGGAAAAGTGTAGACTGGTTTCGGCGAGCTTAATGCATTTTTAGCGATATCTATTTGATTGTATAAATTTTCAATATACTTTAAGAATAATGATTTATCAATAATTTTATTATCAAGCAACTTATCTATTATCCTGATTGAATTGTAGATAGAGTCATGACAATCAAGAATCTGTCTTATGATGAGAAAGTTCCCGTCTTTGAGCTTCAAATTGAAAACCTTCCCTCCATTGGTATGTTTTGATTTAATAGATATATTTAAGCCTGTGATTTTAAAATTCTGTCTAGTAATAACACCTTTTAGAATTTCCGAGTTATGTGAAGATAAGGGCAATTTGAATTCTTGATTATTGGATTCATCAAGATGAGCAAAACACTTATTTAAGTTCTCCTTGATTGCAGGTAATTGTGGTCTTATGATGTCATTAATCAACCATTGTATCTCATTCTCAGAGTTTTCTCTTACTTTTTGACTGATTTCTTCTCGTAAAACAGGTTTCTGGGTGTAGATTTTGGTCGTCATCTTTCAAGAGCACTATATTATTAGTACTGATGGCATTTTGTCTCTGTTGAACGCATCATTAAACTGCATAAACTCGGTTTACAACTCTCTAGTTATTGAGTGACTTTAGGCCATCTCAAAACCATCCATCGAACTGGTGAACGGATGTATTTTTCTCCAATTTAGCTTATTTCCTCTTTGGGACAACATTTTGATCTCGTTTTGATATATTTTCTTTTACTTCCTTTGTTCTTGTTTCCCTCTCTCTATCCTTTGTTTAAATGCATTAGATGTCAAATAATCCTTATAGAACAGTCTCCTTAAGCTTCAAAAAGGGCAAATTTGTTTCAATGCCCGATCAGGAGCAGAACACCGCGGCGCCATTGCCCACGGATTTACCCTCAGCATTAGTGAACCACCCATTCAACTATATACCCCCGAATCAAGACCGTACGTTTGAGTCCTGGAAAATATCTTCTACTGTTTCTTTTATGTTCCCTCATACTAACATTTCTAATCTTCCACTTAATACAATTGAGTAGTTGTTTTGTTTTCTGCACCCTTTGAAGTGAATCTTCCGATTTATCAGTTTCCTCTTTCTCAAGACAGTTTTGGTGAGGTTTCAAACGATCTGGATGAGAATTTGATGAATGATTTGATTGCTGAATTTGACACTGCCCCTCAAGATCTTAAATACATAAGGTTCAAAAAACCAGCAATAAAATTAGAAAAATGTCCTGATACGAATGAAGATATATCTGAAGACAGTCCACTCGTACCAACATTAGAAAGAGAATTAATTAAAAAAGTGAGACCTGTCACCAAACAAGAATTGTCTAAACCCGATCTGAAGGTGAAACGAATAAAACTAGACGAAACTCCTCATGCAAATGAGATTAGATCATTTATTTTGAGTACCATCAATTTACAAGATTCTTCGGCCATTAATAAGCCTGCTCCAATACTCCCCTTGTCATCCCCTAAACGAGCAGACCAAACAGAGAAACAAATTCCATCGAAGGAACCAATAACCTCTTCAATTACCAACAACGAGATTTCAAAACAGCCCAAAATTGAGTCCAGTGACCCCGGCGAAGATTATATTACGGCAATAACTTCAATAATACGTTGCATTGGATTAACAGATACTGACATTGACTTTGACAACTCATCTTTTTGGACATCATACTCAAGAGAATGTACCGAGCCATCACAAGCTGTATTTACTTTAAATGCTGAAACTCTTCATATTTTGGAAGATAACTTGAGTAGATTAGAATTTTCTGGATCGATTCAGGACTTAGATATTGATTTTTTGCTACGAATCGAACAACTAGCTCTAAAATCCATCACTGACTATAACGGGATTACCTGGTCTGATATTAGAAATACCAACAATATTGAGCAATCAAAGGAGCTTATAAATTATGCTTGCAGTGGATCGACAGCCGCTAAGATTTTAATGATTGTGCTATCAAGCACCAGAGAAGAGAAACAAATTTATCTAGACACCTATTTAACGTCTGTGTTAGAATTTGTCTATGATATAGGCGAAGAGATTTCGTTTTTGATTAACTATGAATTGCCCAAGGAACTACTTGTGTGCGTCACATCTATAAATGCTGTTATACAGCTTTTGTCAAATGTTCTAGATCTAGTTGCACGATTCGTCAGCCATACCCCAATTGAAGAAAGTATTATAACAAGACTGGAGTATTTTTCATTTATGATTCTTTTCCTTGAGTTCGAAAACAAAACAAAACATTCATTATTCAACTCCCAATTTGAGATGCTTCGCGTTTCTGCATCAAACACTATCTATGAGATTTTCCACAAGTATGAAGACCAACGTGAGTTTATATTGAATGAGACAGCCAACAGCTTCTTCAAGTTACCACACGGCAAATACCAAGCCAGACAATTCAGAATTTCCAGAGGATTCAACGTTCAATTGGTATCTATTTTAATCATTCGCTTGGTGCAACAATACCAGGTAATGAATTTCAAATTTGACGAAAATTACTGGAAGTTAATTAATGACGTAAAGAAAACTGCCAAGAAAGTGGAAATGATAAAACAAATGAACAACCAGTTTGTTGAAACCTTGACGGTAACTTCACAGGAAATGACCAAGACTTGCAATGCGATAGCTTCTCTCTTGACCACTAGGCTAATAAATGGCCTGGATGTCGGTAGCAGAAAGGTTTTTGAAAATTTTATAGAGGACTTGCTATTATTGCTGACCTATCATGAATATTCTGGAAGCGAGTCTTTATTGGACTCTCTTATGAATACGTTGTTGTTTGTATGTAATTCAGAAAAGTATTCTAGCATGGTAGAGACCTTCTGCTTGGAGATGGTCGGAATGATAGGTTCAAAAATGCTTGCTCTGAAAACAAACCATAAATCCACACGCTTTTTAACAACTATGTCCGTTGACGAGTATCAAATGATATCAACTGCTTATCTTGATATATTATCTGACTTAAAATCTCACTTCAGCACTTTCAACAGCTACTCTTTCTTGTATACTAAGTTCTGCAAGAATTTAACGTCCTTTCAAAATGCCTTGCAAACTGCCATTGAATCGCAACTGACCACCCAACAAGCTCAACAGATACAAATGCTTTTGGATGAGGTTTCTAAAACTCAAATTCTAGTGATGAAAAGTCTCAATGATGTGAGTTTGAGAAGTCAAACAAATACTGACACACACTCCAAAATGTCCGAGGTTTATTTACAAGTTTTATTATCTCAAGGACTGTTTGATAACTATGACAGCTTTTTGAACCTGGTCGTGAAGTCTTTAGACCATGCAAAAGCTAAATCAAGAAAGGGGGCAGTCAAAAACTTGTCTTTATTGGCTAGACGTGAGCCTTCATTATTGACGAATCCTGTTATAAAGTCCTTAATCGCAATCAGACTGAACGAATCATATGCCTCGGTGCGTGATTCGATTCTAGATCTATTATCAAACTACATTGATCTACATCCAGAAGTTATAAGCGAATATTATATTTTCATTTGTGAGAGAATGAGTGACAATAGTTCATCCGTCAGAAAGAAAGCTATTCAACTATGTGAGTCGATGTACCTAACAACAACTGAAGCACAGGTCAGATCTCTTATTTGCGAGAAGTTGTTAAGAAGAATTGATGATGAAGAGGACTCAGTGGTAGATCTAGCCACTAAATCTTTGCTTGGGATGTGGTTTACTTCACTATATGCGGAAATAATCAAATCAGATACAAATAACTCTCCTGACCTGAATTTTACCCGAAACATCACGATGTCGAGAATTGATAGCATGGTTGATGTCATTTCATCCAGTGAGAGGAATTGGGATTACTTTATGAGGTTCTTCAAAGAGAAAGTAATTCACAAGAACGACACAAATGAGAAAGTACATGACACACTGTTCAAAGCTATTGGCCTTACAATTGAAAGTATTTTGGAGTTTGTTACCCTGAATGCCCATGAAGAATGTTATCAAACAAAAATTGCAAACTTAATGGGTTTATTATCAGTCATCGCTACATGTGACGGCTCCTTGATATCACAAGATCAGCTTGTTTCTTTACATCTGTATTTGACAGATGGTAGTAACACAGGAAGTTCCTTGTGTTTTTATACTTTGCAGATTTTCAACGCCGTTTTGCCTCAAACTAGACAACTGAAAGCCGGTTTTGTTGATCAATGCCAGGTTTCATTGATGAACAGGTTAACCAAGTTCAATGCAAGAGAACTAGATGAGGCCATGCCCTTTTTGTGGCTGGTGTCTTTACAGAAGAAAGATACAGCACGGTTGGCCAAAGCTTGCATTTCTTCAATAGTGTTAATGAGACCTTACTTAAATATGATAAGTAACTCTGATTACAAACCAGACACAAAAATTCAGAGGCTGTTGTTTTTGTTAGGAAATTTCGGAAGATATTGCAAGCTAGATTTCCACCATGATTTATTTGTTAGTTCAAAAGTTGGTATAAAGCCAAATGAATCAGTGACAAGTGTTATAATTAAGCATATTTTGATATTCTGTAAGGATAACCTGGATCCAAGCTTGAGGAGAGTTGCTATAAAAAACTTAATTAGTGTTTGCATTACAAACCCTAGATTTTTCATGAGCGAGCAAATTTTGTCAATAATGGACAGGTCGTTCGAAGATAATTCTGATTTTAAATTGCAAGATGTGATTATTCATGGTTTGGGAACATTCTTGGAAACAGAAGAGAAGAAAACAATTGAGCGAAATGGGTTGGACGACAAAGATTCCAAAAATGTCAAGGTTGATATTCAAGTGTTACATGGGGAATCTGCACAATATCTTAACGATGGCATATGCTCTTCTTTGGTGCAGAGATACTTGATCCTTATATTGAAGAATTGCCTTATTGATGAATTTGACCACTCATTGAAAGCAATACACTTTCTTCAATTGATTGTTAACTTGGGATTTGCTAATCCAAAAATTTGCTTCCCTACAATACTTGCGTTGGTGTCTTCTCCCATACCTTCAATAAGGTCTGTGGCAATGTTGATGCACGAAAAGCTATTTGAAAAATATGAGTCTCTAATAGAGAGTAGTTATATTGAAGGCCTAAAGCTTGCAGTTGAATACCGAAAGAAGTTTTCTCCTAACCTGTTTGAAGAAGTTGGTCTTTTCAATAACATTCTGAAGATTGTTAAAGAAGGAAGAAACTCCACCAAGAGGTTTTGGAAAATAGTTCTCAACTGCCTTGGTATGATGTCCATAAACGGCAACGACACTATTGACAATTTAGTTTTCCTCAAAGACTTCATTGGATTTATCTCAGTTAATATCTCTGGTACTACTTTGAAATCACAGGAAGAAGTTTTAATGATCATTGACTGTTTGGATAAACTTCTTGGTGTGGAAGGTGCTAACTTAGATGACAAAATACGTAGCAACGAAGATGCAAGTGAATGGTTCAAATTGAGTTTGATGGCAAGACCTATTTTATCATTACTTCGACTACGAGATTCGCTATTTTCAAATTATAATATCACTCATGAGAAGGTGCTTAAACATCGAGAAGAACAAAATGGAAAGGATTTCAAAAGCTCTGTAACTAAGAGCGATTCCAAGTTATTAGATTTATCAATGCTTGATATGAATTTGACTGATACTTCGTCATCTGCTTCCAAGAAGATATGTCTAGAACTCAACAAAGCTGGCTTATAAAATAGTACCGTAAATATATACTGCTATACAAACTAATTACACAAAAAGTTATTAATGAATTATAACTATATACCTAATAAAAACCTCTCGTTAAAATCAGACCTTTGTCTAATATAATCTTTCAACAAGCTCTTTTTCAAATAAATTAACTTCCCTTCATTACATAGATCTTTCAACAAATCAGAGTGGCATGAAAATAGGTTAGTTAATTCTTTCAAAATCAGAAAATTCTCTTTGAAATCACTCAACTCGTCATTATAATTATCAAATATTGAAATATAATGAATGATATCCTGTGTCAAAATCAACGAACCGTTTGAGTTAATCTTAAACTTTGTGAAATGTTCAATCAACAAAATCAACATAGTCGATAAAATCTTCTTGAGAATATCTAGCTTCAATTCTGAATTGTATTCAAAATGATCGTAAACCGAAAGGAATACATTGTCAATAAATTTAATTAACTTGTCACACGTACTGGTCTTGTCAATCACTGGATGATTTGTCAATCTAGGCAAAAAATCATCAGTTGATTGAGTATTCAATATCGTCTTGATGTTGTTCTCTACCAGCACGATCAATTCATTAATTATTATATTCAAAGCAATTTCAACATCTAGCAAATAAGCGTTGAACATCAAAGTTAGTTTGTTTTTAACAGTACTGGATAACAACAGAGGGTAGAAAAACTTCTTAACTACTATTGAAAGTAAACAAATTTGTAATGATACTAAACTGATTAATTCCAGAAAATCAAAATTTAGATCATTCACATTAGAGCCAAAGAACGACTTTAACTTGGACTGTTGGACAACAATACCTGTATGATATATTGATTCTAACCCGGCCAATATGTAAGCTTGTGCGAAATTGGAAAATGCAATTTCAAAAATTTCCACTGAATAATCATTAATCTTGGAAGGAACTAACTCGATCGCTCTTGTCAATGATTCAACAACATACTTCAAAACTTTTTCAGTTATCACTAGTGACAGTTTATAGTCTTTATCCAGATCATTTATCATAGGCTCAGAGCCATGCCGACTATGTGTACGATTACTGTTCGAACCATTAACACCATTTAATACAAGTCCACCGGATGTAGAGCCAGTCCTGGTGAGTTTATCCTTGATAGAAGAGTTTTTTTCCACGTTTCTAATAAAATTAGATATTGATGTAAGCTTTCTGGATTTTTTAGAATATGACAAAAGTCTTTCTCTTGTAAATCCTGAAGTACCATCTTGCGAAAGTGGCAATTGGTTCAGAGCTATGGGCTCGTTTTCTGGTAATGAATCAGTACCCTTCTCTAATTGGATTGTTTCACTGTTTTGATTTTCTTTGAACTGACCGATTTTGTTGGCCAATTGATGTTTCTGAATAATTTTGTCATTCTTAGCTTCAAAAGTGGAAGTAAAGTGGTATATTAATTCAGTCAAGTTTTCTTTTTCAATGTTGAAATAGGAATCGTTTCTTAAGAATTCATCAAACAACTTTGTGTACAGTTTATCCAATTCCATTGAGAGGTCCACGTTTCTTGAATCAAGAAATTGTTTGACCTTACTTATAACTTCAAACACTTCGTTCGATGTTAGGTGTAATAGTCTTATATATGCTAGCTTGGAATGAGATAAGGAGATCTTCATGAGATATAGAATTCTATGGTACACTAAACCCGTACAAAATCTGTGGAAAAATGATGTCAACACCACATTTGTGTTCTGTTGGAATATCTGCTTTATGGAATCAAATTCAGCACTTAAGACATCAGACACAGAGGCTAATAGTCTCAACGTGAAATCATCCAAGTTGTTAGTTGATACATCAGGATTACTTAAATTCCTCAAGTAAGCTTCACTAACAGGCGTACTTTCATTTTGGAATTCCTTGAAAACGAAAAGTCTATCAAGGAAAAAAGTCACAATATTCTCTCCTCCGTTGAATAAGAACAATATATCAGCGAATTGTTTCAATTTAGGGAAATCTTTCGACTTGTAATATTTACCGAAAGTCTCTAGTATATTTGATTCAAATTGAGTACAATGCTGTTGAATTAAAAGATGACAGTTTTCCGATTCTTTAAGTTCATCACAAACCAACTTTTGGGATAATTTTAGTAGTTGGTTCAAAGCTAGTGCTATCTTTTCCATATCATGCGGTTTGTACTTAACTAATTCTACTGGGGCTTGGCCTTTGGTGTAGAATTCATTGTAACATTTAGTAACAAAAATTAATGAAACCGCATGCTCTTTCACTGTGTTTGCGTTTGTCAATTTTGTACCTAAAGGACCAATTTGACTATGAATTTCATCGACACTGATGTTTAATTTGTCGAATTTAACATTTAAATTATTAGCTTTTGCAGCTAGATCCAGAACATTCTTGTAGTGCTCGGCTTGTTTCAGATTGGTAATATTTTCTAACTTTGATTGTCTGTTGGTACACTCTTCACTTAACTTATTCAATTCTTTCAAAGTGGATTCAAATGTTCTGATATAAGGCTTTGGATCTAAGTACTCGATCCCATTACTTAACTCAGCTTTGAGAGAGAGATTCTTGGACAAGTTCTCAATGAACTCCGACACGGTCAATCCGTCTAAGAAATTGTCAACAGTTAGTAATTTTTTTGTGTCATCGTCTAGCTGATACAAAGATGTCATCTTCAGCTCAATACCATGCCCCTCTCAAATACACGTCCCAAAAGACAGGATAAAATCCCAGACAACAAACAAGCAAATAAACACAAACCAAACAAATTAAGCAAATCCAGCCCGAGTTTTTAAACAATCAGATTAGGCTCTATGGTTACGTAATACTATTTTTTTTTGATGCGTTGTTTGTTTTACTTTAGTTGCTTCTTTTCCTTTGTAGTGTGATGTTTCATTAATTTGTAACTCTTTGCTTGTGTATAACTGTCTGCCTGTCCTTCACGTTCTCTTGTCTTCGCTTATTTGCATCATTCGAGGAGGTTCATATGGCTGTCGGACACATTATGATAGACTGCGCGGTCTATAGTTGTAACAGTCAGCAGCAGCGGCAGCTCTTATCGCCAGTTTCTCAGACCAACCACTCATCTCCAAAGAATCCACCACTACCACTTTCAAATAACCAGAAAAGGTCTTACACTGAAAATTCAGTAAAGTTATGTGCTATCCTGTTACAACTGATTTTCCCCTTTGATACAACGTCATCTAAGACGGGACTAGAAGCCTACATCGAAGAGGTATTAAAACGATCGAAAAGTTCTGCCACGGTGTTTCAAGTTACAATTTATTATTTACTCCACGTTTATAAAAAGCTTCGGCTTCATTTACCTTCACTAGATTCCAAAGAAGCTTTAGACTGTCCTAGGAGGTTGTTTTTGTTATGTTTGATACTGGCATCCAAGTATTCTCAAGATAAAAACTACTCCTTCAAAATATGGCACAAGATTACAGGATTATCAATAAGAGAGTTGAATTATAACGAATTCAAGATCTTAGAGTTGCTAGATTTCCAACTTCATATCAAAGAAGCTAATTATAAGAAATTGACCAAACTGATGTACAAATCTTTTGGTATACTGCGGAACTCGTCATCCGGCTTATATACTGACTCATCTATCGACAGCACTTCAGATACTCTATCCAAATCAATATCTTCTGTTTCTTCTGACAAATCATCCTTATTAACACCTCCGTCCTCCCCTCAAATGCAGTCACCACTTCCAGAAACTAACGAATTACAAGCGACTTCTCTTATAAGTTCAAAAACAAGTAATTGTAGATCATTAGGTCCACCAAGAAACGATTCCTACACCTTGAAAGGCGTCAACTCTGCAGGTCCTATTTCTCATGGTCAAGTACCAATTAACTTTTTGTTCTTGAAAGAGTCTCTGGCGCTGTTATTCAGTTATTTTTTAGAATCTGTCGATGAGAAGGAGAGAGCAGGACGGATGGGTGAAATTCATGCTACGAATTTACCAACCTATAATGATGAGAACCTGCAAAAGAAGAGAAGAATGATAGATGACGAGAGTGACCAATTTCTCAAAAAATTGAGGCACTGAGCATTAAGATATTTGATGTTCCGCTAAAGAAGACTTTTCCGTTTGTTCTTCGTTGTTTGCCGTTCTATAAGCTTTTGCACTTTTTGTATACACTTTTACGTTCGATAACTCTCCTTTTCTAGAATATGAATGATATAATGTTTTAAGAAGGAACATATGGGTAAATCATAATCGTTATATTGTAAGCTTAGCTAGAGAAACCAGTAATATAGAAACATGACAACAATAAATTCCACCCCGCAGAATTCAATCACTTGCTTAACGTCTATCATTCGGACTCTATTCAACAACCCTGAAAAAGCTGTACCCTCAATCTCCGTTTCTGAAAGTCCAACATATTTTGGAACATAATCGCAGGATAAATAAATGATCCAAAGTCCATTCAGTATCGCAAATACAACATAAAATATTATATCCTGGTAAGGGAGAGTCAAATAGCATATATTATACTCAAAATCTAAATCCTTGAACGCCTGCCCATTAACTTCTAAATCATTGCCCGTAATCGATTTACTATATAAAGTCAACAACTCAACCGCAGGACGCCAAATACCCATTGCCATTGAAATCGATTTCACATTCACCTCGATTGCTCTTCGTTTGTTTTGCCCATCTTGGTATTCATGAACAACTTCGCAGTAGTCATGGTCATCTCCACTGAAAATCAAGTCTGGCTTCACTTTCTCAAGTACTTCTCTACTAATGCTCTCATCCAAGACGGACTGGTACTGATAACCTTTAGTCATAGGGAACGGGCGTTTCGACTCTCTAAGAGGTCCACATGATTGAGCATTTGGATCTCTGAAAAATGGCACATGATTAAACATTATTCTTGTATGTTGTTCAGGTACCTCGGCTAATGATTCTAAAAAGGCGCTTGGCTTTGAATAAACCGATTCGTTCTCGGTGTTCGATAACGATATAGTATCTAAGAAGATAAGATCATGATTTTGCTCAGTACGTATAACGTTCGTTTCTGCAAAACTTTCTTCGAAACGTTCTAATGAGTATAATTTCACTCCATCAGCCCATCCAATATCATGATTTCCAGGAACATTGAAAAATGTATCAGGCCGCTCTTTATCTTTGGTTTTGAATTGAGGAAAAATACTGCCAAATCTTGACAGCTCGTTACGATAGTAATCGTCTCCACTTGATCTGCCATTATCTAGGTAATCGCCCAAAAAAATAATGGAATGAGGTTGGAGGTGACGTGACAAATATTTGAAATTTGTTCTGATATAATTATCAACTGTGAATTTGCTCAATTTCAACCCTATTGCGTTTCTACCTGGATAGGTGTGATTGTCGATCAACTGGGGATCAGCAATCAACAAAATGTTATGTGTTTCATACAATTCGGTAGAGTGGGGATCATGAAAATTCCCGAACTTACATCTTGATATTATGAAATACGGATGCACAACTTGAAAGAACGTAAATAATGCAAGCCATATAGCCAAGGCTGGGATTAACTGTTTGTATCTAACCGATTTCTGTAGTAAAGCATTCAATGACGATAAGGGTATTCTCATCTATAGTTCTGCAGTTTGCTGACAGGGGAAGGAACATCTACCTAAGAAGTGAGTCGGATAAGCACATACATCGTTTTCTGAATCAACAAATGAGAGAAAGAAAGGGTTTTAGGTATAGTTATTCTGAACCACACCATTTTTCTCTCAGCTATACGAGAAATGGTCTCAGTGACGCGCTGCGCATGCGAGCTGTCACTTTCTGTTTGATTTCAGATGGGCTTTATCTCTTTATCTGCTACTGAAGAGATGGGTAGATGTTTTACTTTATCTAACATCATATGACCAACCTTAAAGTTTCATTACTTGCGGTTAAATCATCAAGAGAGTAATTGTTAATGAAAAATGGCGTACCTCACTACCATCATAGCAGGATTGATTCTACTCTTCTGTTTCTCCATCCCAAGTATATTGTCAAATTTAAGAGACGTTGATCCAATAGGATTGACCAACCAATCATCCATTGGCCCTACTAGGAAAGAAAAGGAGTCCGCAGTTTACCGATCAGTTGATGTGCCTCATGGACTACCCTTAACAACCGGCCTCAGGATACAAACAGGGTATCAATTACGAGATGGACACTTGAAAGATATCTGGTATACAGCTTTGAAAAACTCACCTAATTCTGTGCTCAAAGTGAATGGGAAAGAATTCAACTTGAAGCAAATCAATTGGACTATCAAACAATTAAATATCAAGCTTGGTCAACTTTCCACGTTTAGAAAAGTCGGGTTGTTGTCCGACTTTGATAATATTGAAAGTTTACTTGTCACCTTGAGTTGTTTCTTCTCTTCCGAGAAAACCATGGTTAATTTTAATTCTACGCCACAAGATAAGGTAGAAGAGTTGGACTTAGTTGTAGTTGACTCTGCGCATTTGGATAAAGTGACAAAACTAGGCATATTCCAGACCATAGTTGTCATTGGTGGAGGCTCCTCGGATATACCTAGTACGGATTCAAACATAGTTAAATTTGATTCCTTAGTTGAATTAGATAATGTAAAATCCGACGATGATGAATATGAATATAACCCCAATAAAGATTACAGTGACTTTAATAATCAACCATACACCGAGATTAATAACTCTAAAGAATTTAACTTCTATCAAAGAAATTTTGTGTCGTCGGTGGCATCTCAGTTAATGTCCTTGCCTTCAAATTTCACTTGGTCTCAAGATGACAAAGTTTCAATTGGAGTTTCTCCTGGGAGTGTGGTCTCCAAAAACAACCTGATTTTGAAAGTTTTATGTGGTCTTTTGTCAAATGTGAAAGAGATCAAGATATTCAATGAATCTGAAATATCCTTGTCGGACATTCTTTCCACTAATGCAACTATTATGTCTGTTTCTGACTCCCTTTTAAAGTTGTCCCTACTAGAAAGCTTCTCTACAATTAGTAAACTATTAGTTGAGAGGGGTAATTACCTTAACTCCATTGGAGTATTCAATCGCTTGGGAAAAGCATACGCATCATTGAATTTGAAGTTAGTTTACTCCCAACAGACATCCCCTGCTTTAACTTCAAAAGACTACAACACTTTGAGAACAATATTGCATTCAAGAATTATAAGAGAGAAATCCATAGTGGGATCATTAGGCCCAATATTGAAAACCAATATCTTCGAATATCGTATTCTTTCGAATGAGAAATTCCCTAAGTTTACCGTAACCCAGCTGGGTGTTTCTTCCAATTCTTCCGAACTCAAGCTTTTGAAGGAGACCGAGGATTCAAAGATAGGAGCTTTGCTGGTGAGGGGATTTATTCTTAGTAAAAGTGAAGGGCTTTGTATCCATGAGGAAATGTGGGTTGATTCGGGCTTGACTGGTAAATTTGGTAACGATGGTTGCTTCTACGAATATGATTACTTTTAAATCGCCTGAGCCTTCAGTAAATTTCAATCTTAAAGTTACAAAAGACCCAGATCCCCGAGGATTCAGGGCGGGGCGGTATGTATGTGGCATATTAATATATAACAACTGGTTTTGGGACAAAAGTTCCCTGGTTTGTCAGCCAACGTAAAATAAGGGTAAAGAGTAAGATAAGGACATTTGACTAGTTTTCAATAGAATGTTATCAATTCCACATAATCGAGATCGTTATCAAGAAGGAATACTGTGTTTCAAGGGTGTATTCTTATCAACAACCTGTATTCCCTTTAGAAAGTACAGGACACACGACACAATGCTTACACAGGAACTGACGGAAATCAGAATCACCCAGGAACGGAAACCGCTCGGTCGGTACCGCCGCTATGCGACTTTCTTTTCTGCTCCAAACAGGAAAAAACAAACACCCGCCTGAGTGCGGCTCAACGTTTTTTTTTTAGTACTTCCTCCACAGCCCTTGACATGCATTGGGACCACCCCAATTTGGCAGCTTTGTCTCTGGCAATCGAAGCACAGATGGGAAAACCATTCAGATAACAGATAATGGAATGAAAGAAAATAAGTAGATAGAAAGAAAACAGTTCTTATCCGTATCATCATGCCCGTCTCAGTTTTTAGAGTAGAAGTACTAGCGAGATTTCTTCCAGATCTCATAGAATATTTCCTTGATGCACTACTAGATCTGGATCTCAGTCGCTGATAGCTGCTCTTTTTTTAAAATGTGGCGTTTAGCAAGTATTTCCACTCGATGAGTTACATAAACTATCAATAAAGACTTCATTCAGTTTTCATTACATGCCTTTATCATGCGCTACATTTTACGTAATTTGTCACTAATGTAAATTTTGTAAACAATTCTTCTCCCTACTATTCATGTAATTTCTTTTAATTATAGAAGATATTTGATTTTTTTGAGCACACAACGATCTCCTCTCCCCTCTTTCCCACTTTTTTGACAAGTGACTTACAGGAGAAAAATTTCATAGTACGTAATAATAATTAAATGTATTAAAAACTTAGCTAATCCTTCACCGAGAGTTTATGTAATAACTTTTACGAATAGTAATTATATACATTATCCAGAAACAAAACTGAACTAATTAGCTACAGAGAGAGAGGTGCATTGAACAAATCTAGTAAGAGCCAGTTAGACAACAGAGCCTAAAGAAAGTTTCTCGGAATAATGTCGTCCCAGATTTTATCGGCCACTAATTCTTCACCGTCCCATGCTTTCAATTTGTTAGTCAAATAAAAGTTATCATTATCAGATTTCAGAACTGAATTAGTTTCAAACTTAATCTTCCAGTTATCAGAGTCTCTACCCATAACATAAGTCCAGTTACATTCATTGTAAGCCGATAATGGATCATTGGCTTTGATTTTCCAGATGTTGGTATTACAACTTCCGTGATATATTCCAGAAATATCACCATAATTTGGCATTCTAACAATACCAGAATCTTGAACATCGGTTAGGTTCCATTCATCGTTCGGGTAGTCATAGGAAACCGTCTTGACTCTGTCATATGGGGCAACAATCTCGGATTCAATTTGCTTGACAATAGTTGGATCTGCGAAATCAGGAGATTTCACAATTGCATCTTGATTCACTAATGGTAGGACTAATTCACCCTTGTATAAAGAAAGATTTGGAGTTTCAGCAGTTGGCCAACTTTGTGGCCAGTCACAGGTAGACAATGCGACTCTTAACTTGTGGCCTTTTTCCAGTTTGATTCCCAAGACGTCAAGCTTAACATATATTTCATACTTCTTGCCTGGTTCTAGGTACTCTGGGAACTCGTCTGAGTTTCTGTGACTCAAGTTTAATTGACCCCATGAGATCAAAACATTCTCACCATTGTTTGGATATAAGTCAACTAATCTGACAGACAAATTGGCAAGTTTCTTATCGGATGAAACTGTTAATTTTATTCTCGGTTGACCTAATAAGGCAATATCTTCAGTAATTTCCTCGGAATCAAAACATAAACATTTAGAATCTTCATATTTTTGATCAGCCGGGAAATCACCTTTAAAGCCGAATGGGCAATAAGTACCTCTGAATAACCCATGAGTTAAAACACCACTGAAGTTGAAATCCAACTCAGATTCAACAGGGGTTGTTGATAACTTCTGAGAGTCATTTAAATAGTAAGACTTAGTGCGCTTTGTGTGAACATCGTTGAACGAAACCCATTTTCCGTCTCTGTGAATGTATGACTCAGCGATAGTTGATGGGTCCTGAACATATGCGGTGAACCGTGGTAATTCTAAAGTTGATTCTTTTTCGGGATATAACCATTTGGTAAACCATTCCAGAGATAGTTGTTGATAACCAATCTTGGGAGCAGGCTCAGCCATTTCAGGATATTCATGAACCCAGGGACCAACTAAGCCTGCAGAGTTTGAATTTGGTAAGTTTTCCACCATTCTGAAAACAGCATCAGTGTATCCATCTCTAAAACCACCAATGGCAAGAACTGGGATGTCAACTTTGCTGTAGTCCTCACAGATGGATCCATGTTTCCAATAGTCATCTCTAGTCTGGTGTGACAACCAATGTTTAACCATTGGTTCAATTTCTAATCTTTTCTTAAAGTTATCCTTCCAGGCTTCACCAACAACTTTTGGATCTTGTGGTCTTGGAGTGTACGCAAGCATAGTAGAACCCCACCATAACATGTCTGACGCTAACAAACAACCACCTCTGTAATGTACATCGTCAGAGTATCTGTCATCGGTGGACATCAACGTGATGATAGTTTTTAACGCAGGGTGCTGTCTTGCAGCAACCTGTAAACCATTGAAACCACCCCATGACTTACCAAACATAGCTAAGTTACCATTGGACCAGTCTTGTTTGATAATCCAATCAAAAGCATCCAACGCATCGTCTTGCTCTTGCTTGATATATTCGTCAATCATTAAACCATCAGAATTCGAAGCACCTCTCATGTCAATTCTCAAAGATGCGAAGCCATTACCTGCGTAGAATGGATGCCTAATAGAATCTCTTTGAATGGTGACATCAGTCCTATATGGAATGTATTCAATCAAAGTACCAACCTCAGTCTTACCTTCCCAAGCTTCAGTAGGAATCCATAAATGAGCTTGTAATGAAGTGTTGTCCTTCAAAGGAATTCTGATATCTTGGAGTTTAGTGACAGCATATGGTAAAATATCTGCAGTTAAAACCGTGGTAATTGCCTTTGGATTGGTGTTTCTAACGTTGAATGCCATTATGGACGTTTGAAACTTGTATACATTAATGAAAACTTGGAAAGAAAGAGAGATAGAGAGCAATCAAAGGTTAGAGGAAAATAGAACATGGTTTTTGTATCGTATATAGTTAACTAGACTGGTTTCACCGAAGGTAGATCTATCCTATCGAACATCTAGTGGAGTAACGACCAAGTATACCGTACTACCTACTCCAAGCGCCGCCCCTCCCCCCTGTTGATCGGCCATTTGCAGTTGTGCGGCTTTTCTTCGTTTTTTTTTTCTTTCTTTTTTTTCGATTCCCGAGAAGCAAAATTAACTTTGCGCTTGCTGGGCTGTCCGTGAGTCACCAACGGTCAGCTGCAGATGGCAAAGCTCGCTTGGCCCCCTTTAGTCTCCAAGTCGTTCCCTGTTCTCGACTTTGGATGCGGGTAGAATTTCCAGGCCCCTGTGATAATAATCGGCTAGGGATGCTCCATGAGTATGAAATTTCGGTAGAAGTGAAGTTGTAAGCGTCCTTGTGCACATAATCCCATGAAGGATTCATCAGTTCAAGCAGCATTATCATGAATAGTTGATTTGTCGGACAAACAGCTTGCATTAGATACAGACAGGATATCTAACAACATTCAACCCCACCATTCACATCTAGACGATCAGTGTATCGGTATCTATACAACAAATTTGCAGGATCATGTATACCAATAGAGGTTTTTACGGTGGATCGAGAGTAATTCCGCTTTCTGCATGAAAAGTAAGGGATCAATTCCAGTTTACGTGGTTTTTCTTGAGAGGACTAAAATTCACACTAAGAGATTTAAATAAGCTTTAATTATGAGATCAAGATTACCTAACCCTGGGAATGCTGGTTTCAACAGCCCATCCATTTTATACTTTCTCTGCTACTCTCTCCTCAGCCTTGATACAAAAGACAAAATAATAAAAGAATTGAAGAGAAATACAACAATTAAAAAAACAGAACTTGAAACACATGACTCTGATGAGTTATCACCCATGGCCAGCCAGAACCCTGCGGCGGAGAATATAATGTAGTGTGGCGCATATTCAGTAGTGGAGACAAAACCCCATAGAGGTTATATAGAGAGGGAAAATGGAGTACTAATACCGCAGTACCTGACTGTATATTGTATTCATTACAAGTGTAGAATGATCCTTTTTCAGGACAAAAACCTCTTCCTAGCAGTTCAAAGAATTAAGACCCTGATAGTATATGTATATGTATGTGAATTTTGAGGATTCGGATTAATTGACTAGATTTCGTTTCTGTATCGTAAACCGTTGAATCCTATGTTAGAGTTGAGTGGGTACTGTTTTTTGGCCATTGGCGGATATAGCAAAAACCCAATTGCGATCAGGCACTGAAGCAGTAGTGAGATATGACGCCAGATCCCAATTTTCATGAGGTAAATGAAAGCCGCGGGAATACCCTCTCCTACCAGGGACTTGTCAGTGAGCCCCACTCCGCTTAAGTAGAGTGTTGAGTCATGGATTCCCTTAGAAACGATTTGATTTCTGTCAATTTCGGGCGGGTCAAAACCAATCTAATACCGAGGAACCAGCAGTGTCACCTCAACGTTTTACTATACAGACTCACTCACAAAACTAATGCAGTCATAGATTTATTAACCCCACTCTAAACGAGGACATTCAGTAGAATTTTAACCCATTCTTCGAGGATGACATCGGAAATGTCTTTGTCCTTGATCGTCCTTGCTGATGAAAAGTCTGGTACACTGGAACACATGACACTTGACACAGGTTTTTTTGTTAGGATTTACTATTACCTGATTGTGTGTATCACCTAATTTAATTTTTTGTTGCTCACTTATCGGCCAATAAAGATTCGGGAATCCGAATTGACAATTCCCATTACATCATCTCAACGACGTCCTTTGTCTGCTAAGTCCTGCAAGCAAGGATGAACTCGGCCCTTCGAAAACACCCCACACCTTTACTATTTGGTCCGCCACTGCACTTCTTTGTCTCTGGCAGACAGGTTTCCGCTCATTTGAATCTACCCCTGTATCGGAAACTCCATATCTTGCAGCTGATAAAAAGAAACTTGATTTCAAGGAAGCATTTCAGTCTGACTAGTGAATTCAAACTGGATATATATAAATATGATTGTCTTTCCTGTAGTTAGGACCGCTTGTCCTCCGTTTTTCTATTGTCAAGCTTCATACCTTTGTTTTGAACTTGTCTTAGTACAAACATCTACATATACGTACTTATAATTCAACTGTATAGAACGCAAGATGTCTTCTATTAAATCAAAGGAAAAGGAGGCTATCAATATCAGTGTCGACGGAGAGGACTCTTTAGAAAATGGCTTAGATGTTCAAATGACCAAGGTCGACATGGTTGGTGCTGAAGATACCGACTATGTTTTAGCTAAAAAGATTTATTTGGTCAATAATGCCTTGGATGAAATCGGTTTCACCTGGTACCATGCTAGATTATTTTGTGTTGCTGGTTTTGGTTATTCTGTGGATTCTCAGATGGAAATGATTCAATCTGCCGTTAAAACATACGTTGATTATCAAATGAAAGGTGGCGGATTCCCTATCGCTTCTGAGGTCTTTTATGCTGGTTTGATTTTTGGTTCTATTGTTGTTGGTTTCAACGCTGATATTATCGGTAGACGTCTACTTTTCAACTGGTCCTTATTCACTACTTCTATCATGGGTTTTTTCGTTGGTGGTACAGATAACTATGCTATGTACTGTATCTTTATGTTTTTATCTACTGCAGCTGCAGGTGGTAACATTGCTACTGATGTGTCTGTGTTTTTAGAATACTTGCCATCCAAGTACGGTTACTTATCGACCGCTCTTGCCGCTTGGTGGGGTGTTGGTCAGACTATTGCAAACTTGATTTCATGGGCTTTTATTCCAAACAACTCATGCTCTGACCCTTCCTTCTGTCCTTCTCATATTAACAGAGGTTGGAGATACTGTTGGTGGGTTAACTCCGGTATTGTCTTGGTTGGTTCTCTATTCCGTATTTTTGTTCTAAAGTTAGATGAAACTCCAAAGTTCTTAGTCTCTATTGGTAAAGATGAGGAAGCTTTCAGAAGTATTCAACAAATTGCAGAAAAATACAACAGACCTTTTACATTAACTTTGGAAGACCTACATGCTTGTGGTGAAATTGATCCAAGAAACTATGCTGCGCAGACCGAAAAGTACACATTAAAGTCCGTCTACACTACCATGTGGAGACATATCAAGACTTTGTTCCACAGCAGAGTCATGGTCAGATCTACTTTATTGTTATTCCTCTCATGGGGTTTCATTGGGATTGGTTATTCTACTTTTTACAACTTCTTGTACATTTACATTGCTTCCCATGGTGGTGATACTGGTTCCAGCACTTATATCGTTTACAGAAATTCTTCCATTGCTAATTTTGTCGGTATCTTTGGTCCAATCTTTGCTGCCGGTTTAATTAAAATTCCAGGTGTTGGTAGAAAAGGTACTATGATATTTGGTGCTTTATCAGCTATGGCAATCTTGTTTGGTTACACTACTGTTCGTACCCCAAGCGCCGACGCAGGTTTTGGTGCCGCCACATATTTCTTTGTTAACATTTACTACGGTTGTTTGTATGCCTACACTCCCGAAGTTCTACCTACTTCTGCACGTACCACAGGTATTGGTCTAGCATTGGTTATTTGTAGAGTCTTTGGTGCCTTTGCTCCGGTGGTTTACTGGTTTGGTGCTGAATCTGGTACTTCAGTTCCAATTTGGGTCACCGGTGGTATTATTGGTTCTTTGTCCATCTTAACATTCTTCATGCCGTTTGAGCCATCCAAACAAAGATCTGTTTAATCTTACTGTTCCTTCTTTCATACTTTTATAATTCTGTATCTCTTTTTTTGCTTCTTTTCACTGTTTTACAGCTGGCCCGTTTTACCATAAATGTAAGAGAAAAATATAATTTATTATTAATTACCCTTATTAAAAACTGTAAGATGGCTGTGTATTTATTTATGTCCCACGTAGTAAATCTGAACATGGCTGAGGGGTAATAAAAAATGTCACCAGCCACGAGACACGGTGATTTTTCTAACGCGTACAAAATAATGAGATTCATCATCCACAATTAGACATTGTATACATTCAAACTTCAGATTGGTGATCTTCTGACTAGGCATCATTCAACATATATATATATATATATTCTATCGTATTAATAAGACGTCAACCTAGATAGCCTAGGGTTTAAGGAAGTTACCTAAAAGAGATGACATCCGCCGTGCAACTTTCTGTATCATATGATAAATCATCATCACCGTCGTCAACCATGCCCACACTCTCATCCGAATCCAGGGAAATTATCAAACTGGAGTCTTTCCTATCTTCACTCAAGTCGGAGCTCAAACAATGGGAGCACACTTTCCCAACGGGCAAAAAGCCTACCCCGAAAGATATCAAAGCCGACGAATCGGTATCAATGAAATACAAACAGTATCAGAAGTACAAAGCTGTTTTGGAAAAGTTGAAGAACGGCGATATCCAGATACATCAATATAAAGAGACTAAAAGGAAAACAATAGTGAGTAAAGAAAGAAAGAGAAGTCGTGATGTTAGCGATGAGAACGCTTCTGGAAATCATAAACATCGTCATGGTGGTAGCAAACATCATCATGAAAGTCACAGTACCGCACCAAATCAGACAACTTGTGATACAATTAACGACACTAGAGAGCAGCAGACTCAAAGACGACCACAAACCGACCAAACCATCGTCGAGCAAACGCAAGAAAACGAGACAGACACAGAGCCTTCATATGAAATAGAAGAAATTGGACCGACCCCACAACTTAATGGAAGAGTATTGGGCATATTTGACATCGAATCGAAGTCATTACAAGGGACACCTATCAGAACCCCAAACACAAAGATACGCGAAATAGCGATGGAGTCACCTTCAGAACGAAATGTATCGAAAGATGAAAGTGATAATATATTCAAGACGCCAAGTAAGAACAAGGTGGAGCGGAAACTACTTTTCAACAATAGTAATAACACGAGGAATGACTATCCTGGTACGTCACCTCTCAAAAGCAGACTGGACATCAATGAAACACCAAGATACCTCAGAGGAATCTCTAGAACTCTAAGTAGTGAATTCTTTGGATTCGAAGAATCAGATACCAGTGATGATAAGGATGAGAATATTATCTCAATAACTAAAGACAACGAATACATGGGAAGTCTTTTTGCGTCTCCTTCTGCCAAAGAGAATGATATTGAACCAATGGAAAAATGCACCGAGCCAAGTCCTATATTGAGGAGAAGTAGTATGAAGTCATTCTTTGAAATTAATAAAGAACTGCATTCACTAAAGAAAAGTCTTAATTTTCTTCCCGATGAAGAAAAAAAAGTTGCTCTGGCTGATAATGAAGCCCAAGCTGACTTACCTGCAACTGCAATCACAGAAGAAGATTGGTATATTGACTATTTTTTCAAGTTAGAAAATGATTTCACTAAGAAGGACGAACAGTTATTGCAATCTACTGGCTCCATAGGAAGTGATACTACTACTAGACCACCCATACCAACCGACGAAAAGAAGGACACTTCGAGGGGCCATAAAAAGACAATGAAAAGAACTACGAGAAGAGTGAAACTTAAAACCGTTAGTCTTGATAACGAAAAGGATGATATTGAAGGTATAGATATAAGCGAGAAAATCAAAGAACTAAATGCACTAAACAAGTCGAGAAGCGAAGAAGCGGCAGATAACTTATTGAAATCATTCAACAGACATCAAGAAGAAGAGAGTGATATTGAAAGCGATCAGCTGGATGCGATGAGTGATGAAAGTGATGGAAATGAAAATGAAGTTTACGTGAAGAAGAAAACGGACACTTCTACGCAGGGCAAAAGCAAAGGTGGCCATCCATTGTCTAATAATTTTGTCAGAATGAAAATGCACCGAAAGAAAAGGGGAAACTTCCGCAGAAGATAGAGAAATTCAAAGTAGGATTAAACCGTGTACTTTGTTACACCTGTATTTTTTTTTTTTTTTTGCTTTCGTCGTTGTTTATAGTATTAATACATAAGTCTGTGTATATATCTAAACACTCAATAACTCCAACATCCCGTTTATCTTCTGAGCTTCTTGACATTTAGTAATTTCCGAGTCAATTTTCTTCTGTAAGCCCCAAATTAATTCCTCTAAAATCGGTTTCCTTTCTATCAAATCACCATACATATCTAGTACACAAGACAAATAGTCAGCTATAATATTCACATTTCGAGCTTCACCAACGGATTTGAAACACCAAGTCAACAAGGGCTCTAAACTGGACTCATCTTTGTCTAATAAAGCCACCCTGACTTTACCTCTTTTCTTCAATTCTTCCAAACATGTCACTGTTGATTCTTTGGACATACCAGACACCAAAGCATGGTCCAATGCTTCGGACCACCTAAAGTTATTCAAGTCTTTCTCAAATTGTTTCAATTTTTTATTACTTTTAGTCTTGTCATCAGTTATCCGATGTTCGGATTCACCGTGATATTCTGCACCTCTCATCATTTTCGCAAATGCATTTGTTTTGAATGATTTCTCGCCTTGTTTCACCTTCGGTTCAGTTTTTCTGGTTCTGATAGTCAACAATCCTGAGTTCAAACCAACAACTAAATGCTTATGATTTGGAGAAACACCACAACTTAAAACCCCGGAACCAAACTTCCAACCAAATTTAACATCCCAGTTGATAGAAGAAGAATCAAACACCTTAACGTGCCCATCAATAGAACCTGCAAGTATACCTCTTTCGCCGGCATTACTCAAACATGTGACAGTCTTACTGAAATTACTTAATGATCTAGTACTTTTACCTGCTGTTATATCCCATGTTGTGACAGTGTTACCACCACATGACACTAAATTCGTAGGATTTAATGATAATAAATCTTCCACTGGATCTCCTTGGTTGAATTCTATTATTGGTGCGGAACCTACTCTTGGATCAAATATTCTAATATAGTTATCATATGAACCAGTTACCACTAAACTAGTTGAAGAACCTGGAATAAATTGACCCGCTCTTATATAGTCTTCATGGTCCCCAAAACTTATTATTGGTTTATCTGTTTGAGAAATATCATATAATCTAGCGACCCTGTCATCAGAACCAGTTAAAAGTTGAGTCGTATTAGTCGGATGGAATTTGGTCACATGAGAGGGATGAGATGAAGGCTTCAGAGAAACTAGTAATGTTCTAGGATGAATAGCATCAAAGATTTGAACCAACCCTGATGCATCACCTGCCACTAGTAATTTACCATCGTGTCTAAATTCACCAGAGTAAACTGTATCTTTAAATCTTGAGAAAGTTTTGGTTACTTTTCTAGTCTTTGAAGAAAACACTTGAATTCTAGTGGATGAAGTTACAGCAAAATCATGAGGTGAGTTAGGGTCAAAATGAATATGGCTGACGGAGTTGTGTTCCTTAACTAATTGTGAATTCGTGAATCCTCTCCAGTAACGCTGTTCAGGAGTAGTTTGTGCTGGAAGCGTAGGGTTTCTAACCTGCGTAACTCTTTCAAGGGCTGCAGACATGTTATGCTATAATATTCCAATTACTAATCTGAGATAATTGTGTCAATTATAGGCAGAATGGTTCAACTCAGCTGTCTGATAACTGTCATATACATATAAAAGTACTTAAAATTTTTCAAGGCATCTACAAAAAGAAAAAAAAATAGAAAAACATAGTCGTGGTTTTACAAATTATATTTAGATTATTCTTACATAATGGCTGACGTGATATATAACAATGAATATTTCTTACACAGCCCTATTTATGCACAGGTTTCTTTGTTCATTTCTGGTCTTGTGAAACGGTTGTAGATTGTTTGCTACGGAGTACAGTCATCAGTTGGTCAATGTCTTTCAACCATTCTTTAGCATTGTATCTCGCAGCTAATGCCCTGGCTCGCAACAAATGTTTCTTACTTTCTTGATAGTCTTGCTCCTTCATGTAGATCACACCAACACCACAGTTAGAGACCATTTCGGCTAATTGGACTGCAATCTCCACGTACTGAGGTAATTCGGTTTGGTTAGAGGCTATAGTGGAACGGATTTGATCTATCGTCACCAACGTTGACAGAAATATTGTTTTGGAATCATGTAGGGATCTAGTTATTAAACGTGACGGTTCATTAGCAATTGGTAACGAATCATGAAGACCAGGTTGTAATACTTTAGAAAGTTCAAAAAATGGAGATGACTCGTCTGCCTCTTTGAATTGATCATTGTGTTTGTCGGCAAATTCTTGAAAGCTATTCATTTTACTTTCAATATCCTCAGCTAATAAGTAAGCCACAAGACCGAGTTTGGTAGTGGCCATCGATAATTTTCCTGGATGATCAGCAGCATCCTGAATAATGGTCAATTCACTAGCAAGATATCTTGCAGCATCCACATAGTTTTTCTCTTTAGTAGCTATGTCTGCATATAAATCAATAGCTGCTACTAGTTCTTTGGAGAACTGAGGCCAAGCTTCATTCACATTAGAACTCCAGTCCCATCTGACAGTATCATCAAAAAGATAGACTGGGAATGTGTGCACTTTTCCAACAAATTGTATAATCTTTCTTTGCTTTTCCGCTTCTGATAACCCATCTAAACTTTTCTCGAACTCTAGTGTAACATAATCTTTGGCAATTCCATTCAACTGCAAGTTCAAAAATAACAAGAATGGAGGATATAAATCTAAAAGTCTATTTCCCGCTAGTAATATGTTAGCTAACAACATTCTCTTAGCTTCTGATTTCTTCTCTTCTGGTAACAAAGTAGCATATCTTATTGCCACAACTAAGGAAGCTTGAATGGTTTTCTCTAGTGTTTTTGGACTGATTTTTTCTTTTTCTGAATTTGTAGTCAACCTGAATGTAAGGTATTCCGCTGTATGCTTATAAATCGCCAATGCTTTGTCATAATCACCTAGATGCTCATAAGTTTCTGCAATTTTCATTATAATCCCTGTGAAATGCAAATTGAGTGGATCCATAGTTTTTTCTGCTTCTCTAAGGCAATCCTGATAAAATTCAAGAGCTTTATATAGATCTCCATCCGATTCAGCCGTTATACCTTCTTTGTATTGTTCAAGGAATCTGTCGTTATTAACAGATATGTAAGGGTTAGAGTTGACAGATTTGTATAAGTGGTTTATTAAGAAACCAATGCCTAGCAATCCAGGAATAATATAGTACAACTTCGACCTCTTAGGCGTCGGTGGATATCCATTGTTGATTGGCGGTATACGGTTGCTGAAGTAATGAGGTGGAGGAGATTGAGCATTTTGAAATTGATTTAAAGACGGCAATTTGCTTACATCGGTTGAGTATTGTTGTCTCGGAAAAATTCTACCAGCTCCAATGTTTCTCCTTAAAAGGATTCGTAGTGATTTCAACATGTTCAGTTGCAACAGGGGGATTTTAAATATCAATGACACAGAATAGTATGTTTTCTGGAGATAGAAGGTGTGGTGTGCTTGATAAATGTGAAGAAAGATTTCATTCATAACCTGTGAAGGCTTTTTTTTGTCCGTCTGGTAGTCGATAGACGTTTCCTTTGTAGGACTCGATTCAATCTTTGGAATTTCTGTATTTTGCGGGGCAACTGAAATGGCAAACGATCGATGGATTGGAGTACCTACAATTCTAGAGTTACCATTTAGAAAGTACTACAGCAATTATAACTTTTTAAGAATGTGTGGAAGATATGCTTTAGCTGTTGAACCTGAAAACTTGCCTGCTGAATTTGGTAGGCAACACCTTCAAGTTGATTCGGTTCAAGGGTCATCAGAAGCCTCACAGCGCAAATACAATATTGCTCCTACATCAATTGAACCTGTTTACTATCTCGAGGAAAACAATGAAGAGCCTGGAGCTCAGCAACAACATATTTTAAGATACATGAGATGGGGCGTAATTCCACCATGGATTTCACATGCAGGCGAACAAAGAATGAATCTCTCTGCGTTCAATGCTCGTTACGAATCACTAGATCAGAATAGATTATGGAAACCAGTGTTGCAAAAAAGATGTGTTGTTCCCATTCAAGGATACTTTGAATGGTTAACTCTGGAAAAAAAGCAAAAGATACCTTATTATATTAAACGGAAAGACAATAAATTAATGTTTTTGGCAGGACTATATTCTAGGTCTTTTATTGATAACAATGAAGTGTACAGTTATACCATTATTACGAGGAAGGCACCCAAGCAATTAGAATGGTTGCATGAAAGGATGCCGATTGTACTAGATCCAGAAACTGAAGATTTTAAAGTTTGGATTTCCAAAGAAAAACTAGAGTCGACTAAAATCAAATCAGTTTTAAAGGTTTACAATAAGGAAACCTTGGAATGGTATAAAGTTCCACAAGAAGTTGGAAATAGTAGATTTGATGAGAAGAAGTTCATTTTTCCAATCAAAGAACCAAAGAATGATGTTTCAAGTTTGTTGTCTTCTAAAGGGAAGATTCATGGAGTAGATAAAATAGAAAATAACAATGATTTGGACACAAACGCTGGCTCTCTAAAAAAAGAGGAAGAAGAACTACCAGGCACACCTCATCGGGATACGAAAGAGGAAGAGGGTAAAACAAATCCGACTAAAAAGGAGGAGTCATCAGAACCTGGAAGTAGGCCATTCAATGAAGAAAGCAAAGCTGAAGCCGAAGAAAAGGTTCACATAAAAGAAGAGGAGGATTTAGCAAACATTGATAAAACTTCTGAACAACCACCTAACAAGTCATCTTCTAAAAAGCGATCAACAAGTAGCAGTAATATCCCGGATTCCCCTCCATCAAAGAGACTCAGAAAATGATATACGGACAAAATAATAACCTCACCTCATGTGTCCTGCCTATTCATTTACTGCTAAGGACATTATTTGCCTCTCACCTTGTTTGACACTGAACCTTTGAAACCGTGTTTTACACTGTTTTAATGTTTGGGTTTTTTTGTGTATTTGTGTGTTTGTGTTTATGCATTTCTTACTACGATTTACTTTGTTACAACATTCGAATAGGGTTTAATAATTCTTAAGTTTGACCTTACATACCTCTGATTTTAAAACAAAACTAAAGGTGACATGTCACTCTATTTTTGAGATGCAACCTTTCTAATTAAAAGCTCAAGTCCTTAATTTTTATTTAATGTATGACGTCCTTCCCAAAATAGTATGATGATCCCTAGTTCATATATGCCAACTCTAATACCGGCACTGAACAAGAAACTGATCCATTGTTTATCTAAATTGGTTATGATTCCAGTAATAATAGGTGCAATCACTTGACCTAAAATTCTGAAAGAATTCTGTAACCCTAGTACCGCTTCTCTCTCATCATCACCTACGACAGAGGTAATGAAGACTGTTTTAGAACCTTGATCCATTGATTTAAAAACGGCTCTCATTACCAAGAAAAACAGCATGAAGGTCATATTTGGTGCATACGGAATTAATGCCACAAAGACAGAACAGGGGAAGTGTGTAAAGATCATAGTATTTATTGGTCCATATCTTTTGCAAATAACAGTGCCAAATAAAGACATCACAGCACTGACTGTGTTGATGACCAGGAAAATAATGCCTACACTCTGCGGGGTTGCTTTGAACTGATCAATGATATAGAACGATAGCCATGAATCCATCACCGTCGCTTTCGATAAAACATCTACAAAGTATAGTGTCACAATTTGCAGAATCTTGAAGGCATTTGGAGAATGCAACAAATCTAGAACAGTAACTTTCTTAGCTCTCTTAGGCATCTCTTTTGAAGAAGACTGCTCGTTCATAAATTGTTGATTGGCTGCCTCATCTTCGTCATCTTCTAAGGGACTACCACTTTCTTGAAGAAAAGGCTCCTCAGCTTCTTCATCTTCAGATATCTTGTGCTCTATTTCTGGGCTCAAAAAAGAGCAGGCACCACATAAACCAAGAGACAAGAATGTGACAATCAAGAAAATAAATTTATAGGAACGTACAATATCCCAACCCAATTGTTTTTGTAGAAGTGAGATCAAAAATCCGTACGTACCACTACCAATAGCAGTTGCTATTATTCCTAGAAAAACATACCATGTGAAATAATCTGATCTTTCTTCTATAGTGGCAAGCTGGGCGATTGCCGTCTGCTCACAAGGTCTGAAAATTGAAACTTCCACTCCTCCAGTGGAAATAATTCCCAAAAACACAGTAATCCATAAAACAATACTGTTGCTTGTTGCATAAAACATAAAATTTGTTAAACTCATCACAACGTAACATATCTGCATAAGTCGTTTTCTTCCAACTGAATCTATAATCAGTCCTAGATAAAACGTCTTTGATAAATCACCTAAGAATCCTAACCCTATAAAGACACCGATTAGCGTAGGCTTGAATCCTATCTCTTTTAAATAGATGGCTAGTATGAGTGACATTGCACTATAGCAAAAATTTCTTGTCGCCTTTAGGCACAATATCAACTTGATATCCGAAGGAGCAGTCAATATAGTGCTTAAACCGATCTCTTGGTGAAACTGTGTTATCATTTTGTTCTTACTCAAATGGGAAATGCATCCTTCGAACGCGATTCCTAGTTGGTGGAGCATTATGCCTACACTGTTTGAATGATTATTTCTGGCAGAAATAGTGCCTTGGGAATAAGCGATGTATTTATCAGAATCAAAGAAGACAAACCTGTAACAAAGGGATGGGGGGTAATTCTTTTTCTTTTTCTTTTTCTTTTTCTTTTCTCTTCAATTCGGAGATATGCTTTGTTATCAATAAAACAGCGCGCCGTAGCTCGGCGTTGTTTCTCCAATAAAAAAATGCGGTATTTTCAATGAGTGAGTGGACTGTGTATGTGAGTTAAATATTACCCACTTCTATCTCGCTTAAAGTCATAAGGTGACAGATAAGGCGACAATATACCATATCTCGTAGATTGAAATGTATATGGTATTGGGTCATATAGGTGGTATATGTATATTGGTTCATTTATCCAGCTTTCCAAAGTGAGGCAAAGCGAAGCTGCGGCGGTTCATTTTTTAGTCAGTTTGTGCGCACGCCAATATATGATTGATAGGCGCCAGTTAGAACTGTACACACATATACACAATGGAACTGGAGAGCCACAGGTATCTTCAGGTAGTTACAGAGAAGTACTTGGAAAAGTTTAGTATACATTGCTAACATTTTTGGCTCTGATGATTCTATCTCTCATATAGTGCCATTTTTCAAAAAATTACGCTCTAAATTTTAGCGCCATATAGGTATTAAAAAAGGTATAAGTTTTTGTGTAAATTGAACGTTACATAAACACAACACACAAATACCAGTATATATATATTAAAAATCAATCTGTATTCTCCTCACTTTGTTCATCTTGTGATGTTTCATTCTTTGTTTGCAACTTTTCCTCAAGTTTACGAGCATCGTATCTCTCACCGTAGATAGCTAAAATTGGCAGCAACAACATCAGTGCAGCACCTATTGTACATGCAATGAAACCACGACGGAAATATGGAGCTTTACTGGTAGGGAAAAACACAATGTTAGTCCAAATATTCATAGCTTGTGAAACTGCATCAGAGTAACCTATAACAAGGGCTCTCTCTCTACTGTCATGTCTGCAAACTCTGTTGATCCAGCCAGAAACAATAGCCTGATTAACAACATCGAAACCAATAATCAACATACAAGTCCACTTCCAGCCATATGGAATATCCCATGCGGCTAAAGAAGAATACGCAATAATAAAAGAAGTCTGAACAAATGTTAAGAATGGGTAAATCGAAAAAGAATCTGATAAACCAGCAAAGAAGAACTGAGCAACAATACCAACCACTGATTGAAAAGTGGTGTAATTATCAACTTGAGAAACTGTAAACTTATTATGATTTTCTCTTTCATAATCAAGCCACAATGGAAGTGCTGTTCCGTCAGGTAATGCTACAACGTTCAATAAAACCCAAAAGGCAGCGAAGAAGTGAATGTGCCAACCAAGGAAAGTTTTCTTGACAACTTTCAAATCTAATTGACGAGAACCATCGATACCTGCGGTATGTTGTCTTTCAACTGCCAGTTCATACTCGTCTTGAGTCATCCACCAGACTGGCTTGGTAGACTTTTGACTTTGAGCTTGTAGTGGACCAGGGAACATTATTAGACCATAAATACCAACTGGAACAGTAATAATACCATCAATAATGAACCCCCATTTCCAACCGGCAAGATTACCTTTACCACTTAAGTTATCGTATGCTGCAGCTTGTAAGTAACCAGAAAACATAGCACCTAAACTACTGGAGATACTGAAACACATGACTCTCCTGTAAATTTCCCCTCTGGAGAACCAGCTACCAATAATGTAAACGGAAACAGGGAATGCAATGCCTTCACAAAAACCAACTAGAAAACGTAAAGCAAACATATGTTTTGGTTTCGAAGCTGCTGCACTACAGAAAGTCAATATACCCCATAAAACTTCAAAAATTGGTAATAGCAATCTGGACCACTTTTGAGTAACTAATAGTGTACCTATGCACATGGAAACAATATAACCTGCCGAGTAAAGTGACTTAGCATACGATAAATCATCACCAGACATACCAATATCAGCTTTCATCCCAGAGACATATGCATATGAAATGTTGGACTTATCTAAAGATTTGGTGAAATAGGATAGACAGATGTAGGATAGCAGCACAGTATCTAACTTGACAAGGAATTTCTTTTCTTTCTTGTCATAGAGCGAGGCAGGATACCAGAAAAATAATCTTGAGAAAGCGTCGTACCACTTAACTTTACCAATATTCTCCTCGTCAGTTTTAGGATTTTCAGCAGAAGTGACAGAGATATTATCAACTGCAACTGAATCCGACTTTAGTTTGTTTGCACTCATGTTGGTGGGTGTATTGGGATTAATAAAATTATAGACTTTTAGTCGTATTACTCTGTTTTAAGTCTAACTAATAAAAGCTCTAAACAAAATAGCAGATATGCAATTGGATATTCATTCTGTGGATCGAGAGGGCGAGGATCTTGCACTTTTATATATCTCTGTTTGTTAGCTCCGATAAAAACAGGTATACTGTTTCATTCTATCAGATAATATATACAATTAATGCCGTTTAAACGTCAACTTACAGTAAAAGCACCAATTTCAAACCGAATGAGTCAGAAAACAAAGTTCTGTTTAGGCCACACAACAGTGGCTTCAAATGCAAAACGGGGATGAGGCGGTAGACTTCCATCCTCTGCCAAGATAGTGGCGATAATTCCACACGCGCATTTGACGTGCCACGAGAAAATACAGAGCAGCGCGGGATAATGGACGGCTTAGCTGGCTTTAGCACCAGAGATTATCCGTTATCTCTTGGTATTTTTCTTAGTCTGTTGGACTTCGGAGCAGTGACCTGTTTCTCTCCGTTCAGAACATGGAACAAATCTTCCTCTAAAGCCACAGTCACATAACATAGAGAGACATGCATCCACTATAGTATTTGATGAAGACCCTTGACCACAGAAAAGAAGCTATATACCTGTTTTAGTAAGCGCGGCAGATTTCTTCTTTGGTAACACATCGTTTACTATGACAGCCTTCAAAGAACACATTGGCTGTTTCGTGATTTTCCCTTTCTCCCACGTTTTTTGTTACCAATCAACAATCAACTGTGAGTTTTCTTCTCGAAGACGGTATACAAGAACATCCCTCTTCCTCGACTTATACGAGCAAGAGATGGCAGGTGTGTACTTTGCTCACATGAGCAGAAACAATTAGAGCCACTTATCCCTAACAAATCCTCAATACAGTACCGTAGTTATGTAGTCGTAAGATTCCCAGTTGAGAATCTCTTTTCCTTCGTTGAGGAGAATTTGCAACTTCTTCCATCAGCAACACGAAAGTGGAATGACGATCTACGGCATTGTTGTTTAAAATGACAACGACCAACAATGAAATCGATTTAAGGGATCTCCCTCTTCCAGGTGATAACAATGAAAGACGCAATAAATGGTGACAAAATGAAATGCAAGGAAAAATCGGTGTAAAAGATGCGTAGTTATAATAAATAAATATTCAGTGGTGTAGAGTTTTCTTTCCAGTCGATAACAATGGTAACCTTACATAACATCTTAGTCAGCAATCAATAGCCAATGGCGCATGCAGCAAAAAGTATAAGAAAGATTACATCAGTTTTGACATAACGTGTCCCTCGGAAATATTTTTCAGAACTTTTCTACATATTATTTTTCTTGTGGTGATCTTTAAAGATTAATCATTGTAGATGAACCCTAGATTAAAGAGACACATACTCGGGAGACTGACTTGATCTATTACAATAAAGGTTTGACTTTTTAGACTTCTAAGAACATATAAATGGTTTCGGCTGATATATTAGGGCTTGCAACAGCTACAGTGTACCTGATTTCTGGAGGAAGATGGACATTAATTCTTCTATGTATAGTAGTGAGATTGATTCTCCCAGACTCCAATGAGAAAGCTTCAAACTCTTATACAGCCCCTTTGTTGTCCAGCAGACAACTAACCAAAGAAGATAAGGGAGCTGAGATTAACTTTACTTCCTTTTTTAAACCGAAATCTTCTGCCGATGGCAACACTTTGCCCAATGGAGCTGTCCTATTGAATAGATCCAAGACTTCTTCTGCTAATAAAGACAAACCATCAGTCAAAAGACTTCCAAAACTCATAAAGGCTTCGAAGCCAGTGAGTAAAAAGGTCGAGACATTGAGTAGTAGTTTTAGTGAGAACAGAGCTCCTTTGTTGGATTCTCATTTTATAATTTTCTATACCACATTAACTGGTGCTTCTCACAGATCTGCAAAGGCAGTTTATGAACAATTAGTTGACCTGAATGCAAAGAACACTCCAGAGATGATCAACATGGACGAGGATATCGTGGATTTAGACAACTATTTCCTTAATACTCCTGATATACCAAATTTAGTCTATATAATGATATTACCATCTTACGAAACAGATTCGCCAATCGATTATTTCCTCGAATTCTTAGATGACACTGCAAATGACTTCAGGGTTGACAAGTATCCATTGAGAAAATTAGCAGGTTTTACAGTATTGGGTTTAGGTGATACAGAATCTTGGCCTGATAAATTCTGCTATCAAGCTAAGATGACAGACAGACTTCTGGCAAAGCTAGGTGCTCGTAGAATCTTTCCTCTGGGGGAAGTTTGTATAAAAACAGATGGTGATACTAAAGTTAAAGAATGGTCTAGCATTTTTGTGGAAACTTTGAAAGATGATGAACCAATGCTGTTTGAAAGCCAAGAACGATATGAAGAGAACAGTGACGATGAAGAAACAGAAAATGACAATAACTCTTCTTCTGAAGAAGGCACTTTAGTTGATGTTGAAGATATGGGAGACAATATGAAAGAGGGTAAAATGACAGACCACAGTAATAATGTGAAAGACATCAAAAAGATGGTTGCTAAAGACTCTCCAACTTTTAAATCACTAACTAAACAAGGATACACTGTTGTTGGTTCCCACTCTGGGGTGAAAATTTGCAGATGGACGAAATCTGCTTTGAGAGGAAGAGGTTCATGTTATAAGTTTGCATTCTATGGTATCAAGTCTCACTTATGTATGGAGACTACTCCCTCTTTATCTTGTTCCAACAAATGTGTCTTTTGTTGGAGGCATGGTACCAATCCAGTGGGAACTTCATGGAGGTGGGAAGTTGATGAACCAGATGTTATATTGCACGGCGCTTTAGAAGGCCATTATAAAAAAATTAAACAGATGAGAGGTGTTCCAGGGGTTTCAGCTGAGAGATTCAATGAAGCTTTCAGAGTCAGACATTGTGCTCTCTCTCTTGTCGGTGAACCAATCTTTTACCCTCATATTAACCGGTTCTTACAGATGTTACATGAAAAACACATATCATCGTTCTTGGTCTGTAACGCACAGCATCCTGATCAATTAGAAGCATTAAACAAGGTGACACAATTATACGTCTCTATCGATGCTCCAACTAAGGAAGAATTGAAAGTTGTTGATAGACCTTTATTCAGAGACTACTGGGAAAGGTTAAATAGATGCTTAGATATACTCAGAACGTCTCAATCTCATCAAAGAACTGTGTTTAGATTGACTCTTGTGAAAGGTTTCAATATGAGTGACGCTAAAGCATATGCCGACTTGGTTGAAAGAGGTGCTCCATCTTTAATTGAAATTAAAGGTGCCACATTCTGTGGCTCAAGTTCGGGTAATGGTAACCCACTAACAATGCAAAATATTCCTTTCTACGAAGAATGTCAAAACTTTGTTCGTAAGTTGAATGCGGAATTGAACAATAGAGGCTTGGACTATGATATCGCCGCAGAGCATGCTCACTCTTGCTGTATTTTGATTGCTCACCGAAAATTCAAGATACAGAACAAGTGGTACACACATATCGATTATCCTAAATTCTTTAATTTACTGGAAAGTGGTCAAAGTTTCAACGACATGGACTATATCGCAGAAACCCCTTCATGGGCATACTGGGAATCTGAAGGTGCAGGTTTTAATCCGGAAGATGTTAAATTTAATAGAAAAGAAGAAAAGGAAAAGAAGAAGCTGTTGAGAGAACAAGGGGTCGAAGTTAACAGTTGGTGATTGTATTATTGGTGGGAATTGAATTCCTTGTAGATTAATGCCGCAAAATAGTTACAAATTTGTAATGTTTATAAAAATCGTATTGTTAATTTATTCATGTTTGTTACGTGCCCGGTATATTGTAATACTCTGTTTATGTCAGTTGGGTAATATTATTTGGTTACTTTTTTTAAAACTACAATTGGGTATTGAACTTATTTATATGTGCATGTATAGAAGATTAATATTCGAACATTATAACTCATCATGTATGGCATTTGACGAGTTTTCGATCTTGTCAGCATTAGCTAATAGATCTGTAATTTCTGAATCATACTCAATCCATTCAGGTATCTGTCTTCTAGCCCTGTCTAATTTTGGTTCTTTAGTCAATGGATTATTACACAAGTCAATCGTCTTTGCCTTCTTCAAACTTTCATCATCACACCAGGTTTCACACCAAAGCCACTCATCTGGTAGGGAATAAATCTTGATTGAATGCTGTAAATTATTTGGAAGATCTTGATCTAGGTTACTCAAAGAATTTGGATCTCTTGATAGCGATTGATAATGTTGTCTTAACTTATCACCCGCGGCCATGTCTCTAAATTTGTTCAAGTCAATGACGTACAATGCGCTTATATGGTACTTGTACTTATCACCTAATAAAGTCTTCCAATAGCCTTGCTTCCAAAATCTAAAGCCTTCCATTTCCGCCCTCGAATCACCCATTGGGGTATACCCATATGGAGCACCTTCTAAATCTATATCGACAAGCTCTTTCAAGTCAGTTCTCACAATTTGATCTGAATCCACAAAGATAACCTTTTCCAAGTCTTGAGGGAACAAGACGTCTAGAAACAAGATCTTGTAACCCCAAATTGTTCTTTGTTTCTCTCTTTGGTCTCTCAACCAGATTGGCCATTTGTACGTAATTAACTCATACTCAAAGCCATAATGTTCTGCTAAAATTGGTAAGTATTTCTTCAATTTAGGTGACATGTAGTTTTCAATCAACCAGAACTTGACAGTGTGATCAGTATGTCTCATAACTGAGGCAGTCATTATGCCGAGGAATCGCTCGTACAAATGACCGCTCGCAACTGTAAATATGTTGATATCGGCGTGCTTTGATTTTTTAGAAATGATGCTATGAAGTTTTCCCCAAGCCTTGCTGAAGTACCCACCTGAAGTACCAGGAGAATTCGTGTCACCATCATTCACTATTAAACTTTGCGTTTCTTTACCTGTCTTCTTGGTCAGGATTGGATATATCGTTAGACCACTTAGATCCATGACAGCAAAATCATAAGAAGTCGAAGTACATTTACCTGATTCGGTAGCTGAGATTTCAAAATCTTCAGAAACTTCAGCTAAACAATAGAGGTCTGAACTTCTGGTATCAGACTTAATCTCAAATGACCAAATACCTGGGTTTGCTTTAAGTTGAAGATATCCTAAATTCGCCATAACATTAGTATCAGAATAGACTTTGCCATCCTGACCTAAGAGCTCAACAGAAACCCTAGAAGGTGATGTTTGTAACGATTCCAGCTCTCTTGCATGTCCTTGAATCAATATGTTTTTTAGAATATAAGAACCGGTAACCGAACCAGAAATGTCAAGTTTAACATTATCTAAATCAGTATTTGCTTCGTCAATAGTAACGATCCATGAAGGTGGGACATCCACATCCAAAGTAAACAATGTTTTACTTGGAACTTTATCGAAGAACGCATTTATTTTCACATCATCAAATAGACCATTTTTGTTGAACTGGGGTTGTGATGGATAAACACCACGATAAAATCTCTTAATTGGAATGTTTTCATATTCTATTAGTGGTCTAAAAAATATGTTTATGTTGACTGATGGAATATTCTCGATTAAGGAAGTAAACGCCAAGAGCTTCTGAGCAGTTTCACTAATTGGATCTATAATCAATGAAATATCAATAGACCCTGAAGCTCCAACTTTTAGATTGGGCGTATCGTCTAGAACACGCAGGTCGTATCTAGGAGAAGCAGAAGCGATAAAATAATCGGCATTCTCTAAAAAGTAAGTATTTGTTATTGCCCAGGAGATATATTCAAACCAGTCATATTCATCAACCTGTGATTTGCCATCATAGGATAAATGATGATTTTTTAGTTGATCTTTGATGTAGTTAAGACGTAATGTAGATTCATATTCCACTAGGAGGCCAAATTGACTGGATAATATGATTTCATTTTCAGTCAAGTCGACAAATCTACCATTTAATAATAATAATATACTGTCGTTACCAACATACTTAATTTTGAGCAAATTGCTTAAGACAGAAGCAAGATAAGGGTCGATTCTTGATGGTGAATTGGGCCAGATTTTCAAAAATTCAATGGATGCTGAGATGTCAGACATTTCCTTTAAGGTTTTTAACTTCTCTGAATTGGTTAAATCAAAAACTTTTAACTTGATATTGTTTGTTGAGTCTAATTGAAAATATTTCAATGCTTCAATAAGTTGTGTTCTGAACTTTTGAGACTCTAAGCTACCAACTAAATTTATAGTTTTCAACGAGTCATGCGAGCTTGCAGTATAATGTTTAGTATATGTAATTACTCCATCTTCCAACTCATAAAAACTCTTAAGATCGAACCGTTCTGATGGAAAAGGTTTGTAGGACTTTTGTAAAGCTTCAATAGTTTCTGGGATCAAAGTTGGTATTCTTTGTTTCAAAGCATCCTTTCTTAGATAATCACGGAACGACAAATCATCATCAATCTTCCCATTTATAAAATCTAAATGTAGTGTATTAATATCATTCAGTATCTGACCGCCCATGGTGTATTGCCATTGTTCGTCAAAGTCCACAAACACTCCGTTAACAATAAGATATGGAAGTTTCTCTACAGAAAATGTCTTTTTGAATTCCTCAATTGGGGCAAAGGAGGATTGAAAGTCAAATGAATCAGGGATCTCAAGCAGCTTTAACTCCACCAATCGTTGGTTTGGATTGGCTAGCACTTCATTGAGAGAGAATAGGTATCTTAAAGCATCATTAGTGCCTTTCGTTTTGACTATATATAAAAACTGCTCAGTGATGATTCTGTCGTCATCTGTCTCAATTAATGGAACAATTCCTATTCTCTGTGGTATTCTATTACCTAAAATTTGGTTTGACAATGCGAGTAGATAGTATAATTGGGCACGATCGGACAAATTAATAGCAAAAATAAGTTCGTGAATGTTTTCAGAAACGGGAGGGATATAGCCTTCGCCAGGAGGTGCAACATATATTTCCCTGGCACTTCTAAAGCTTTTATACTGATGATCAAGCTCTAGATCATTGAAAAAAATGATTCCATCCTTATGATCAGAGAAATCATATCTCCTCATTGAACTGGCAAGTTCAGACGTGGATTTCCAAATGTGAGACGTGAATTCATATATAACATCTCTACTTTCTTTAGCTGCGATTCCTATATTTTCCAAGAGTTTAACAAACTTATTCTCCTGTTGCAAGTATTTTAAAACCTCAAAAACACTTAACTGTTTCTCGGAGATTAAAACTCCATTTACGTAAAAGCCATTAGGTATGGCACTTTTGTAGCTTGAGAGCACTGAGTTTGTCAATTCAAGGAATTCATCTTCATTCTCACTACTTGAAAATGAATGAATTGCCACTGAAGCTGCATATTTTGGGAAATCTTGGACAATAGTTCTCAAAAGGTTAAATTGCTCAGTTTCATTTTTGCTATATGATTTGATTAAATGTACCATCTTCAACCCTAAATTTTCAAGATCATTTTGATTTACAGCTTTAATATCATCAATGTACGACGTTAGTAACTCTTCCAGCTGACTGACTTGCACAGTATCTGAACCTTCAGTATCTGTATCAAAACTTAGCTTTGACTGTTGCTCTTCCGTGAACCCTCTGTCGTCAATCACAATATAATCAGTTCTCTTTAGCGTCAAATCAACACCATAACCACCTAGAACTTCAGGTTCAGTCCCGTCTTGTTCTTCAGAAATGTAAGGGGTGTATCTCCAAACAAAGCTGAACTTCCCTCTTAACGAAAACTCGTACAAACTGACAAAAAACGTTCTGAGTTCTAACGCCTTATAGTCACCATACAAAATAAAAATCGTGTCCGAGGTACCAATGACTCTATCGAAAGGTAACAGAACGTCGTTTTTGGCTGCAGGATCTGTGACAGTCTTCAATGCAAAGACATCGTCAGTCCTACAATAATAGTTCTCACCTTGAACCATGCAAGCCGGTGTACCTGGAGGACAATGCGATTCGCCTGCAATAACTTTAGTAAAATGCTGATAGTGGGACTCAATTCTAGGAGAATGAATCTTATTAGCCAAATCGATATCAATAAGTCCTCTTTGGAAGTTCGACTGAGTCAATGTCACTGCATAATTATAAAACTCTTCGTCTGAAATTTCAAATTCTTCATCAAAAGTGATCTCATAGTCTTCGATATCTTCGTCATAAGAAGTCTCAATACCCAACAGTTTAGTCACGAGCGGCAAATAAAAAGAGCTATCTTGAGAGCTAAATGATTCAATCACATTCAATTTGAAAGGAGTCTTATTCCAGCTCGCAACTAACTTCAAATCGATTGAGTTATCAGGCAAATGGTCCGCAAAGACCATAGCCAATTGCAGCAGGAAGGACGCGATTAAATACACATGCAACATATTTTGGAACAACTTGCTCAATATGCTCCATCCGTAAACTGGTACTCAATTGGTCTCAGTGAAGTGTGGCAGGTATAAGTTTCCTTTGAATAGTAAAACAACAGATCACGGAGAAAAACCACAGATCTAATTCATTCCCCCACCATGTCCAGAGTTCGTGCGCGTGCTATCTTTTCTCGATCTTCAAGAGCTCTTCAAAACAAGATGACTGATCTGAGAATAACAGAAAGAGGTTTGTCGGTATCAAATTATCAATTGATTTTGAAATGCACCCGTAAATGATCTTATAAACTGACATGAGGTGGTTTATTAGAAGTATGTTGTGTAAAAGCAACATCAGAACAGGGCTGAAGGGAGTGCGTTACAACACCACAATAGATACAAGCAAGTCAACTGGCCTTCAATGCGAAAGATCTCCCACAGTGAAAATCTTATATGATATAAATAAAGACTTGAGAGACGAGAATGTACATATAGCAGTCCGCAATGCTACGTGTGATGTAACTAGAAGTCATGAAAAAGAAACTCAACAGACAACAGGTACCACAGGGTCGAAATCATCTTTGATGGATAGCAGACTCCAGACAAGTGGTCCAATGGATGCAGTTGATCGCAATACAATTGACATATTGCATGATCCGGAGATGACACACAGACTACATATAGAAAACTTGAGACAGCGGATGAATAGTATACCGACGCCCAGAGAATTGAAATCATATTTAGATAAGTTTGTCATAGGTCAAGACCAATGTAAAAAGATCATGTCTGTTGCAGTTTACAACCATTACGTCAGAATTAATGATACATTGATTAGAAAATATGAACTAGAACATCAAGATTCCCTGCTTGAAAAAACCTATACAACTGAAACGCTGTCGGATACCCTTGGTGCACAATATACTGAAGCGAAACTTTCATTTGACAATTCCGATCTTGTTCATTCTGATGATCTTCCTGTCCTAGAAAAATCAAATATATTGCTATTGGGTCCAAGTGGTTCAGGAAAGACGTTGATAGCAAAAGCTTTAGCTAAAATACTGAAAGTTCCAATTGTGATCCAGGATTGTACTTCGTTAACTCAGGCAGGATATGTTGGAGAAGATATCGAAGGTTGCATTGAGAAACTACTTGCAAAAGCAAACTATGATGTAGAGTTATGTGAGAGGGGAATTGTTGTACTAGATGAAATAGACAAACTTGCGAAACCTTCCGTGTACTCTGGTACGAAGGATATTTCTGGTGAGGGTGTCCAGCAAGGTCTATTGAAGTTGATAGAAGGTACCAGCGTCACTGTACAAGCTAAAAAACAAGCTAATAAAACTGCAGCCTCTTCTGCCAACAAGAATGAGTCATATACAATTGACTCCTCTGACATTTTGTTTGTATCTATGGGGGCATTTGTTGGATTGGACAAGATTGTTAGTAGGAGAGTTAATGCTAGGGATAGGTCAATAGACACCAAACTAACCGCTGAACCAGAAGGACGAAAAAGCACTTCTGAAAGTCAAAGGGCAGAGAAAGACAATATTGAAAACAAACAGATAGAGACAATTAAATTAGACAATGGGGCACTAGTGAGCGCTTTAGATTTAGTCACATCCGAGGATTTAACGAATTTTGGCTTGATTCCTGAGCTTATAGGAAGAATCCCAGTGATAGCATCACTTCAACCTTTAACTATAAAGGACTTAAGAGCCATTTTATTAGAACCAAAAAACTCTATTATAAAGCAATACGAATACTTTTTTTCCAAAACTGGTGTCAGGCTAGCAATCACTGAAGAAGCCATTAAGACAATAGCAAACTTGTCTGTCAGAAATGGTACAGGTGCAAGAGGCCTACGTAGCATCTTGGAAAAGATTTTGCTAAGACCCAACTTTGACTGTCCTCGTAGTGGGATCAAATTTGTACTGATTGACCGTGATGTTGTGGAGTCTATGAATGACTTTGGTTCATCATTTAGCGAAGTGAGACCGAAGTACTATAGTAGAGGAGAAGTTTACAAATTTTTAGAGGACTTGGCTGAAGAAGACCGAAATCTTATGTCAAAGATCGAGACTGAGCTCAACCTACGCAAATCAGAAAGACAAGAATTTGCATACAGAAGTGTCAAAGACACTAAACAAGTGGAATATGTAATTTAAATAGAAACAAGTACTTGTAAAAGCTATGTAACTATTGAGTCAAAGTCTGATTTTAATAAGCAAATAGTTGATGTTGATTACATAATACATTGCTTTTCTTAAGGCAGAACGAATCAAAATCTCTTTTTAATTGAAATATTTCTAGTACTCTAGACTATCTGATAAGAGATGACGAGCCCTGTGCAATGAACAAGAAATATTATCAAGGATCAATCAGGTAAATATGGCGGACGAAGTTACAGAAACTGCTTTGAAAACGAAAGAGGCGATAAACAAGATAATAGAGGCCAAGCTTCATGGCGCTAAGCAGACTACTATCAACACTGGTGATAAGTCAGATGCAACATATATTAGATACACTCCAACTTCAGTTCTGAATTCTTCTGATGACAAACAAAGGATTATTAAGATAGTAGACAAACAGCTTGATCCTGTTCTCCCACCAAGTTTCAAGATAAGAAAGACTCCTCAGGGACCTAGTGACACTGCACCTGCCCCAGTTTTACATGACCAATCAACAGCAAAGTTGACAGCAGAAGATCAAAAAAAATGGTACATACCTCCAGCTATTTCGAACTGGAAAAATACGAAAGGTTTTACTATATCGATTGACAAGAGGATGGCAGGTGTTAGTAAAGAAGAAGATTCGGATAAAATGAGCAATAATTTTGGCAATCTAAGTGAGGCTTTGGAGAATGCTAGTAAACAAGCTAAAGAAGAACTAAAGACAAGAGCCAAACTGAAAAACAAATTAGAAAGACAGCGTGTTTTAGAAAATCAACAACGTTTGAATAAAATTGCACAGGAAGCAAGAAAT
This sequence comes from Ogataea pilisensis, assembly GCA_003707685.2. Classification (NCBI taxonomy): domain Eukaryota; kingdom Fungi; phylum Ascomycota; class Pichiomycetes; order Pichiales; family Pichiaceae; genus Ogataea; species Ogataea pilisensis. The sequence goes on from PPKM02000035.1 coordinate 49,144, forward strand.
AGGGGAAACAGTGATGACAATAAATCGAAGGGCAGGTGGGCAAATGTTGATGAAGATGAATCAGGGGAAGAAGAAGATGAGAAACAGAAAGCTGCCTCTAAGAGAGAAAAGGCTCGTGCTGAAAGAAGGAGAAAAGCTGAGAAAGAGTTGAAAGTGGCGTCGATGAGCACCGAAAGCAAATTGAAGCTCCTGGCAAGGAAACAAGGAAGAGATATTTCGGAGAGAGTTGCCTTAGGTATATCTAATTCAGAACAGGAAAAGCCAAAAATGGAAACAAGGTATGACTCAAGACTGTTTTTGAATGCTGCTGGTGCTAATGCAAGACACGGTGAGGATCAAGTATATGATAGTCCTTTGTTCAGTACCCAGGATGCAGTTAATGATATATATAGAGCGAGAACCGGTATGACTGGTAGTAACGATAATGAAGACGAGGTTGCCATAGCTGACGAACAATTAAAGAAATTTGGCGAAGAACAAAGATTTGATTATTTGTCAAAGAGGTTCAAAGGGTCAGATAAGAAGTCTTCATCCACTGGCGGTCATGTCACGTTTGAGAAAGAAAATTCGACACAACACGGAGACGATAAAATATATGGACTTGATGATCGTGATCTAAAGAGGAAAAGGGATATTTAATTAAATGTATGTAATAGTTGTATAGTTTGATAAGGTATTATTAAATATTGTACTTTTAGATTAATTATTGTCTTCAACAGGCAGGCAGGATGGAGTGATCTATACCAGTTAATAGTTAATATATGAAAATTGAGACTCGAACTGAGGCACACTGCCCCAGTATCATATTTCTCGTTAGATCTCAGAGTTTTTCAATTTATTTTATGAGGGATGGTAGACAGTTTTAAGTTGATATTTGCCAGAAGGTGCTTTCAGGATAATAGTGAGTGACATCACATACTTGAGCAATGAACGAAGTCGATGCTACAGTGGTGATTTTAGGTGGTGGAATTTCTGGTCTTAAAGCAGCACAAGAGCTACACAATCACAATGTTGACTTCATCTTGTTAGAAGCAAGAGATCGTCTAGGAGGACGAATTCTAACTGATAAATCGGGCTTGAAACCATACGATTTAGGCGCTTCTTGGGCCCACGATACTCTCAGTAACCCTTTATTTGATGAGATTGTTGATTCCAAGAAACATGATTTATACTATGATGATCATAAGCCCTACTATTTCAGCGGAGATCTAACTTCTACTGATTTTGACAATATGAAGATTATTCAAGTAGTGGAGGAGTTGAATAAGTTCATTGAGCTACAATATTTTGAAAATTTAGATTATAAAGATGTTACACTACATGAGATAATATTTGAATACTTATACAAACAAAGGAAGCTTTTAACTAAAGACCAAATTGACTATGTTCCTCATTTCATGAGACATCTAGAACTATGGCATGGTATAAGTTGGGACGAAATGAGCTCTAAGTACTGTCTTGTGGACAATGTTGGAAGAAATTGTCTAATAAGAAACGGATACTCAGACGTGATTCAGTCAATGATAGATCAGCTTCCGCATGAAAATCTCTTATTGAATAAGATTGCGTGTAAGATAACAAGAGCAGATAAAACAACAGTCCAAGTTACGGACGGATCAACTTACAAGTGTAAATACTTGATTGTCACCGTCCCACAAAGCATACTGCAACTAGAAGCAAATGAAATTGGTGGAATCAAATGGGAGCCCAAACTTCCCCCTTCAATAATTGATCCATTATCTCATATGAGTTTTGGGAAACTTGGAAAGTTTATATTTGAGTTTCCTTCTGTGTTCTGGGACCATTTGGATACAGACAGATTTGTAGCCATCTCGAAACCAACCAATTCTGACGTTATATACAACCAACTAGTCGATAATATCAAACCGTCATTTTCATCTCTTCGAACGATAATAGATGCTGAACATCAGAGTGAAGGACTTCCAGAGCCATGGGAATTCCCTGTTCTTATCTTAAACATGCATAAAATCAACGATGTGCCAGCATTGCTGTGCTTCACTCAGGGAGAACTAACAGAGCATTTAGAGTCGAACAAGGAAAAAGCTTGGAATTATATGAAACCAATAATATCTAGGCTTTCCAACAAACAGGAAAAAGATGTCCCTGATCCAACAAAGATCATTGCCACCTCGTGGACTCAAGATCCATTCTCTAGAGGCTCATATGCTGCCTGTAAACCAGGTGATGATCCAACAGATCTTGTTATTGCGTTAGAGCGAGGTTTGGGAAATGTGAGATTTGCTGGCGAGCATACTATTTTAGATGGTGCTGGAGCTGTTCATGGTGCTTGGCTAAGTGGAGACAGAGAAGCAAAAGTGGTTTTAATTAAGTGCGGACTTCTGGAGGGTGACGCAGATCAATGGTGATGTTTTCCCAAAACTGAACTACCTTGTATGTACTTTTTAAAGAGCCCAAACGCAATTAGCGTTGGACCGTATAAATAGAGAGTAATTATGACTATGTACTTTTAAGCAATATTTCTATTTATCATCTATATATAAGATTTCTGGTTTAGTGATATGAAACTATGAAAGGTATTTCAAAATCAATCTATCGTCGCATTACCGAATCGACCATGTTTAAAGCAATTTGTACAGTTACAGTTGTCATCGGGACAGCAACAGTCGTCTTGGAATTCAGACAGATCCAAACTGTTCAAGAATTCATTAGCTGATGCTTGTATGTCAGATATAGGATGATTATTAGTTGAGGGCGCAGCAGCAGCATGATTGGAGCCTATAGTCGGCTCAGATCGTTGAAACTGGTGTATTTGTTGAACCACGTGTGAATGATAATCTTCAAGATATTCTTGAGAATGTGCATGTTGATCTTGTTGTTGTTGTCGAGTACGTTCCTCCGATTGTTGATATTGCAACGTGACATCCTCGGGTGGCACAGAAGCAACTCTCACACCATCTCTGGTTCTGATACCATTGACAATTCCATGAAGCTCGCAATCGTAGCATGCACATTCGTCCTCCGTACAACAGCATTCTGAATTAGATACAGCAGATAGACTAGCAGGCGAACCAGGGCTACTTATTGTTGTTAGAGGAGATCCTGATTGCTGTAATAACATTCTTTGGAAGTTCTGTTCAAAAAGAGGAATCACCGATTGAATTTGAGCCTGCCCAAGTGAAACAATATGTTGATCCTCAAACCTCTGTGAATTATCCGACTGTTGTTGAGGTCGTTGTTGTCGTAATAGTAATCGTTGTTGTTCTGAAGTTGGCGTATATTGCGGATAATGCATACTCTGTAGTCGCTGCTGTGGAGTTTGCTGGAGCTGTTGGAGCTGCCGCAGATCGTGATGCATTGGTATATCGTGGTGCAGATCGAGAGCTTCAGATACTGGCAAAGAACTGGAAATCATTGTACGACCGTCTCCCTCACGATTATCATTTATGTTAGCCTTATCATGGTCCACACAACCTTCACAAGTACACTTGTCAGGATCACAAGCGCAAGAGCCAGGCACAGTACAGGAATCAGCCAAATATATATCATATAAAACAGACTTCTGAGAGGGTGATACCCCATTAAAGCGTTGCTGACTGTAGGTAGATAGTTGCTCCGAGTCTGTCTCATAAGTTGCGTAACGCATATTAAAAGAGCTTGTGTTTTCCTGTTTGACAATAGGTACTGTAAGATGGGTAGACCCGTTAGCCTGGCTTTCTGATTCCAACTTTTTCTTAGAGCAGCATGACTGATTGTTACTACTGCTCCGGTTGTCTGCAAGCTGTCTTTTTGGTTTCGAATTCTTTGAGTGACAATGAGACTTTCCATGTTTTCTATTCTTCGAAACTTTATAAATCATCTCCATCCCAACTTGAGTGTTTGGTATTTCTCCAACCGGTTCCAATAATTTCAGAGATCTCTTTGCAACGTTGAAAACCTGTCTCTTTGATGCTCTTAAAACAATTACCGATTCTCCAATCTTTTTATTAGAACATTCACCTTCATGTTTGATAGACAAGCCTACCTCTGAGTTTGAATTTGAATTTGAATTTGAATTTGAATTTGAGTTTGAGTTTGAAGATGAAACCGATATCGATGTCTCCGATACCACGGTACTATTTGAATTGCTGGTCTCATTTAAAAGCATAGTTTTACTTTCTTCAATGTCAGCTTCCGACGAGCCACAACATGATTTTCCAGACGAAACTGATTTCAGCGTTTGCTGAAAGTTTGACACTTGTTGAACACTGTCCTGCTTACCCGCTTCGCTCTTAATACCATCTGTCTGTTCTGCGAATATGGCAATTCTTTGGGTAGAATCTGTCAGTGGCCTTCCTCTAGATCTGACTAAGACTAGTGGTCTCTTCATATGCTTGCATGTCGAAGATCTGTGTCCTCGGATACATTGCTCGCATGCATATTTCTCCCCTTCAACCAAAATCATGAACGTAAACTAACTAGAATATTGGTCTTTGTTTTCAGATACCTGTGTAACCATTCACTAGAAAATATGAAAGGGAAGTAATTGGTGTGGTTACTTCACCTTTAGTAAGAGAAAAACAGAGAAAAGCTGACCTCTAATAGGCGATGCAACAATTTACGCAAGTCAAAACCCTTTTTCTTTTTCCACAAAAGACATAAACAAAGGTCACTATCCTGCTGTTGTATAAACGGTTCGACTCTATCAGCTGTCAGATGAGATACGGACTGACCAAACGTCAGATGTAGCTCGTTGAACAGCTCTATCACCTCTAATTCAGGTCCCAACCACCCAAATCCCAAAATTTGCTCGTTCCTTGCAATTACAAGGCGGTGCTCGTTATGGCTTTACTGAGATACAAATTATCTGGCAGAAGGTGGATTTGATAGTGCAAGTCACCGTATAGCTGTATGTTTTCACTGGTATGGTGTGTCAGCAAGCTGGATATATGAGGATATAGATATCAACTGATTCATATACATTTGTATTATTAGCGTTAATTAGAACTGTCAGGTCAAGAGAAATGCCACCTAAAATATCTACTGCTCAACGGAGACTCGCTAAGGAGTTTCAAGAACTATTGAAACAACCGGCCGATGGTATCGTGGCCGGACCCGTCAATGAAGACAACCTGTTTGATTGGCAATGTATACTTGAAGGTCCACAGGGCACCTTATATGAAAACGGGGTTTTTTTAGCTTCGATGAAATTCCCAAAAGATTACCCATTATCTCCGCCTACTCTAAAATTCCAATGTGAGATACTTCACCCAAATATATACAAAGACGGAACAGTTTGCATATCTATTTTACATCCACCAGGAGATGATCCTTTACAATACGAGTCTGCAAATGAAAGATGGGGTCCTTTACAAAGTATCGAGAAGATTTTGTTAAGTATTTGTTCTATGCTGGCCGAACCAAATCCTAATTCACCGGCAAATGTCGATGCAGCTAAACTGTGGAGAGAGGACAGAGATACGTTCTCAAAGATTGTCAAGAGACAAGTGTTGAAAACACTTGAGTTGTGAAGTGTCGGTTACTACTATGATTATTCTTCTCTATCTGTGATTTATGTACTATACGAACTACATATATGTACATACCAGTATTTATTTGTTGCTTGCCAATCGCTGTTGTCCAATAGTAAATTACTAGTAAACCTCCAGGTAAATCTCCCACACTAGATAGCAACTAAAATCGACGCGACGGAAAACCAGATTAGACTATTTAGCAAAGTCGGCCTGTCAAACGCCGCCAAATGCCGCTTGATCCAACAAAGTCGTACTACTACTCAAAGATCCTGGCGTTGTTCTTTCTTGTATTGGTACATGCTACTAAAGATAAAGAGGTAACTATTACAAGAGCTGACATTGATATTTATTTATCCTCGTATACTACATCTGTGTGGAAACGCCCGTAAGCAATCTTCAGTCTTAAGGCTTATCTAAAACTATCACGTCCAAGAGCACCGTTTCTGTCCTATATCTTACAAGAGATTCTGTTGATCAACAAATCAGTAGTATGAGTTCAAATTCGTCACCGTCCCCTACCAAGAAACTGGCTCACACGTCAGATGACAGGATTAGTCGTTTGTCCAACGTTATTCTAAAGTCCATTTTTATTGGAGGCCTATACGGTGCTTTGATTTCAATCCCAACCGAATTGCTTATAAGATGGAGATCTCCATTGTATAGAGCTTTCGGATTCAGAATTCGTGTTTTTTATCATACTATATGGATAGCCTCAGGTGCATCATTTAACACAGAAAAGGAGGTTATCAAGTTTGAAGGTACAGTCAAGGCTGAAGAAGAGTTTAAACGGCAACAGTTGATTGAGATGAGTATTCTAAATGGAAGCTATACTGGAGAAGAAGAAGGATACTCGCTTAAGAAGCCGAATAAATAATAAGAATAAATACACAGAATTTATATTTACAATTGACTCCCTGTACATATCCATTGTCTATAGAATTTCGGATTATACGACCGATGGAGAAAATTCATCAAACTGATTAAAAGTGTCAAAAATATCACTCGTAGCCAACCAATCTTCTAACAAACCAAATGCTACTTGATTATCGAGTGGTGTCCCTATATGACTGTCCTCTCCACTAACATTTAACTGTCTTCGTTTTTCCATATTGCCTAACTTTAAAATTCCTGAATTGGAGCTTTGGGTCGATATCCTGGATTGATTGATCAATGAAGAACTACAAAGATTTGATTGCCAAATATGGTCACTCTCGAGCAATTTCTTGAATGAGTCATTATTGATTAATAAATCAAACCTGGCGTTGATGTCTTGTAATTCAGAAACAGAGAAACTCTCAATCAGACTGGTGTAATTATGTTCAGACAAGCTTTTAAAGTTGAAGATAGGATATCCTCCGTTCTCAATGCACTCAATTAAATAATTGAAATGTCCAAACACTCTGAACGGATAGTAAAACTGATCTCCCGAAAATGCAAATATCTTGCAACATACTCTTCCTATAGTAGCAATCTTTGTGATCAATTCTTGAAGCACAGTATCCAGTTTCCCATTTGCTGATAATTCTGTTTGTCTACGTTTAAACTGCAGAAGCAATAAACGGACAGCAAGGTAAATAAACACTTGAATCAGTTTATGAATTGACCCAATTATCGGTTGGGCAAGTATCACTACGTAGTTTGCGAACTCATTTGGCAACTTATTGAATGACTCGACACACAGTTCGAAAGTGTGCAACAACACGCTTATTAAAGCATTAAACGTTACCTGATAGCCAACCAAATTGCCTGGCTTTTCGAAGTGCAGAATGAGGTAATAGTTTACCAAATATTGGAAAGTACTGATCCTTAATTGCATTAATATAGATTCAACAAGATTGATATGGTTGGTATCAAAGGATAAATAATTTGTTTCCTTGTTTTTGATGTCATATTTCTCATGTTTCACTTTATCCAGGAGAACGAGCTCACCCTGAATATCCAACACTTGAGCTCTATCATTAATGTTATGTAACTTTTTTAGAAGTCTATTAATGAACGGATAAACAACACCAAACTTATGAATCCTATCAACGACAAACTTCTCCATCTCTAAATTATGTAAATTAGAAGATGAAGAATCAAATGCAGGTACCCCATTATCACTCTCTCCTTCATGGAAAGAAGTCATTTTCCCAAATTGTAAAGCACACAATATATCTAAGTTTAACGTGGTCCACCACAACTTTTTCCAAAGCGAATGAAACTTAGGATTTCTATGATCGATCATTTGGGAGTTCCGTTGATCATGAATAGGATGCCTGATCTCTCTGTTCAAGCCCATACTTAACGCTGTCTGACACACTAAACCATTATAGATGACTCCATCTGCACTCTCACCTCCATCACCGTCTTCTTGAGATAATGTGTGATAGTTTCGAGCCAATATTAGCAACTGTATAATTTCGAGGCAGGATTTACGAAGGAAGTTCACTTGTTGCAAGGCAAGGTCAGCTAGTCCAACCACATTGGCATTGATTGCGTAAGTGAGAACTTGGGAATCCTCCGAATTGGGAGCAACTTGCTTACTTTCGCTTTTCAAGTACACCGAGCTATAAGTTAATCTCATTATGATCAATAGCGTGGCAACCAGAATTAAATCAACTTTCTTCTCAATATTCAGTTTGACAGTCGAATTCTGCTTGTTTTGAAGATCTGCATGATATGTGTTTTCTTGAGAATAGTTAAGTATTCTCTTGATATATTCTCTAAAGCTATGTTCATCTAACACAGGCATAAATGGATGTATGTACTGGAAAAAATAATTCAAATGTAGGATAACTATATTTTCAGGAGGTATCATGGTAGCCATCTCCACTTCTAGTGCTTTTTTGGGAGACAAACTACATTGACTGTTGTTAAGTTTCATCATCGCCTTTAGTTTAAATTCAGATCCTTTCTTACGTAGTATGACTTGTTTTGTTAAGTTCTTTGATTTCGAACCTTTTTCATCAGTTCCATTATTAGATTCTAGGACTTTTCGGTCAACTTCTTTTTTCACTTCTTGTAAACTTTCTATTAAGCTCGACATCAAAGGATCTTTCCTCCAGAGTGCGCTTCTTGAGAATGACCCAAGACACATGAACCTGCTCTTCTTTGACACAAACAACAAAGAACTTTCACCACTATCGCCATTAATAGGACTGAAAGTGTCTGCAGTTCCAAGAGGACAAGTGTCAGTTAGCTTTTGCTCCAGTGCCGCTAGCTTTAACTTCAACTCTGCGATTTTTGAAATTGTAGCATTTCGTTCATCGATATGAATCATCCCAGACGATATGGAATTAACTGTACTAAGGTCACTTGACGGGATTAACCTACTCATGGACGAATTCGTACTCATATCAAGAACTGGAGAGCCGTTGAGGATCTGAAATAATTGTTTAGCTGACTCACTATTCAAGTTCTGTGGACTAACAGAAGATACCTTCAAGACACCAATAGGGATAGTGGATGACGACTGAGCGTCCACAGACTGATTCCCAGACGTGCCGTTTGAACCCGATTGTTGCACAGATGTAGAGGTATGATTAAACCAGGGTTCTGGGCTGTCATAGACACATACAGCATCAGACTTGAAGCATCGGTTGCACCTGGGTTTAGTTCTGTCACATTTGACTTTCCTGCTTCTGCAATTGACACACGAGTATGGTATTCTTCTTCGCTTTTTCCGGGGCTGTTGCGCAGGATATTTAGATACCTGTGATGACATGCTGTGTTTTCTATTTGCTTCTCAATGTTGGTTTCATCTGAAAGCTTCTTTCCTAGATAAATGTCCATATGTGAGACATCATAGATTCGTGAAACACAAAGAACTGATCAAAAAGATAAGCCTGTCAGTCACTAAGTGATCCTTATTCCCTAATAAATCTCAGCCGAGAAGTAATCGGCGAGCTCAACTTCCAATGAAGAAAAAACAGCGAGCTTCGGAGTGGCAACGGTGAATTCCTCATTCTAAATTTAGGTTTGTATGTAGGTGTCAAACTGACCTATTTAAACTGATAAATCTGTTCTCTACCCTTGTCAGATAAAAATTTAATTCTACTCAGATAAGTTAAATGCATCACACACAAACAGACAGTCGGTAAATATACAAATATGACTCAATTAAACGTTGCTATTCTTGGAACAGGTATCTTTGCTACTAAGGCTCACTTGCCAACTTTACAGAAGTTGGAAGCTTTCAACCCTTATTCATGTTACAATCGAACAAAAGCTAAGGCAGAATCATTTGCCTCTTCTGCTGACACTATCGAAAAAGTGTACTTTTCTTTAGAGGAAGCTTTTGAAGATCCAAAGGTTGATTTAATTGACGCTTTATTACCTGTTCAATATAACTTAGATGCTGTCAAACTGGCTGTTAAACATAACAAAGACATCACTATTGAAAAGCCAATTGCCGCTAATCTTGAGCAGGCTAAAGAGATTGTTAAATTATCTAGAGAAAATCCCGAGTTAACAATCGCAATTGCTGAGCACTGGTGTTATTTTAAATCCATCCAGTTGTTGAAAGAAAGCATAGCCCAGATTGGAAAAGTTTACTCTTTCACTTATCACTCAACAGGTCAATTCAACTTCAATAACAAGTATCTCGAAACAACATGGAGACAGAAACCTGAACATGTTGGTGGGTTCTTATCGGATGGTGGTGTTCATCAATTAGCATTGCTAACTGGGGTCGTTGGTAATGTCAAGTCCGTCTCAGCTCACACTAGACAAATCAGAGAACAAAGTGGTACAGATGATATTGCTTACGCTTTAGTGGAAACCGAATCAGGTCTAATTGGTACTTTCACTTATGGATCTGCATTTGGAGAGACTGATAAGAGTTGTACGTTCCAAATTCTAGGGGATGACGGTTCTGTTTTCTTTGACTTCACACCTGGTAAGGTTGAAAAGATTATCTTGAAGACTGGTGGTGCCACTGCCGATTCTGAAGCAAAGACTCAAGAAATCATTATTGAAGATGAATATAGGTCCGTTGTTAGAGAGTTTGAGGTGTTGGCGGATGTTTTAACTTCGGGTGATAAGACAAAGCTTATCGCTACGCCTGAAGTGGCCTTCCATCATTTAGCTATTGTCGATGCGATTGTAAAGAGTAGTGCTCAGAGTGGTCAACTTGTCCTTGTTGAAAAGCCATGAATGGGCCTAGATAATATTTTTATGGTCATGAGTTAGTCATGGAAAATACAATCACATTTATGTAACGATAAACGAGAATCAATAACAGTAGAATATTGAAAATAGAAAATTATATATGTTTTAGTCATTAAATGACAAGATAATAATGATAGCTTCAGTTAAACTCATTAAAACTTTGAGGTGGATCCTGAAGATTTCATAGTCATCTTAGCCTCCGGGGTATAGCTACTATTATTTCACATTAAGTCGATTATCCACGCACCCTTAGGCGAATTATTCAACTACTTCATGTTCCTCTTCCTTGAAATCACCTAATCGTTCTCTCAGCAAGACTAAGAAACCAGCAGCTAATATACTAACACCTAGCATAACGACCAACATCATATTAGAGTACTCATATAATCTAGCAGCATCTTCAGGCCATCCACTGTATAGAGCATAAGTAGCAGTCACAGACCCTAAATTACCCAACCCAGAAACTATAGCTGCTGATACTGCTGATCCAACATCCCCATATCTTTTAGTCATTATCTCTGAAGTCATAGTCATACATATTGGCACAGTGGGACCTAATCCAAAGCCGGCAATTAGTAGACCAGCGTACCTATTCCACGAACCATGAGCATAAGTGGTAATGAACATACCGCCTATAATAATCAAAGTTGAGAATGAAAATATAGCTGGTCTCCATCTTTTGAATCTATCAGCCAATGGAGTGACAATCAATATAGCAGCTAAGTCAAATAACCAAATAGGGGCATATAGCAATGAAACGTCAATCCCTGAAAGACTTGGATTGTTTGCTCTGATCAACGTAGTGGCAAAGACGGCTAAACCAAACCCAGTGCCAACAACTCCAAAATACATTAAAACTAATGGCCAAGTTCTAAGATCAGTGATGACATTAATGACGTCTTTGAAAGACCATGACAGATCCTTATATCTACCAGTCATGTCCCTCTTGTGTAATTTTCTTTCCTCTTCTAATAACGGTTGTGGGGACTTGAATAACTTGGTGATTGACTCGGGTAATAATTTATCGATAGTAGACTTGTACTCCGGACCATGAAGTGAAACTAAATAGCTAGGTCTATCTGGTAGCCACCAGACCAAAGAAAAACCAACAACCACCGTGATACAACCATAAATAATGTACAACCATTTCCAACCTTGTAGACCGTGAACCATATTCATTTTTTGAAATCCTGCAGCCACTAAACCTGCAGCAGATGCACTTAACTGAGCAGCAGTGAAGTAATACCCGATTCTTTTCGCTGTTCTGTGTTCAGGGTACCATAGAGAGATATAATAAGACATACCTGGCCATGTACCAGCACCACACATACCACTAATAAATCTGACTGCCATGATTCCACTTGGAGTACTCAAAGAAGCATAACATGCGTAGACAAGACCCACACTTATCACAATTCTACTCAACCAAACTTGAGGAGACACCTTAGTCATGATCAAGTTCATTGGAACATCAAAGATAATATAACCAACATAGTATAATGCTGAAGCAGTGGAGGTATGATGTGCTGTCAAACCTAATGTTGCTCTCAAAGAGTCTCGAGTTTCGAAATTCATCGTCAAAGTGTTACCGTAAGCTGAAGAACCAAACGATGTTAGGAAATATAAGCACCACAGCGCTGGAATGATACGATAGTCCAAGTGTCTGTAGACCTTGTCTAGTTGACGATTTGTTACTTCAAAATCATCTCCGCCTGACAATGAGGAAGACGAAGAGGATAAAGACCTTAAATCTTTGGCATCCTTTTGAGAACTAACTTCAGCTTCTTCTTTTGTAACACATTCCGCAATAGACGACATGACTAGCACCAATAAAAGCAATATTTAATAAAAAAAGTTTTTACTATCTGAATGGAAGAAGGAAAGTATAAAGAAGTGAAGATCTGGTAAAGGAAGAAACCAGGAGTATTTATATTACTTTGTAAGGAAAAGGTAAGTTTTTGTTAAAAGCCAAGAGGGGACAAATTTTGGAAAGTTTTCGAACAGTCGCTCATTTGCAATGTTGATAGATGAATCATCTGAGTCATCCATATGTTGCAGGCTGTGCTGTTCTGGGGAGTGGACGTTTCTGTTTTCAGTATGTGTTAGTTAATTAATGGCGGCAGAGAAATTGTTGGTGATCACTTCTCTAATTACTGAAACTCAGAATGTGGCCTCTCACATTACGATTAGTGGTAGGTCACTGACTCTGTTTTGTTGTTGAGCATCTCTTTGGGTGGCGAATCACGATAGGCTACTATGTTTTTATTTGCTCAACATGACTTAATTACTCATGAGCAATGGCCAAGAAAGTTCGTCATTAAGACTCATTATCAAGGTAGTAAAATATTATCTATTTGCGGAAAAAAAGTCACTAAACATCGAAATCATAAGTAAGCTCCATAATTATAAGTAAGACAATAGTAATATTCTTTTTGAGTGAACTTATAAGGACACTATTCCATGTGAGAAAATATCTGCAACGTAGCGCGAATTTGGATTTTTCTCCACTTTCTGGCGCTAAATTTATTATAACAAACCTCCTATTAGCCGTTTTGTTATAAATGAAACTCATTGACTACGTTAAAATGTAATATTAAATTTCTTTATTTAGATCTGCATTGACAGGTCTTCTAAAAGTGATAAGAAGTGTTTTATTCATTTCAGCGTTTTTATATACTCTCATGTCAGCTGTGTTATAAAGCAGATATGCTAGCTAGCAAACATGTATTTTCGTTAAGATGTGATATTGTTGAATCTGAATGGAACGTTTCGAGATGTTAAATCTGAGTTAAATAAGGCATCAAACGAATCAAATTGAGGTAATAATTTGGGATCCGGTTGGTTACCGTTGATACGTCCCTTGGTTGAACTGAGAGCAGTTGGGTCAGCATCGGAAGCAGTGTAGATAGGATCATTAACATTGGATTGCTGGTTACTATCTAAACCAGTAGATGGGTTGTAATTAAAACCATGGAATGACGTACCTTCAAATTTATCAGAGAGCAATTTCTTTAACTGATCAAGCCACAATCTTGAATGGTGTAAAAATTCGGCAGTTTTTATGTTCACTCGCAATTTCCATCCATATTCTTCAATCCTATCCAAGCAATTATGGTACTCAGTGGCATCCCCTGCTGAAAGTGTCAACAGCATAGAAAATGTAACAGTCAAGGCAAAGCCATTTCTTGCTGAACAATACCAAAAAGTTTGTAAGTGCTCGGCTTGCATTCCACTGAGAAAATCAACCATTGATTGAAAATCAAAATAGGCTCTCTCAAAAACCATTTTTCGTATGTTCATGAATTCGTCATCCACAGGAATTCCTTTACATCTTGCATTTGCCAAAAGAATAAGGGCAGGTCTCAGTAAACAAACTTTAACTGAGACCATTGAAATATGGATATTAGGTGTTCCAGATATATGGCCTCGTTTGACATCTTCCATGATAAGACTTTCAGGTAATTCAGATTCCCATTCTCTCAGCCTAACCTGGAGCGGCTTAATGAGCTCAAGTTGCTTTTTCAACTGTTCTGTCTTGCCTAATAAATTTGAATACTTTACCAAATCTTTGGCTTTCTTACTATATAACTGTTCCAAGATTGAACTCAAAATAAGTGTGAGTTTCACCATCTGAATGAATAGCTCCTTACCTGTATTAAAATCAATGCCTCCATCTTTATTGGTGGACTCGTCTTCCAGACCGCTATTGTCATAGAAATCATCATGTGACAACATAGAAACCTCCCAGTTCAAATCCTGTATATGGGATGATCTTCCAATTGTCATTGAAAGCCACTTTTCTTGAATGTAGAGACCCCAAGCAAGTCTTTTCCGTAGCCATTTTTCTTCAGAAGGTATATTCCAATTTTGACAGTCCTGATCCAATCCTAATTGTTGAGCAATTGCCACAATCTGACTCTGCATCACCCATGAATGGCCAGGGTTAGCATACTGATCTCTGAAATTCTGATGTTGGATAAGAAGAAGGCCAGCCTGAACTGTTGACAAAGTAGCTCTATCAATCTCCGCCGCTAAATTTCTTTCCGCCACTTTTTCTAAAGCCTCTTGTGAGGGCTTTGACATCATCGAAAGATTAGAATCGAATGACCACCAATTAAGAGCAAATAAGTATAGGCAAGCTAACAAAGAAGAGGAGATATTATTGAGATCTGACTTATAGTCTTCTAAAAAAGCTCCTTTATCTAGTATCGGAAAGGATGAGTGTACTATTCTAAAGTACAGTGAAACCAAATGGGGACCATTGCCATCAACAATTTGATTAATCATTGCAATTTCAGTAGAATTAAGATCTTCTTGTGAACGACGCAGGCCATGCGACACAATCTCGATAAAGCCGTCAGTGTTGGTCAGTTTTCTGAAACGTCTTTCGAGGGTATCACCAGCACCAATAGTAATCAAGGGAAACGTTAAGCTTTTATCTGGGTCTACTGAAAACTCAATGAATGTTGGGTCCCATTCACTGGTTGACCCTGCAAAAGAACTGTAAACGACGGTGTTTCCCAATTTCCGTAGTGACGCTTTCTGAACAGAACCATCTCCCAACGTTAGCGAATTTCTAGACACAGATTTAGAAGTCATAGAGCGATCGTCTGTGTCAGAACAAGGGGACACTAATAGTCTCATATCTTTAAATGCATCTTGGTTATTATTATTGTCTGAAGTCAATGTTGTGATTCCCATGGTTTCAACAGATGCACTCATAAGCGTTGTTTCAACAGGAATGTATGCATCATTGTCTGTCTCGGTTTGGCTTCCAGAGAAGTCATGTGTTATAGAATTCAGTCGGTGCATCATTTGCGAGGAGGGCTCATTTGAGGATGCAGGTACCCCACTATCAGTTGGAATCGGCACATTGATTGAACTGATGGAACCTTGTCCTAAATTTCCATTACTGGTGTTTGCGAAGAATGCGGGTACTTCATGGGCAATCTTTTTCTTCTTTGGTGGAGGTTCAACGAAGGTGCAGTCATAATTATGGAATGTGCACATAAAACATCGTTTTTCCCCTTCATTCGTCACACATTTGGATCTTCTTCTTCGGCAAGAGTCGCATGGTCTTCCAGGTTTAAGTCGTTTTGTGCTTTCCTTATTATTGCTGGTTAACTTCTGAGAAGATAAGCGTTGTTTCGGCATGTGTAGAACCTTATTGAGACTGTTTACCCACGAGAGTCAGGGTCTATTTGTCAACAAATAAAACTGGTTTATTACTAATTGATTCATAAGTCTGTTTCAGTGATCCTGGTGAAAATAGATAAGAGCGTTTTCTGTAATCCAAAGGCTCCTAACCCTCTTTGATAGTGTCCCACGCTCTATTGATGCATGATCTCAGCAGTAACAGAGGTTCAGTGAATGTTAAAAATAATATAATTATTTGTATGACAGTTACAATTATAGAGGAGAAGGGCATTTATCAATGAAGATTTCTGGAGAAGAATAAAAGTATGTTTTGAAGATTGGTTGGGGGAAGCATTTACTGAGTAGTTACTATCGGTTGGAAGCAAGAGAGGTTAAAGCCTATCTCACATTCTGCCATTCTGACATTAAAAATATTCACGAAATTGAAAGTATCAGACAATCAGTTTTGAGAAACACCACTGTGTTGATCTTATCTTGGGCGGTTTGAGAATCGATGAAAAGAGATAAAGCAGCCGATCCAACTTCGAAAGTGCGCATTCCCAGCCATAACTATCAGTGACTTAACTTTCTAGCCAGATTCGATAGCAGGGTATATCAGATAGCAGCTTTTTTGGTACCCTTTATCAAAAGCTGACCAAGTTGATCATGCCCATATATACAATATAAAGCAAACACTACAGTAAAAGAAACTTTGATCGCCCTATGCTTTCACTACTCCCTGTCGAAATGGGTCTGAATCTGTGACTCCCTCCTTTGCTTAGTGTCTCAGATCCCAAAAGTTGGCACTTTTCCCGACAGCCAACTTTTTAATGCTACGCATCGCGAGAATCTCAAATCTCCAGCCCCTCGCTACTTACTTAAGCCGCCTGCCGCACTGTTGATTAAACTTTATTAGTACTGTTCTTATCTAATCAGCATCGATTTTCGGAATACTCAGAAAACCATTGGGCGAAAAAAAAAATGAGAGCGCGCCCTCGGGGGCCTAGGCGAAGGCTGATAAGAATTGCCAATGCTTATCTGAGAATTAAAGAATGAAAAGTTATAAAGAATACAGTCACAAATGGTTACGCTCTTTAACACATTAGATTAGATAAGTTGTGGAGATCACTAAAACGAGATCTCTCTGTATTTCTATTTCAAGACGAAGTGGGTGCGGTGCAAAACGTCATCTCAAAAATGAATAATATATATCTGAATTATATTTGATTTAAATACCTTGGATTGGCTAGCTACATTACTTTCTTGTGAATTGAACAATAGACAACTAATCTCCAGACACCACAAGAAAGTGTTCGTCCTTCTACACATAAGCAAACATACACTATGAAATCTGTTGCAGACATTAAGGCTAATGTCAAGGCTAAGTGCACTTCTGTCGATGCTTGGAAACTACCAAAGCAGAACTCTTCATGCGCACCAGAGGGAGTGAACACCAATATCGATAATGATGTTACTCCTCCTGACAGAAGAACATGGAACGTTTTGTTGATTGCTGGTTTTTGGGCATCGGACTATCTATCGATGCAATCTGTTCAAAATCCTGCTACTTCTCTTACTGAAGGAATGACATGGAGAACTGCTTTGAGTACCTCCATCGTTGGGATGGTTATAATTAGTATACCATTGATTTTGAATGGAGCAATAGGAGCAAAGTTGCATGTTCCTTTCCCAGTTGCCGTCAGAGCTTCTTTTGGTTATCACTTTGCTAAATTTGCTGTTATCACTAGATGTGTCACCGCAATTTTCTGGCACTCTATTCAGACTTTTTCCGGTTCTTTGGCAATGGCTAGATGTCTTGCTGCCATTTGGCCATCATTTGATAGAATTCACAACTCTATCCCAGCGTCCATGGGTGTGACATCTTCTCAAATGGTAGCCCACTTTATATTTTGGTCGATTCAGTTTCCATTCTTGCTTATTCCTCCTCACAAGCTAAAATGGTTTTTTGTGTTTAAGACTGTTATTGTCTCCGCGTGTCTGATTGGTACTGCTGCTGGTATGGCAAAGCTTGCAGGTGGAAGTGGTGACGTTTGGCACCTAGAATATACTGTTCACGGATCAGAGCGCTCTTGGTTGTACATGAAGCTCTTGAATGCCAGCATTGGTGGTTGGGCTACCATGGCCACAAACATTTGTGACTTCACAAGATATATGAACGACAAATCCAAGGGACAATACGCTCAAATTGTGGTCATTCCAGCATGGGCTACTTTTGTTACTATGATGGCAATTATAGCGTCTTCTGCTGGATTCCTAGTTTATGGTACCTACATTTGGTCACCGACCGATTTTGCCCTTGAGTGGAGTAAGACAGGTTCGAAGGGCCGTGCCGCTTCGTTCTTTGTTGGTGCATCTTGGTGTATCGCTCAAATTGGTACTAATTTATCAGCAAATGTTATCACTGGTGCGAACGACTTGTGTTCTTTGTTCCCTCATTATATTAATATCAGAAGAGGTTCAATCCTAATTACGATTGCTTCTGGTTGGATTTTACAGGCCTGGAAGATTGAAAATTCCGCATCTCAGTTGATTTCTTTTATCGGAGGTCTTTCCTGTTTCTTGGCTCCAATTACAGGTATTATGGTTAGTGACTACTGGCTTGTGAAAAATCGAAAGATTGATGTTCCTTCTTTATATGATCCACATGGAAGATACAGGTATGAGCGCGGATTTAACTGGCGTGCGATCATTGCTTTCCTCATTGGAAATGTTCCTTGTTTACCCGGAATGGCATCGGATGTGAACTCGAAAGTGAAAGTTAATACTGGAATTATCCGCCTGTGGAATATGTCATACTTCTACGGTATCTTATCTGCAGCTCTTGTTTATGTTGTGTTAAGCAAAATCTGGCCTGAGAAAGAGTCATTGATTGACTCTACTGTTTACTTTTTTTACGATAGTGAGGAAATCTCTGTTGATGAGACAAGCGTCGAGCAATTGGTGTTGAGCACTGATAAAGAGAAAGGCTCGGCCCTTGCTTCCTAATTTTTGAATCTATAGAATATATACTTTAACGAGGCTACTAGTATTATCTCTAATTTTATTGACATTAATGTGTTACCTGAGATCTTAGGATAAACGTCGTAGTAAAAACTGAGTCTGGAATGCAAAAGTGACACGTTTTTTTTTTATTAACACCGTTGATTTATAGTTCCTTATTTTTTAAATTCGGTTAGCAAAAAAGAATTCTTTTTTGCTTTATATATATATATATATATATATATTTGGATATATACTAAAGAAGTTAACCAATAATGGAAAACCTTATTCTTTAACACCAACCTCCTTCAATTTACTTGTGTAATCTTGTTCTCCAAATCTACTGTAAGCAAGCCTCTTAAAAACATAGTCGCCTGCTTTAATTGGCGGATACTTTTTACCTTCTTTGCCAACACATGTTTCCAATGGCACAATTACAGTGTCATATTGAACCCCCACAAACACCGGAATGGAGTACCTCTCTAATCCAGTCATGTTTTTGACTCTGTGAACGGTGGAAATGAAGACATCATTTGACCACCGGGCAAGTAAGTCACCAATATTAATTACAAAAGTCCCTGGAATTGGAGTAGCAACAATCCATTCACCTTCAGAGTTCAAAATTTGCAAAGCAGAGACAGTTCCAGGATAAAGAATTGTACAACATTCTATATCAGTGTGGGCACCAATTCCGAGAACGTCATTTGAGTCCACTGGCTGCGAAAAATAGTGTAAAATTCTCCCCATAGCACCTGGACTTCTTAACATATCTGAGAAGTAATCCGCCTGTAAATGTAGAGCCTGAGCGAAGAGACTCATTAAACGTCTTGCCAAAGTCAATATTTGGGAGTAGTATTGCTCAACCGATTGTCTCATGTTAGGAACTTTAGAAGGCCAGCAATTTGGACCATACATGATGTTCTTATGTGGATCTGCAAGGTATTCATCGATATCCTCTTTAAACTTTTCTGGATCCATAGTTGGCTCGTAACCCCAGTTAAATTGCTCATTCAAATCTGGCTTTCTACCTGGTTCAGTTTGATTATCACCAAATCCTTCGTAACCTCTTAGGTTTTTAGATTTCTTGAAATGAATTTCATTTTTGTCTTCAAGAGGTAAGCTAAAGAACTCTTTAGCCGAGTCAACAACATTGTCAATCAGTTCTTGGGGAATATCGTGATCCTTGATGTAAAAGAATCCGATTCTGGTACAGGCTTCTCTTATTTGTTCCACTAATTCACTGTTTTCAGTCTTCAAGGAAATCAAAGGAATTTCAGTAAATGAAGCTCCTCTTGCCTCCTCTCTAAGAACCTTTCTGAAGTTTCCTGAGAAGGAAGTAAACTGGTGTACTTGACCCTTTGTGTGAGGATCGGTGAGTCCTAACATTTTAAACACAAAGTATTACTTATATGAGTGCTCTCGCAAGTCTAGATAGGTAAATGTAGAAGCCTGATGAATGAATAGAGCTTTCAAGCAAAGTAATAATTCAAGTAGATTTTCTTAATATAGCAACTTTATATACTGAGAAGTCTTCAAATATCATACCATTTTTCAGGGAGAAGAAAAAAAACTCAACTAAACCTTATGGCCAACGGCCAAACAACAAAGAGAATCAGTAATGTAGAAACTAAACTGTTAAGACACTGTCACTAAACCAATACTCTCTGCAATGCTCATTAAGAAATTTTTCCATCACAATCGGTCAACCAACCAAGCTTCTCAAAGTGAGACTATTTAGCAGCATGATCTAGATTAGCGCCCTGCGCTTTGGTTTCTTCGAAGTTTCCCCTTTTCTGATATTATGATTGCCCAGTTCTCTTATCAAGATTGGCTCTATTAGTTCAGAGTTTCAAAAATCGGAAATCTTGATTATTTTTAGAAGAGCCCGAGGCCTCTTATCGCCCCGGCGGGCTGGAATTAAATCTTGCATACTCTTTTATCGTTGTACTGCCCCATGCAAAGAGGATCACAACTGAAATTTACGACCACTGATTGATGTTGAACACCTGAACTCTCCTGATTCACCAAAGAACACCATCGCCCATGCTTAATCGAGAGCCGAGCTACAGGGGAATAAAGACAGCATGCAATATCAATATATGTTGCCGCCTTGGTAGGCAATCCTGAAGCGCATTTATTTTAACATGATTGCCAAACTTTCTGGAAACACTAGTAAGATGCGAAATTCCTGTATCTTAAGAGGCCTTGAAGTACAAAACTTGTTTACCATTAACTAATATATTGGTGGTTTTCTTGGACAAAAATACACTAAAGCATCTTGCAAATTATCCAAATGCCAACGAACGACAGCCCTTATACCTTGCCTAATGCAAAGCCTGCTCCATTTTTACTTCCGGCAGGAAGAACTGCTCTAATCATGATAGACATGCAAAGAGACTTTGTTATGAAAGGTGGATATGGATACTTACAATGTAATTCAGAAACAATTTTCAGTGAAGTGTCAAAGATTATTGAACCATGTGTGAATCTTTTAGCAGCCGCTAGAAAACTGGGCTTGACTGTTATTCATACTCGTGAGGGACATCAACCTGACTTGATGGACTGCCCACCTTCAAAGATGTTCCGTCAAAAGAATGCCAAACCAGCGAATTATCCTTTGCTGATTGGTGACAAAGGTCCTATGGGGAAACTTCTAGTTAGAGGTGAATATGGGCATGGAATCATAGATGAACTCAAACCTCTCAAATCTGAGATTGTCATTGATAAGCCAGGAAAAGGTACTTTTTATAATACTGATTTTCAACAAGTACTACTTTCTAGAGGTCTTACTCATTTATTATTATGTGGTGTGACTACAGAATGTTGTGTTGCTACAACTTTTAGAGAAGCCAATGATAGAGGCTTTGAGTGTTGTATACTTGCGGATTGCACTAGCGGTTTTGACTCAGCTATAGTCAAAGAAACTCTAAATGTGGCTTGTGCATACGACGGTCTCTTAGGATATTTGGGCCATGCAAGCGATCTTATAAGCATTTCGGAGATAGCAAGACCTGGAAGTATATCATCCCCATTTGAATCAAAAATTGGCTCTCTATGTAATGACTTCAAAAGTGGAATCAAAGATCTTCCAATTTCTATTGACAAGAATGATTTGCCATTGTTTTATGATGTTTCTTTTTCTGTTGCAGAAGCTAACTTCATTTCAGAACTAAGTCCCTTGATCAACTTTCTGGAACAAAGAGGTGCCATACTAGAAAAGACTAATAGCCAGTCTCCAATATTTGTGCTTTCGGTTGATGACGGTCTACGAGCAAAGAATCAAAGCAAAACAATCCAGCTTTCTGTTTCAAATGGTATGCTTTCCCTTCAAGGATTTCCCGAATTAAATTCTCTTTCAACTATGTGTCTTAGTACCGATACAGTTTCTGATGCTAGATTTGTATTTGCAAATTTGAGATTTTATGACCCGCAGGATCCCCATTCCAGACATTTTAACGAGTTCCCCATGTATCACTGCGACTACAGGGGAGTAGCAAATGGTAAATTTACTTTTGCTTTTCCATCAATAGACTGGCTTCACAAGGTATTATTTCAATCTCGAAAGACAACCAATTATGAATATTTCTTCCAATCAATGGAGAAATGGAAAACCGAACTTGGTGGCACTTCAGTGGATTTTAATTGGGATCTGCTTTTCGATGTATATCATAAAGCAATTCATGGATCAACCGTTTGCTCCATTGGGCCTATTTTCTTGGAGACTGTTCCTGATTTTCTCAAATCATCTGAGGTTAAACCCTTGGAATTGTCAGATATCGGTAAAGGAATCGAGAATTTTAGGTTTTTGAAAAATCAGCTAAAGAATTACTTCAATCAGGTGGATGTCATAGTAATACCATCTAATATTCTTGTTGACAAAATAGTTTTTTCTAGTCTAATTTCCCGCCTTATGAAATGGCCTAGTATTGAAATTCGGGGGTTCACATTAATATCTAAATTTGGTAATGATGGTAGACTGCTAGATATCTGCCAGGAGTTGGAAGAACATTTCTGAATGTAACACCATATTTTTAGTATCTCAGTTCATTGCTTGTTTCTCTCCAATGAGCAGTTGTCTATCTAGATATTATTTTTTACATATATATATATAATCTAAAACTGTACATGACAAAGGACCACAGAATTAATCGAGACATTTTCTAGTCTGTAATACGCTTTATATTTTATATTTACAAGAATATCTTATTGTCTGTAGAAGTTCATAAAGAGGGCTTTCCAACATTTTTATCATTCAGATTTTAACTGAAATTTCTATTTCCATATCCTCGAATACGTATAATGTTCGTCTTCAGCCTGTCACTTTGAAGAAGACATGATTCTTGACGGGAATGGCCAAGAATGCTCAAGAACAAAACGTTAGCGCTTAGCGATGATTCACTGATGATTCACTGGTTTAATAGCTCTATTCTCATGGACATCTCTACACTGCTTATTATATTCATGAGAATAAAACAGCCACATGACACCGCCACAAATTACAAACCTCCCTTTGTGGCTGGTCCTATTTAGCCTCTTTACACGACTTTTCACTGGAGCGAACTGGAACCTCAAAAGTTCTGCTTGAAATTAAAAAAAAGATTCAATTTCAGAGGATGTCCATGTTGAAGGTCTAATACGAAAGATTGGGCTCGACCTTTGATACTCTCATTCTTTCAAAAATTTCACAACTAGTGCGCATATCACTCGAGGAACACAATGAACACAAATAGAGGTGCCCACGAAGTTTTGAAAAGAACTTCCGATTATTTGAAATCAGGACTAGTCGAAGGACCTCCATCATGGTACAAAGTACTAGCTTTCCACCCACCTAATCAAAACTATCAAAAACAAGTCAGAATAGATTCTTTGAAGAAGATTAAAGAAAGAGAACAAGCACTTGCTGCTTCTTCCAATACTACGGAGTCAGGATCTAATTTCTTTAAGACAAGATTGAAACCATCACATTTTAAAGGTGACTTAATAAGACCTCAAAGATTGAAATTTTTCGAGGATGAACTAAGAAACTTATTTTATAAACAACACCCTTGGGAACTTGCTGACCCTAAATCTTTAATTGAAAATGAACATTCTATTGATTTTGGTAAATATGACTGGACCTCACTTCTACAACTAGGAAAGAAATTAGATGGTGAAAGTGTTGTCCAAAGAACAATACACTTGATGAAGACCCAAGATAAACCAGTAATAGACGCTTACGAACAAGCTAAATTTGAATACTACAGATTGAAGATTGACCAAGAGACAGAACTTAACGTTTTAAAAGAAGAACAAGAGATGTTTGGTTCTGTTCAAGGCAAGACCATGATTGAGCGTGGTTTCGATAAAGAACTAGAAGTCTTGGCTAAATGGAAGAAGGATGCTATTGAAATCACTAAACTTTCGGAAACTAAACTGGGTGGTCCGAGCGCTGGAAGTGGTGCTGATGCTACTGAATTGGCTGATGATGAGGCTTTTGGTGCTTTCAATGAAGAGGATTTGTTTAATGAATTGGAAGGCTTGGAAAATGATGAGAATGAAACTAAAGATTTGAGGGATTAGAGAAGGTCATGATGATGTGCACTTTTTCTATTTTTTGAATAATCTGACGTCTCCTAAATTCATATCACTAAATCATTTAATATGATATTACTTTTCTTGTGTATATATTTTTTTTCATGTGTTTCTAGAAATGTATGAATTAGCATAGTTATAATTATCATTGGGTGAGACATTATACTCGCAATGTGAAGAAAAAAATTTTGTCAATAAAAAATATTAAATTAAGAAATAGAAAGGCAACCTAAAATCGCATATTATAACCGAATAACCCATATTAGTAATAAAAGAACAAACCAAAAATATAGTAAAAAAATTAATCCATGGTTTTCAAAGCAGAACGAAAAGAAATAATATAAAAAAAAATGTAAAACCTAGCAGCAAAAAACTAAATCAGTTTGTCTTAGATCTCTTTATGGTCATTTTGAATAAATGAACATTTTGAACTCGGAACTCTTGATACCTATAGTAATCCACAATCTCAGTAACATTGAACTCTTTTCTGACTTTCTTGAAAAATTTCTTGTCTGCCCTTCTTCTATATCTACTAGCAAATAAAACAACAGTTTCCCTACCGTTGCTTTTTGATTTGTTACTGTTGGCTAGATCTGTTAAAGTTTGACAAAGAATATCAAAAGCTTTTTCAGAATACACACAGTCAGCAGCTAAGACTAAATCCACACCTTGTTCCATTTCTTCAGGTAACGGTTCTCCCCAGAACAGTTCTTTACAAGTAACAATATCGTTGATCTTATTCACCTTGACATTCTGTTCCATTAGCGGTAGCATATCATTGATATCAGTAATGTAAATTTTGAAATTGGGCCCTAAGAATTCTGTATCGTTCTTAATCAGTAATCCTAAAGCTATTCCAGTTATCCCTGTTCCTGAACCGATCTCCACAATCTGGTTGATTCTATCAATCCCGTGGTTCTCCTTCAAGTCACTCAAAATAGACTCCCAATTTTTTAATAAATACAAAGTCAGTGCTTTTGCAGCAACCCAAAGAATACCCCCACATCCAGCTTTGCCACCATCTTCATGAATTTGTAACTCTGGTCTCGTCAATGAAGAGGGCAAATCAGTGTAATGTGCTTCGATCATCTCTGATAGTTCATTCAATGGGAAAGTTGACTGCCCTTGTAATGAGACATGGAGGTCTCGAGAGGGAACCAAGTCTTGATTTATACTTTGGAAAAAGTCGAGAGGTTCATCATCATAAGTGAAAGGAGGCAGTTGAGGGAGTGTTGGTTGTTGCAACGGTGACACAACATCAGCTATTGGAATAACATCTGCGGTGGTCATATTTGTATAGTTTGAGTGGAGTGGAGTTAACTTGAAATTTTGGAGCTGAACAGTAGGTTGATTAGTGAGTATAATAAGATTTGGGTTTAATAAAGAAGATCCTCCACATCTTGCCAATTTTGGCAAGTGAGATCTCAAATCATTGGAGATCTCCGTTCTGCACAAATATGGGATACGGTCCGCGGTGCGTTTTATTTTTTCTTCAGAGGGAAGAACGAGAAAAGTAATACTCGGCATTTCGCTGAAGAGACGGTTTGGCAACATCATGTTGACGTGAATTTGTCATTTACTTTACTTTTTTTAAGAAAACGGTATTTAAGGGGGGCAAATGTAACTCATCGAAGATTATATCTGTTTGAAGCCATTGAAAAGTTGGGTAATTTGCATGTCTTATGGTCTATTTGGGGGGAAAAGTAGACGACGAATCAGATTTTTTCAAGTGAAAATATAGTAACTACATCGATTCACAGAAAAAAGAGTAACTTACACTTGAATTTATGACTATATTATCAATATTAGAGACACCAACCACGGAAGAGCCGGCTCCATTAGAGAGTTCAACTAAATATTTTTAAAAAAAGGAGGTTATATTGATGTACGTAACAAAAAAACTATAGTTTCTTTACTGGTTGATATAGACATGAGTATGGACAGATAGAGAAGGAGTAGTTTACCATATAAAACTATTTAATACCAGCTCTTTTTCTCTTTTTCTCTTCTTTCTAATCTCTTTTTATATCTAGTACCTCTAGCAGCAATCAAAACGTCATCAGCAGCAGCCAAAGCAACTTCAATCTTCTTCTTTCTTTCCTCGTAAGTTCTTTCCCATTTATGTCCCTTAGGTCTCAAAACACCTCTCAATGTAGGTTTATTATCGTATTTCTCTTGGAAAAATGTTCTTCCGTTCTGTAAAGTTGGCATCAGATCAGAAATGCCGAACTTGTATGCTAGCTTATATAAATCTGCTTGCCTTCTCATCGAATAAATGGGATCGTGCACAGCACCGGTAACTGGGTGTCTATTAGGGAGGAAAGGGTTTGCATCAGCTGCAGATGTTAGAGTCTGTTTGGATGCATACTGTCTATATGGAGCAGGTGGATATCTTGTGAAAAAACGTTGCAATTTTTCAGGTAGTTTCTTGAACGCCTGTTCAGCTGTCAACTTGTAGAGTTTTGGAGCTGACATATTGAAGAGACTAGGTTTGATATAACGCTTCAATTAAAACTTTTATTCAGAGGTAGAGTGGATTAAGAAACAGTATCTCTAAGCGTTCAAACGTTGTGTTATAACAAAGGAACTCTTACTTAATTACCCTTTGTCTCTCTCGCTCTCTCTCTCTCTCGCTCTCTCTCTCTCTCTCTGTCGTGCCTCAATTTCCAGTTTTCCCTGCTATTCTGGAATCGAGCACTTCCTATAAAATTTTCAAGTGTCAGTGTAGGGGTGTTTAATGCAAGAGAGAGTTGTGTAATCGTGACATTCGCAGCCAATGCAGAGATGCGTGAACTGAAATCTCCGACGAATAAAATGCACGGATGTATGTAATGTGCTAGGTTTGCTCCATTTACTATGGGCAAAACTGAGGTTTGACAATAAGACTCATGCATGTACTGCAAATATCCACACTCCATTTCTGGCATTCACAATCTCACAAAAGAACACTTGAATCCTCCTTGAGTTTTACAACTACACAAGAAGGGAAAGAAACCACTGAGAAGTATGGAGACATCGTACAAGAAAAGTGAGCATGGGTCATTTGTTACTGAAGTGGGGGACAAATGGGGTGACAGCGAGTGTGTCATAAGGAGATAGCAAATGAGGTCACTTCTAACGGGTAAAGAAAGCGAGAGGTTAAGTCTCAACTCGACAGTCGTAAATGGCGTGTAGATTTCATGTTGCTTGGCTTCAGAAAAGGAAAAGAAGGGAAGTTCTCATGGTGAGAAAGTACCCAACAGTAAACAACTTCTCTCTCTTGTTATCTTACTGCTGTGACACGAAATAGAATGATAGCAAATGCTATCTACACAGACGAATAGCACACGTACATATGACTCATCTCAATTAATTAGTCTACTGGTAGTGAATCCTTTTATAAATTTCCCAGAAGTGGTATATCACAGCAGCAGCTGTTTGATGCTCTTTTCGTGCCCACGAACAGCAGTACAACTCGAGCCCAGCGCGCAAAAATGAAGAATTACTCTTTTCGGAATTCTTCCAGTGGCCGGCTGTCTGAAAAATTTTAGATAGCTTAGCGGGTGGTACTTGAGTCATTATCTGGAGTAACACCAGTATATAAACAACCACGTTTCTTTCATACTTTCTATTCTCTACATCTGTCTATTCTCTTTAATATTATTTCTATTCCATTCAACTTTGAAAAGTATAGGGACTTCCAAAATTAGAAATGATTAGAACTGCACTCAAAACACTAGCTAGCTCTTCACGCATAAAGCGCAACTCCGGTGTAACAGGTTTACAACTAAGAACAATCTCATCAACTTCAATCTTATCAACTCCAACAAATAAGTCTACTTCTTACATTAAAGAAAGAGATCCTTACACTGTCACCACTTATTCCAGACCAGACATTGTTTTCGAAAAAGGTGAAGGTGCATACTTATATGATTTAGAAGGTAAAAAATATATCGATTTTACAGCAGGTATTGCTGTGACAGCTTTGGGCCATTCTAATGCGGAAATTGCAAAGATCATGTACGAGCAAGCTTCTACATTAGTTCACGCTTCAAACTTGTATCATAATTTGTGGACAGGTGAATTAAGTAAGAAATTAGTGGAAAAGACGATTGAATCAGGAGGTATGAAAAACGCTTCTCGTGTTTTCTTAGCCAACTCTGGTACTGAGGCTAATGAAGCAGCTTTGAAATTTGCTAGAAAATACGGAAAGAAAATTTCTGAAGATAAGTTTGAATTCATCACTTTTGAATCTTCTTTCCATGGTCGTTCAATGGGAGCATTATCGGTCACTCCAAATCCAAAATATCAAAAACCATTTTCTCCTTTAATACCTGGTGTCAAAGTTGCTAAACCAAATGATATCAAGTCTGTTGAAAACTTAATTTCTGAAAAGACATGTGGTGTCATCATCGAACCAATTCAAGGTGAAGGAGGTGTTAGACCAATTGATCCAGATTTTTTAGTCAAATTGAAAGAACTATGTAAGCAAAACCAAGCTATCTTGATCTACGATGAAATTCAATGTGGACTAGGTAGATCAGGTAAACTATGGGCTCATTCTAAATTACCTGAGGAAGCACACCCGGATATCCTAACAATGGCAAAAGCTTTAGGCAATGGTTTTCCCATTGGTGCCACTATGATCACGGAGGATGTTGAATCAAAACTGCAAGTAGGTGATCATGGTACTACATATGGTGGTAATCCATTAGGCTCTAGAATTGGCTCTTACGTCTTAGATCAAGTTTCTAATGAAGATTTCTTGACTCAAGTTGAGAAAAAATCTGAGATTTTCAAGGTTAAACTATCCGAGTTGAAGGAAAAATTCCCAGACCATATCAAAGAGGTTAGAGGTGATGGTTTACTATTAGGAGTTGAATTTAAGGAAGATCCCTCTCCAATTGTTAATATTGCTAGAGACTTAGGTTTGTTGATTATCACGGCTGGTGGTAATGTAATCAGATTCGTGCCAGCTTTGAATATTGAAGATGGAATTATATTAGATGGTTTGAAATTGTTAGAAACAGCTTTAGATAGTTATTTTAACAATTAGTTATGAACGAGTGATATCTTTTAAACATTGAAAGGGTCCCAATCTTTTTATTCTCTTCGTTTGTATTTCTTCTTGTATATTCTCTCACTTTCAGACCATTCATTAACTATATCTATAAATGTATTATTTGATATACCCCTATGAATCCTGATGGTAGTGTCTGATGAAGAAAGTTACATGCATACAGACTATCTAATGCCAACGTTTGTCGAGTCTTGCTTTTTATTGATGAGTCCAGTAAAGAAATGTTATAGAGTAAACTTAAGACTATATAAATATATTATGCATGGGAAGGATAAAGAGTGGAATGAATAAAACTAACTTAATATAAATGGTACAAGAATCATACACCAGAAAAAAAATTATGATGAAAGAATATTAGTAAAGGAAAAGAAATAGAAAGGGGTCTATTACAGACCATTACTATCAATAAGAATCGAGAAATAGAACCCACACATCATAGTGATGTAAACCAAAATCAAAATGGATCCTTTGAAATAGTTGGACTTTCCTTCTGCGTAGACATAAGTAAACATGTAAACAGAGATTAAACTAGCAACAAAATCCCATCTTGGGAAAATCAACGTAAACATTGAATTAGTGTCAGCAATCAAAGGATCGTAATTAATATATGTAGAGTATAATGTGACAATAGGGATTTGTAAAAGACAGACTTGTAAAGCATAAGCGGAACCAATTTCCATCGATAAGGCGACGTTACCGTGCATTGCAAATGATATAGCATTGACGAATTCAGTGGTGTTTGGAATCAACGCAAAAACAGTCAATCCTAATATCTTAGGATGAATAGGAAAAACGCTCAAGACATCATCAACGACATCAACTAAGATTTCAGCTATAACTGCATACAACAATGTAGCTAATAATAAGATTGTTGTAGACTTTGATCTTGACCAATTTGGAGCATCGTGACCTCCAACTTCTTCTTGATGTGGTTGTTGTTGTTGTTGTTGTGGCAGAGATGGCTGGATATGAGATGCAGCAGAATTCTTTTGATGTTGTTGACCGGGTGCTTGTGCAGGTAATGGTGTTGGCGCTGGTGTCGATGCTGGTGGTACACCTGCTGGTGACGTCGCTGGTTGGGTCGAGATGTTCCGATTTTTGTTGGAGGCATTGTTGTCTAGACTGAAGGACTTGACACTGGTGGTATCTTGATTTGGGAATGACTGTGGGGTAGATTGAGATTTCTTCTCTTTGTCTTTTATTGCTGCAACAGGAGAGCTCCAGATCAGTGCCGCGTGTGTTTTTAAAGTGAACAGCAATCCGATACAATACGCCAAGAATAGCCCAATTGCACAGACGATGGTGAAAGGTCTTAAGTAATCCAGGAATAATCGATCAACGGCAAACTTCGATTGAAATATATGACATCTTTGACAATCTTCAGCAAGTTGACCTTCATAAGTTTCTTCGCATTCAAAGCATTTCATTTCATATTTACCGTAAATCTCATATAAGATAGTTGGAGAGAGCATGATCAAAACTGCATACAGCAACATCGTTGATGAGACACCAGCTGATGCAGGATTATACCTTTGAGTTTTTCTCTTGATAGCACCCCCACACATTGAAGTACCCGGTAATAATAATACACCTGCCAACACAGATCCAATCACAGATCCTTCAACTAGCTTCCCCTTTTTTTGGTCTAAGGCAACACAGTAAAGAAAAATTTCAACGATGGTGGAGAAAAAAGCGTTAATCACAGCACCAACACCCATTGAAGTTTGAGCAGAAATGGATGCCACAGCTTGGCCTATGAAATAAGCTAATGGGACAATTGAAACCAAACAGAGCACGAAGATCAATGATGAATTAACAATTAACAAGTCTTTCAATCCTAAATACTCCTTGATGATGAAAAAATCAACAATTGTGAAAATGACCAGGAAGATCATATTAATGAAGAAAATATTAGTACCATCAACAGTATACTTATAATAATGGAAACCTAGTGATCTGTACGTGCAGATTAAAATCGACTCATTACTTGTTGTGGAGTTCATTCTTCTATGGGAATAACTTTTCTCATCTTCAAAGGTTAAAGCTAATGGATGACGTCTGATATGATTAAGTAATATGAAAATAACTTTAGCCATGGGAATAGTGAAAACCAAAAGCCATAGCAAGAATCCAATGGTTAGCATTATAGGATTGACCACAAGGTAAAATAATAAGAAGAATAAAACTCTTCCAATGTTCCAATTACCTCTACCGAAAATACGTTGCTTGTAAAATCTAACATTATCATCGTCATCTTCTTCTTCTTCTTCTGCTGCTGCTGCTGGTGTGGATTTGCTTGTAGATAGGCCTTCAGCATTGTTATTAGTAGATGCATTATTATTGTTCTCTGCATAACGAGAATGTGGGTCAGTATCCCTTGACGAAGTCAATGGGGTTGTTTCAGTTGGAGATCTCGTCAATGCATTTGGAGCAGCATAAAACAATCTGGATTCTTCATTGATTCTCCATTCTCTAAAATCGGCAAGAGAGCTGCCCACGTTGGCATCTTCCGCTAAATAGTTCTTCTCTGATTTCAGCATGACAAGTTTACCAAATGGAACCAATATATAAAAACCTAAGTTGATATAAAGTTTGGCATATTTGATTGAATCATCTTTCTTTCGGTTAGTGAAAACTGCAAATATGCAAATGATACAACCGACTAGTCCACATAATAAAAACAAAAAGAATCCAAACGAAATACTCCAAATGCAATTGAAAAACGCAACACTTGGGCTAATTGTTCTTGCGGAAGGTGAAGAGTGAATATCATTCTCTGCTGCTATTTCCACAGATCTGTTTTTCTTATAAACGGCGGGTTTCCAGATACGAATACCAAACGGATGGGTTTCGTTGATGGCATCTTGTCTTTCACGTAAGGTGAAACTTTCAGTTGTAGATGTTGAAGAAGTGTCATCTGGAACACTATTACGTTCGGCAAATTCATCTAATTGAGCATGTATTGAATTCATTGATTGAACTTGGTTCAGGTTATTATTATTATTACTCTGTGTTCCTCCTTGTAAACTATATGAAGACCTTTTAGATAATTGGGGAGTGTCAGGTGTGGGAACGTGCTGTAAATTGTGATGATGAGCATCTTCTTCCAGTGTTTCCTGATCGGTGTCAACTTCAACATCATCTTCATAAAACAGTCTTGAATTGACTCTATGAATTGGGTCAGCTTCCCTTTCACGCAGCTTAGAGATGTCTTTTGAAGTGGCAATTAAACTATCTGCAATGTGAGCCTCCAGCTCTTCTGCTTTTCTTGCTTTAGAATCGCTGATATCGACTGGACGTGGATTCATTAAAACTGTTTTTTTGAATCTATGTCTCAACGCATCCGAGTAACCTTCTAGATATTCTCTATTCAGGTCTTCTTCCACTTCATCTTCATCGTCATCAACACTGAAAATATATCTGGTAGACGGCACTTTTCTTAAGTATGGCTTGACTTTATTAGTGCCATATACATTGGATGGCGGCTGAGTGCCAGTAGATACGGTTGAGAGGTTGGGTGATGGAGCACCAGCTAAATCACCTACTGATATAGTTGATCCCCCATTATTGATAGTATTTGATGCTGCTGCTACTGCTGCTGCTGCTGCAGATGTAACACTGGTGGGTGATAAAGGCTGTTTATCTCTTAACAATACGTATTGTCTATGATGAGAAGCGGAACCTGGATGTTGATGGCCAATCAGAGCGTTCGGAGGGACAGGGGTGGACCTTAAAGACCTGGTTCTTGGATTCTTCGGTCTTAACAAAGGTGTTGAGTTTGGGGAAGAAGCATTCTGCGTTATTGGTATAGTAGTCTCTGGAGTTCTGGTTTGCTTGGGAGATGATATTGCGGACAATGTGGCTGGGGTTGTTAAGGAAGAGTTTGTGTTTGTTGGGACTGTTGTCTTAAGTTCCTCGGACAACAACGAGTCGGGTTTTTTGGAGTTGGGCTTAGGGGGCTCTGACATGATGAACAATGGTTGCCCAATGACCTAATTGATCTAAATATCTGTTCGCTGAGAACCCTGAAACTGTAGATGATTGTGTTCAGACAATGTAGATCAAGAAGAAAGCGGCAGAAGAAACAATTGAAGTAGATAGGTCATTGCCCTCCGATCCACTTATATAGACGGTGTTTTGTGTTCAAGGAGGTTTTAAGCGAAACAAGAAAAACGTGAGAAAGCCGCCCCACGCCCCGCGCCTTTGTGAAGAGAGCCACACTCAGGGCAAAGAGAGACGCTATGATATTTGCCGTATGTTAATTTGTATTATTCAATTTTGTTACAGTTGGTAGTACAGGAATATACAATAGTTGAGACGCATAATAGATATAGTTATATATATATTAATATATACAAAGTTGTTCTCAGTTGTGTTTATGTGTAGTTGGGATAATATAAAAGAAAAAAAAGTACGCTAAGCTAAGTGTACTAACTATATCTCTCTCGTTTACTTAGAAAATGTATGGAATCATTGCTTTTCTTTCCTTAGGATACTTGTCACCAAACTCTTTCTTGTATTTTCTGTGTTTCTGTTTGGCCCAGCTCATCATAGTGACCGTACTGATAACGAAGAACAAGTATGACGCCCAGTTATTGTTCATAAGAGCAAATACCAACCATCCTAAACTTTCGAAAAAGTAATTTGGGAAAGAAACGTACTTGAAGAAAAACCCATATGGGATCTTGTGGTCTCTTGAGCCATCTGATCTTAATTGTCTTAAAATGTAATGACAGTAATAGTTGGAAATTTGGAATAAGGTCCACAAACCTACAAAGATAGACAACTCATTTACTGTTCTATCTTCAACGTGGAACAAGTATTTTTTATAACCCGAGTAGTAAAGAGCCTGTGGTGAATAAACACTATAAGCAATGAATAGACCATTGAAAATCCAGTAATGACCAGAGTTTCTAAATAGATATAACAGTGGCATAGTATCTGCTGAAAAGGTGTGGACGAATAACGTTTCGTATTCTCTTTTCAAGTAGTGTAATGAGCATAAAATATAAGAGAATTTTTGTGTCCAAGTGTTGAAGGTGGCATCATAATATAGGTAGTAAAACAATGCATGGATCACAATTGGTCCAAGATATTCAACAAGAAAAACTGTTCTCCATCCAACTTGTGGACCGATGTCTTTAGCATAAACATTTAAAGAATCGGAATTGGAGAAATCCAAACCGTTAGCTTCCAAAGTCAAATTGTTTTTCAAAGTTCTTCTAATTGGTTTCTTTGTGGCTTTGTCATCCTCATCTTCTAAGAAAGAGAATTTGACTCTGTTTGGATCGATATTGTTGGCTTTGGAATATTCATTGATGATTGCTTGAACCCTAGTGTTTGGATCAGTGTCACACTTGATCTTTCTCAAACTTTTCGATCTTGGTAAGATATCTAAGTTAACCATTGTAAATAATCTAGAGGACAAGTATTAAATGGCTCAATTGAAACGGTCACAGGTACACCACAACAAAAAGACAAACACAAAAGCAAAAAAAGCAAAAGCTGGCAATTCAATGGCAAAAAGTAAATGAACTGTACTTGAAAGGAATAGTTAAGTCCCGGATGGTTCTCATCACCACAAGAGTTGAATCCCGAAAATGTCAACTGAATTTTGAACGAGAGAAAAAAACACGCGAAATCGACGCGCCGCAATTCAAAGTCGATAGTCTGATTTCTTTGTGTATCATATCACTCTGGTCAGAGCTTAAATTTTTGCAAACAGTGATAGTTCTATATAGACAGAGAGATAGATAGATAAACTAAAACTATTATCTGACACGATTCTATGTAAGTTTTATTCAGAGTGATAATACTAATAGATATACAGGCAGGTCAAACATAATAAGATGAAGTTAGTTAGATTTTTGATGAAACTAAACAATGAAAGAGTTCAAGTCGAGTTGAAGAATGGTACAATAATATCAGGGGATATAATATCTGTATCTCCATCCATGAATATAAATTTACAAAACGTGAAAATGACAGTCAAAAACAGAAATCCGTTGAGTTTACAATTTGTCAATATAAGAGGCAACCAAGTTAGATTGGTCATTTTACCTGATGAGTTAAACTTAGATAACGTGTTGAATACTTCGATGTTGAAACCTAAGAAGAAATCAACTGTTGCTCCGGTTAATAGATCAAACAGAGTTCCTGTGAGAGGTGGTACGTTTAGAGGCAGAGGTGGAAGAGGTGGTAGAGCAAGAGCTTTCTAGACAAATAAGAACAAAAAGAAAGTGAGGGTGATATCACAAAGGCTTGACAATGGAAAAAGAAAAAGCCTTGTTTGTCTCTCTGTCTGTCTGTCAACTTTTGCCTAATTTAATGTGGTTTGAAAAATACCAAAACTAAAAGTTCAGATTAATAAATACATGTCATTTTTTTGTACATAATTTCCTATATATTAGATGGAATGAATTTCAACCTTATAATAAACACCGTTCTATTATTTCAAAAGCAAAAGCAAAAAAGAATCAATCATAATCGCTCAATTGATCTTCAAAATCGCTTTGTATCGAGCTAACCCGCTCTTCTAACAATTCTTGGTCCTCCAAATGTATCCTACTGACAATTCTAGGTAACATAAGGTCACAAAACTTTTCTTTTGTCAATAGTCCATCAATTAATTCATCCATATAAATCACCTTTGCTTCAGTTGATAAGTTATCCTTAATTATTAGCTTTCTTCTGTCTTCCAATAAAGGCTCCAAAGTCTTGTAAATATCCACGGATTGGAACGAAATTCTTATATACAAAGCTGCTAAAGCTGTCAAATATTTGAAATCTTTCTGCCTTAACAAGTATAGTATGACGTCATTAGATGGCTGTAATTGTAAAAGTTTCAATAGTAAGCATATGAACTTGGTAGGCTTTGTTTTATTTGTATTTGAATAAGTACCAACTAGCTTCAAATCCACCGCTTGGTCTAACAAAGATAGCAGTCTCAGATGATAGCAGTCTTTTTGCCAATATATACAGTCCATGATTCTTTCTCTGATGATTTTCTCTATTAGAAGCACCGGGTTAACGCCATGGATCTTGTCCACATTTTTGGCTAGTCCTCTGTCAAACGCTATGGAAATCTCTCTTTGTGTACTTGTTGAGGCCATTCTAACTTAAGAAACTTGACGAGCAGGCGCAGAGAAAAAAACGACCTCCCCTGAATATCAATCACACAGTCTTAACCTAAGATAAGCAGTTTAGATAGTTACTTGAAATAGATCTAAATCTAAGATCAAAAGGAAGCGCCGGGTAACTTTCCTTTCCCGTCATAATATCTGTTACGTTATGCTGACATCATCATTTGTAAACACAAAAAAAACAAAAAAAATTTTATGATTGTATGGTGCACAGATGTTCACCAGAAGTGGTTCTTTTGGGTGAGTTAGCGAGAAAGAAACAAAAAAAAGACAAAGCACAGAGAAGGACAAGGGAAAGAGAAGGTACAAAGCATTCAAAGACACCCTCTTGTCTGAAACCATTATCCCCTTTCTTTTGTGGTGCCAGATTCAGATATATTTCTAACGCAGTTATACAACATACGGTATGTGCTTTTTGCTTGGTGGTCTCACTATGAATTATCATTTTCACGCTGACGTTTTTCTACCAGTCTCAGTGGAAAATCTTTGACAGAGATTTCAATTCATAGACGCTAGACACAATTATATTCTTCTATACTATATATATATATATATACTAACACTTTATTGACTTCTTTGATTTCCCCAATCATAATTTTTTTATTAGCTTTTTTCTTTTCTAAAAACAGATGTCTGACGAGTTAAACCAAACAACTAAAGATTTATCTTTAGAAGATGAAAAAAAGCAAGATGTTACAATTTTAGAATCTAAGGAAGAATTCAATGTCAAACATCCATTGAACTCAAAATGGACCTTATGGTATACAAAGCCTGCTGTTGGTCAAGGTGAAAGCTGGGCAGACTTATTGAAGCCAGTTGTCACTTTTGACACAGTTGAAGAATTCTGGGGTATTTATAACTCTATTCCAAAAGCTATTGATCTACCATTAAAATCAGATTACCATTTATTCAGAGACGACATTAAGCCTGCATGGGAAGATTCTGCCAATTCTCAAGGAGGTAAATGGGTTTTCCAATTTAAAACAAAGTACTTGGATGTTAATAACCTTGACATCAATCAAATTTGGACCAGAGCTCTGTTGAGTGTCATTGGTGAGACCATTGAAGATGATGAAAATGAAGTTAATGGTGTCGTTCTAAACGTTAGAAAAGGTAATTTCAAGGTTTGCTTATGGACTAAGACTTGTTCTTCTGCACCTTTGAAATCTATTGGTGAAAGATTCAAGAAAGTGATAATGTTAACTGAAGATAGCACTATTGAATTTATCAGTCATAAAGAAGCTGCTATTAGTTCAAGTTACTCCAAAGCTAAATACATTATTTAAAACAAAATAACAGAAAGAAAGAAAGAAAGAAAGCAAAAAAAATAATAAAAAAATACAATGGTACTATTTATTCAGATACTCTGTTGTACATTTGCCAACTAATTTCTTTGTTTTGTCTTGTTTTCTTTTCTTTTGCTTTGATTTTAATTTGCTTTCTTCAATTTGTTCTGTTTTTAGTCATTTCTTGATAGGAATTGTATGTCTTTTTATTGTCCAATAGTTGAAAGAGTCCTTTTACAATGATAAACACGCAGATCTTTAGAGTGTGTTTCTTTTTCTTCTTGCCAATTCATATTTGTGTTTTTTTTCTTTGAAACAGATTACTTACTTTTCCTGTCAAGAGAATCTTTAAAGTCATAATTGAAAGGATAATGTTTCTTTGCTTAAGAGAATCAGTAAGAGAAAAAAAAGAATTAAGCAAAGAATACATGGGAAAAGGTGACTCTGTATTTTGTGATATATAATAGTAAGCTTTATATCTTTGTGTGTTTTTTTATCCTCATCTTATCTTTTTTTTTTGTTCTTTGTTTTTTCCTTTTTGCTTCATGTTTGTTTTTTTTTTATCATGTGATGTTTCTGATATGTAAATGAATACTTATTATTGTTATTTTTATCAAGACCCTCTTCTATAGTGTTACCTGGGATTAACTATAGACAGCAGCCCAATGTAGTATATGTTTTTGATGAAAATAAAAAGCAGCAAAACACATCGCGCAGAAAGCCAGTCGGTCATGAGTAGAACACTAAATAAAGGTTGCATTTAGAGTAACAAATGGGGCAAGCAGTAGCAAATGAGTGAATAGTGTTTATATAGTAAATAGTAGAATAACGTAAAAGCAAATAAAAAAGCAAAGAGGATACCAGCATGGAAAACCAAGTGAAACTAAATCCAAATCAAATCCTAGTCCAAGCAAAAAGAAAAAGAAAAAAAAAAGAGCATCTGAAAGTAAACTAGAAAAAAAAAAAACAATCAAAACAATCAAAAATAGCCAAAACTGATAACAAATCAACAACAACAAGGAGAAGTAGGAATTCACTACCTCTCATAAAAACTTCAATAAATCTGAAAAAAAAAGCCACAAATCTCTCCATCATTTTGTACTCCATCCAGAGATCAATTAGCACGAATCTTTTCGTGTTTTTCGAAAAACCTGAGAAGAAATGATATTATGCTTTCCTCTTCGATTAGCTGGTTGGGTATATGGGAGTATAATTCGGATAATGTACACAGTAGTTTTCGTTATTCGAACGTAAAACTTCATTAATGGAAAACTAAACAAAAAAACAACAAGGCAATCGAAAACCAGTATATCAAAGAATAACAATTAAGTGAAATCAAGACACTATAACTTTTTTCAATAATAAAAGTTATGCAGTAGCTGACCCAGAAGAAAGAGTAATAGTTCTATAATTTCTCACAGTTCCTACGGTACCTGAAATGGTACCCAATCCAATAGCCCCTGTAGGATAAGTAGCTATTTCAGAGTACATCGTCTTGAAAACTTGAGAATACAGTGATGGGTTAGTCACCGTGACACCGGCTGCATCTGTTGTTGTTAACCAGACAATGGTAGTCACTTTACTTGACGTAGACGTAGAAGTGGTGGAGGTGGAGGTGCCAGTTTGTCCTGTACCTGTAGTTTTAGTTCCTGTAGTTCCTGTGGTCGTCTTCTTTGTAGCTGTGGTAGCAGCGTTAGCGGCATTAACCCCATCAGCACCGGTCGTAGTTGATGTACCGGTGGTGAGAGCTGTTGCTGCACCCGGTAAAGTAGTAGTACCAGTACTGCTGGTACTACTGGTACTCCTACTGCTTGTACCTGTTGTCACTGTAGGAACAACAGCAGCACCTGCTGGAGTTGTTGTAGTGGTGTCTTCAGTAACTGCTGCTGCTGCTGCTGGTGGAGTGGTTGTTGTAGTAGGCGGATTAGCAGCTGGTGCTGGTGCTGGTGGAGTGGTTGTTGTAGTAGGCGGATTAGCAGCTGGTGCTGGTGCTGGTGGAGTGGTTGTTGTAGTAGGAGGATTAGCAGCTGGTGGTGCTGCTGGTGCTGGTGCCGGTGCTGGTGCCGGTGCTGGTGCTGGTGCAGCTGGTGGTGCAGCTGGTGCTGGTGCTACTTGTGCTGGTGCTGGTGCCGGTGCTGCTGGTGCTGGTGCTGGATCGCCATCGGCAGCTAGTGCTAGGGATATAAATACAGTGAAAAGTATGTTTGAGATCTTCATTTGAGATATATTTGTATATGTGATTCAGTAGGTATTTATATCACCTGTTTCTTTTCCATAAGTCTGGTAATTAAATGAATTGAAAAAAAAGAGTAGAGTAATAACGATAGTCTATTAGATGAAAAGTGCAGCCCGATAGTGTAACACGATGGAAAACCCTATGTGTCAATCTGGAAGATGAAATTCACTGTGAAAAGAAAGCAAATACAAGGGGAAAAGCGAACAAATTTAGAAACAAGCAAATAACGAAAGTTACTAACGAACGACTGGATAAATACAGATATATTGATTGTGTATACACATAAATTACTGACAAGCAGACAGGAATAGAAAAGAAGAGCAAACCAATACAAACAAAACAAGTAGTTCAAAAAATACATGTACAAAACGGTAACTACCACGAAGCTAAGAGAGAGGTGTCTGCCATTTTGCAAAAACGGCTGTTTATTTTTGGAAGCAAAGATAACATCTCTGCACCTTTAAATTAAAAGGGTAAAAGTTTTTTTTTTTGTTACTTTATTTTTGTTGCGTCATATTGGAGATGAAGACGTTTGGGCCAGAATTGGCGGTTGATGTTGATCTCAACACTTGACAGTCTCAACGTCTTACCAGGAATATTTTGTTGGACAGTCTAATCAAGTAGTGACTTTTGTAAATGAAACAGTATTTTTCGGGTGGGAAAGTTGAGTGGAGTAGCGTGAGTAGTGTTAATATAAATTATCAACTTATCTCATTTAGAGGAAAAAAAAAGAAAAGATTAATGACTAGATTAATGCCTTTTCTTTCCTTTTTATTTCCTTCTATTCCATTAACACTGCCAAAATAACAAATGGGTCTCTTTTCGAATTATGTTATATTGCATTATCATATCATTATCTGAGTCGCCTTGCAACAAATTAAAGATTGTTGTTTGGTAAGTCTTTTCAAGCGTAATCATATAATAGTAATCATTCTGCTCTTTTTTCTGCAACCTTACACCAATACATACAATTTTTAATAAGCCCACTGAAATTATGTAATCAGAAAATCTGACGTAATCAATTACCTACTCGTTGATTTTTGCAGAGAAAAACACACACCAATCGAATTTGCGGAAGACTCCAAATGTTTGTCTGTATCAAGTCCCTCTAGCTTTGAACTCTCCAATTTATTTGAACATTCAAAATAAATTAAATGTCACTTTAGAGTCCAAATCTTACTGAATCAGAGTATACCATTGAATTCTAAATAATTTGAATATTCAATCAGTCACACGACTTTAAAAAACCGTTTCAAGCCTCAACTCACCCCATTTTCCGTGTGTTTCTTACATAATTAAATTACCCTCCCTTTACATTTCTTACATAATCTCCTGTTTGGAGAGTCTCTTTCGTTGGAAAAAAACTGAATTGAGCCAATGAACCTATAGATATACGATATAAATCACAGACTTTGAGGGAATAGTGACTACTCTTGTATACTTGACTTCATAAAGGATCATTTTGGTCCACTCAATCAAGTCATAATGATGCGTTCAGAGAAGTATATAGCCAGATCTCTGGTCCAACTGAGATCATACGCATCCGCCAATGCAGATACTGGAAGCAGTTTAAACGCTTCGTTATTAGAAAAGCTAAAGAAGATCAATGAATCCAGAACCATTAAGGAAACTTCATCCGTTGTGAAGAAGGTCACTGGTACTTCGAGTCCAAAC
Source organism: Ogataea pilisensis (assembly GCA_003707685.2). Lineage (NCBI taxonomy): Eukaryota > Fungi > Ascomycota > Pichiomycetes > Pichiales > Pichiaceae > Ogataea > Ogataea pilisensis. Next base: position 90,891 of record PPKM02000035.1, read on the forward strand.
AATAATAATTCTAGGTCATTCAATAATCGTCCAAGAGGGGATGGTCAGTATCAAAACATTCAAAGAAATAGAATGGATGGCCAGGGTCAAAACAGACAAAGAAATAGAATGGATGCCCAAAACAACAGAAGTAGTAGAAATAATATCAATAGAAGAAGAAATAACAACAATAATAATGATAGAAATAGAAAAGAGGAGAGTACTGAAAGTTTTGGAGGAAATTCTGAAGAAGCTGAATTTGCAAAAGAGGTTGATTATGAGGTTTCAAGGTTGACAAAAAAACATGCTGAAGAGAATTGTGAGAAGCTTGATAAATTGTTGGGCATTTCACAAGAGACTGATGAGATTCTTCCAAATGAATTATTTGAAGAAGCTCTTAACTCTTTAGCTAAATCGGAAGTCAGTAATGACAAACCCAACGATGATGACAATCTTTTACAAGAAAAGATAAAATATATTCAAAGAAACATACACCAACAACAACAGAAGCAATCGCAACCACCAGCTACATTTGAATCAGTTAGACAAGGTCTTGCTGCGATTGAACTTATCAACAAAGTAATTGCATTGAAAACTACAAGTGAATTCAATCCAATTACTATGTCATATGAACCATCAAGTAAATCGACGACTCAATATTCCCCAATTATCCTACCTCAAGCAGAGTTAGAAGTCAATAAATCTAAGATGGGTTACGACGCCAAGTCCAGATGGTTGAAAGCATTGGATCAAATCACAACTAGACGTGGTGAACCATTAGGATCTGTGCAAAACAAGAATATTGCAAGATTAACATCCAATATATCCAATTATCCATTTGTTAACTCTATGTTGCCTAAATCGCTACAAACTCCAGTCACTGAATATAAATACTTGTATGACGTTTCGCCAAATGAATTACAAACTACAATTGATGCCACTGTGAGAGGTGTAAGAAACGAAGTGTCAAGAAATCAAAATGTGGAATACAAGACTGAACAGGCAAGAGTTAATGCTGAGGCCGTTGCCAATTCATTGAACTCTAATGCTCAATTGAAAGTTGATAACGTGCATGTCGCCATGAGCAAAGTTTTAATCGGTGAAGGGAAATTGAGTGACTTACCAAGAGCCAACCAAAGTGCTGAGAATTGAGTAAGTGAATGATGTTGAATTGTTATATAGAACCCTGCAAGGTAAACGGAGAATGTTTTTTCTTGGTACTTGTAGTATTTTTTGATATCTCTATGTACATATATATTATATAAAAAAAAAGCCAGAACTTGGAAACGTTCTCAAGTAATTGAAATTGCAGTATCAAGTTGGATACAATGTATACTATACGATAACTACTCTCTGTCGCTTACGGAAATGCTATAAATAGATCATTGCAATAAAAAAAAAAGATAAATAGTGCATGGCTCAAACACAAGAGACGTTCAATTAAGTCTTCTGAAGTTAACAACAGTCCAACACTGTGAAATGCAGAAACTGAAATAACCCAAAAAGAGAACTACGGAAAATGAACAGAAATGAAGGCTCAGAAAAGTAAAAGAAAAAACAGAACATTGTGGATGGCGCAGGCACATTTTGAGAAAGGGTAATCTCAGTAACTGCTAGATAGTTTGATTAGCAGTGGGAGTAGTAGTAAGTAATAAGCCATTACCTGGCTGCGTTGCCTAGTTATAACAAACCTGAGCCACTAATGGTCAAGATTAGAAGACATATCTGTACATATCTGATGGTAGATCTGAGAGAAGATATACGTTATATTGTCTATCTGTGGCTCACCGGATCGGACATAGCTCACCAGTAGAAATGATAAGGTAAATAATATAATACCTCACCCTGTTTATTGTACACTACGTATAGTTATAGTTCTATAATTCGTTAGCCAATACAAATACAGTAGATCAAACCTAGATAGAGCAAACCACAGTAATATCCATCATTCAGCGATGGAAAGCAGTAATTGAACTGGACCTTCCATAGTCTCCCTCACTGAAAAACACAGACGCTTCTGCTCCGAATTCGCTCTTTTTTTATTTTCTTGTTAACAGCATAATTGAGGTCAACAAATACAAGAAGAGCATTATTTATCAATCTATCTTGTTAGTTTGTATAATTATTTGTATTCTTTTTTTTTTGTTATATACACGTTGTCTATACTCCATTATACGTACACGTCTCTCTTAACAGATATCATATCTATTACGCTTTGCTCGATTTTATCGGACAGTTGCTTCCTTTCTATATCCGCATTCGTCTACTATCTAGTATCAGCTATCGTCTCTCTCTCTCTCCCCACTATCTGAGTTCTTCACAAATTTGCTTACTTTATTACTCAGCCCATCACATCATTCATTGTTATTTGATAATCATAGATTTGGCTTTCCTATAGAATACTCTAATTAATTACGGTTTGATAGTTTCCCCCGTTCAACCAAATTCTACTGAATACGACTACGAATACATACGATAATGAGTAATGTTAATAATACAGACTTATTGGAACAACATCTTGCCGAAATTGATACAGCTATTAAAAACAGCGATGATGACATTTTCAACTTTTTGAATATCACTCCTAGTTCAGCATCTGCAGCTCAAGAATTTCCAGCTGATTATTTTGCTCAATCTACAGAGATTTCTGGTCATCATCAACCACATCAACAACAACAGATTCATCCACCATTACAACAACAGACTCATCAACCGTCACAACAACAACAACAACAACAGGATGGTGTCTCTGGTCAATATTTTACATTGAACTCATCATATCAGCACACTGACTTGGGTTTGAGTTCAAATGACGAAAATGCTTATTTAACAAGCAGTTCCAACATTAATAACACCAACAATGGTAGCGATAAGTTGAGTTTCTATTTCGATAACAATTTACACTCCCCGTTAAGTACTTTAAGTGCCATGAACTCTCCTACTGACTTTGCTAACCTGTTAAGTTTAGACAGCAGTATTCACCAACAACAATATCCCCTCCAACAACAACAACATCAACAACAACAGAGTCATCAACATCAACAACAACAGAGTCATCAACAATCGCAACAACAACAACAACAACATCAACAATCACAACATCAGCATCGAAGCAATCGATATCAGCATTCACAACAACAACAACAGTTCTCAGGTTCACATATTAACGTCAACCTCAATAATGACGGCATCCAGAGAGATCATGGTGGCTATTCTTCTTCAAGTACACCGTTAATTCAAGTTGATGATCTTTTCCCTGAGCTTGGCGAACATCAATTCTCACAGCAACAACAAAACCACAATAGTAGCTACAACAATGATGTTGATAAAGATAATAATCATATTCATGATAGCGCTGATTTAAACCATTTGAAATTCAATAGTCACACATCAGCTCCTCAAATTAACGTCCATCAACCTGTTCAAAGTCCCATTACTACTGACCCTGTCCATTTACAGATACATCAAACCATGTTTGCTTCAAGTTCGGGTAACAATGATTTTCTTCTTAACCCATATTCTGGCGATCAGTTTAAAAATGCAAGAGATATAAGCCCTGGAACTTATTCCGACGTCTCAGCTGCCAATTCACCTTATATATCAGCTGCTGAATCTGTTCAAGGTGATAGTGATGATCGTCCAGTTTATGATCCGAATAGTTTGGGTGTTGCTGTAGATGATTTGGATCAACTTCAGGTCTCAGAAACTATTCAACAACTGAATTTGAACAACTCTAGACCTACTACGGTTCCTTATAAAGCTCAGAAAACGTATGAAAGTTTGACTGTGTTGCATAATGGTTTAGAAGCGCTAACAGAACAAAACTTACAACAACAACAGAGGCAACAACAACAACAGCAGCAGCAAATTCATTCATCAAAACTTCATACTCCATCAATTAACATTATCGAAAATCCTGAAAAAGTGGCAGCTGGTACCCCATCATTGTTCTCGGCATCTCCTTCAAGAAGTTCATCTCCTGCTAATAGGTCGAGATCGAGTAGTTTTAAACATGGAGAAAGACCGGAGATAAAAATTGAAGACACCTCAATTAATTCTTACAGCAATTTAATTTCTGATAAAGTGACTACGCCCACCTTTAAATATAGTTTGTCTGATACTTTTAATGATAGCACAAGTTACAATAATAAAAATGATAACAATGATAATAATAATAGTCACCAAAACAACAACAACAGCAATAACAGTTCAAGTAATTTGTTAAGAGTCGAAGACGTTAATTCATTTTTGTCTCCTCCTGGCGACATAGCGCATAACTCCATGAGATTAGGAAGACAAAGGCGTCATTCAGATGCAAGTTCTTCGGTTCGCTCAACCTCACGCTCTCGTTCCCGCTCTCGTTCCTATTCTAGAGGCCCATCTGACGATTCTGCATACGATAGTGATGTTTCACTTTCAAGGGAGAAGTTGAGCGAATTGGCAGCTCCACCGTCACCAAACAAGAAAGCGCAGAAAAATCCCGCCTTGTATGCGTGTACGATATGTGATAAGAAGTTTACAAGACCTTATAATTTGAAATCTCATTTACGTACACATACCAACGAGAGACCATTCTTGTGTACTATTTGTGGTAAAGCGTTCGCTAGGCAACACGATAGGAAAAGGCATGAGGATCTACACACGGGCGAAAAGAAGTTTCAATGTAAAGGTACTTTAGCCGATGGGGCAACTTTATGGGGCTGTTGTAAAAGGTTCGCCAGAACAGATGCTTTACGAAGACACTTCCAAACAGAAAGTGGTAAAGAGTGTATCAGACCATTGATGGACGAAATCAGTCGTGAGAAGAATAATGGTGGTGTTGGTGGAAACTCTACTTCAAGAGATCAGCAGTCCCAATCTTTTACTCAGCATGCCCATCAATTTAGTGTTGAAAATGCCGGTGCTGCATTGAGAACAGAGATTGATACTACTGATGTTGTAGATTTCAACTCATTGTTGGACCAAATTTTGAATAGTCAGACTATAGCTGTAAGTGCTTCTATGAGCGGAGGAGAAGGAAGTAACAGTATTGGTGGTAGAAACAGTGACGACTATGTCTTGAGTCAATGAAAAGCGCTTGTTTGGGTTTTTTTGGGCTTTTTGTTTTTTGAGGTTTTTCTCTCGTTATTCTAGTTTAGTTTGTTTTGTCTTATTTTGCTCAATTACTTTAGTATTCGTGTTCATTGGTTTTGTTGAGTGTTTTTTTGGTCTTGTGGTGTGTTTTTAAAGTTATTGTTAACTGATTTCCTTTTTCTTTTGCTTTTGTTTTTTACTTGCGTGTATTATCTTATTCTTTGCTTCTTTCGTTTTTTTGTTTTATGATTCTTCGTAGTTTTATTTCATAATAATCGTGTATTCAATTTTGTTTTGAGCTTGCAATTATCATTATTTTACTGGCTTGTTTTAGTTTGCTGCTGATCATTCAATATTAGTACTTATTTTGCAGTATTGATAGGGTGAAGGGAAAAATCGCTATAGTTTTGTTTTTTGTAGAAATTCAAGCTTTTACTTATCTGCAAGTTCTTTAATAACGAATAAACAATCGGTTCAGATTCAAGTCCGCCTCCGAGCCAAGGGCTGTGTGAGTGCCCTTAATTTTGTGCGTTCGATGGAAAAAAACTGCTAGCCGCTTGCGCTGAGCTCATATAATTTTCATTCACCATTAGTGATCACCTCGGTGTAAACAAGACCAGAAATGCGGTTAAGCAGGAAAAAGATTTTTCCGAAGAAGAGATAAACTACCTTACGATATAGGCACCAATACTGTCACTTTTGTTTCAGTAGTTTCTTTTTGTCACAAATTCACGAGTATAAAGGATATTTTGGCGATTTTTAGGTTACTATTTTTTCTCGGAACAAAAAAAAAACGTCTCCTGCATTTGAATAAAGAGCAAAAACGGAAGAAGAGACTGTTCAAACAAAGACAACAAATTGAAAAGCGGATCAAAAGAACAATTGGTTTGGTTTAGTGTGTAACTCTTGGTCTGCTTTTGTGTTTCTATTTTTTTATATTTGTTCATAGATTCTAAATGCCACAGAAGTTGATAGTACCATTTCATTCATTGCAACCACTTTTATTAGCTCTACCATTATTTATTATCACCTTTACATCAGCTGAATCTGCAAATATTGACTGCCAAAGTATAACTGCAGGTTTATTTTCTGATCCAACAACGACTGTCACTACTACTTTCATTGCTACAAGTATTCAGCCAGAATCATCTGGATTATTTACGAAAGTGTTTGAATTAATCAGCCGAAGCTCTAATTATTCCTCCGCTAGAGACTGGAACTTCATCTTTGTAATTTTCCTAACGATCGGTGTAGTTGGAATTACCACAAACCGTATCATATCATCAGTAACAAACAGCAACAAACAAACCACTATATCTAGATTTATGACCGGATTTGGAGAAAGATTTAGCTCGGCATTGAATCGTTCCAGCTCGGCATTAGGTTTCAATAATAATCATTTTGGAAGCAATGGCTCTCAGGATCCAACTTATAAGGCTAACTACCAAACGGCTATGAGCTTAGGTGGTTTAGTCGGAGGTTTGGTCAATGATGGTAACACATGTTTTATGAACTCTGTCTTGCAATCATTAGCATCAAGTAATGAACTTGTCAAGTTTTTGGAAACAGCACAGCAACAGCAGAAGAAGTTGCAGCAACGACAAGAACAGAAAGAAGGCAGTAATTTCAACGGTAGTCTGAATCGGAAAAATAGTACGGCTACGTCATTCTCGGCAGCTTTAAGTGAACTGTTAGCTAAATTAAACGCTAAACATGGCAATAAAACACCAACTTACAAGACTAAAACTTTGTTGAAAGTTATGAAAGATGGCCCTAATAAACATCTGTTTTTAGGTTATAATCAAGAAGATGCCCAAGAGTTTTATCAATCTGTCATGAAACAAGTTGAGACGGAATACGTTAGAGCTGCTGCTGCCGTTGCTGCTGCCTCAGGTGCTACTATTGCAGATAACAAAGAGAAAGAATCGAAGATTCAAGACAAGTTTGTTGATTTTCAAGATGGTTTTATTTCAGGTCTGGAGAGTTTAGGGGAAATTGGTGACATTTATGTGCCAGCTAAGCAAATCGATCCGTCTTACCCTGAGGCAGACTCTAAAGTTTATCCACTGAAATTGGTAACTCCTGTTGACGGTCTACAATGCGAAAGAATTGGATGCACTAGATGTGGTGAGATTGGTGGTATTAGATATTCAGTTATTAGTGGACTGGGTTTAAATTTACCGTCGCTGACCAAATCAAGGTATCAATTGTCAGAATTATTAGATGATTGGATCCAGGAAGAAATTATCGATGGTGTTGAGTGTAATCGATGTGGATTGATAGAAATCAAGCATACTTTGGAAGAATCAATTATCAAATACAAAGAATCGGATGCTAATGAAAAGATTCAAAAACTCATTCAATTAACAAGTGCTAGAGTTTCGGAGATTGAAGAAGAATTGGCAAAGCCTATTATCAATGACGAAATTTATGAAAGATTGCATACCAAGAATAAAGTTCAGAAATCACAAAAAACGAAGCAAAGCTTTTTTGCAAGACCACCTCCATTGCTGTGTATTCATATCAATAGATCAGTCTTTGATCCAAGAACTTATATGGTCAGAAAAAACAATGCAAAGATTGTTTTCCCATTAAAGTTGAACCTGACCGATTATGTAGCTGAACCTAATAGTATCAATATGGATGCTAGATTGGCATTTAGAACCCAAGACGAAGTTTCTATCGAAGAAGAGCAAAAACAACAGGAACAAGAACCTCTAGAAACTGGTGAACTTCAAACTAAGTCTGAACAAGTTTCAGAGACTGAAAGTATGATATACACGCCAAGCTCTTCAAACTCATCGTTCCCAGAAAGTGAAAGTCGCTTACAACAACAAGAACCAGAAGAGGAAGAAGATCCGTTTATTCAAAAAATTGGAGCCTCTATTATAAATGAAAACTTGACTTATTCTTTGAAATCTGTTATTTCTCATTTTGGTACTCATAACTATGGTCATTATATAGCATACAGAAAGTATAGAAATGTTTGGTGGAGAATAAGCGATGAGACGGTTCGTATTTCAACTGAATCTGAAGTTTTGAACTCTCAAGGTACCTTCATGCTATTCTATGAGCTAAGTAACAGAAATGATCCCAAAGATACTCAAGAAGTGAAAGATATTGAAATTGTGATTCCTGAAGAGGAAGAAGCACAAAATATCAGTAGTGATAGTGACGTTGAAGAAAGAGACAATGAGAAGCAAGATCATATGGACATTACTCCTCCGATGGAATCCGAAGAAGATCTCAAACAAAGGGAGCTAATTTCAGTTCAAGCAAACTTGTAAATACCAGCTGGTCATTAGTTATTCTTATGTTTTGTTTTTTGATGGATAACTCTTGCATACTTTTTTACTAGGTTTTTTTTTCTGTTTTTCTTCTTTCTTGATCTTGATCTTATCCATGCATACTATGGACCGTTGATATTTCTGTTAGAAACAGAGCGATAAGCTATTTTGTTATTACAAGGTTTGTATACTTTATGTTCATTATTAGAATGATATATATTTCATATTCTTTTGTTTAATTGTGAAAGTCTAAAAATACTGTTAGGAATATATTACAAATAAGAGGCTGTAAATGTGGTTAAAAACTTGGTTTATCCATATTCATCATGGAAAGGCACATGTCATCAAACTTCTCCGTAATCATTCACAGAGTTCGTTGATTTCAGTATTTCTTCGTTATCCTTTTCCAATTCTTCATGAATCAAATCATTCAAATCGTAGTCGTAATTGTCCGGATTTTGATCAAACTCTTCAGGCTTTCTAACATGAGTACCTCGTTTTTTCAAAACGCTACTCTCTTGTAACTGTATCCTAATTGGGATGTCATCATCGGTTATACTGTTTAGTCTCGAGTAAACACCAGAGCCAAAACTCTTTATTTTCTGTCTCTTGGATTCTGTTGCTAGAAAATCTTGCTGCTCATCAGGTGGCACATAACCACCATAAGCACTGTTATCTTCGTTTCTATTCGACTTGTTGTATTTTTCTTGGAGTTTCAGCTTTTTCTTAGCATCATACGATGGGTTCTTGCTATACTTGACTAGGCCCGATATTTGAGGTAATAAGACAACAAATATCACCATAATCAAGGTGATTAGGATCAAGAGGAAAAACATTTAATTATATTTTGCTTTATATTGCGAGATATCAGGATAAAGACTGTTATTAACACGGTTTTGACTTTTGAAGTAAAGTTATTCTCTTAAACAGACCAACCGCAAGCAATGTGAGTGAAAAATTACTGTCTTCATTATCGCTATTTAATCTCACAGTGAGAAATTTCTATGCTATCAAATTTCCGCACACAGGGGTGTTACACACTTGTAAGTAGTTAGTTACTGGTTAAACACTATATTATAGAGTAGCATACATAGTCCTCATATCGATAACAAGAGACTACATTCTCATATTAATACGGATTACGCTTCTGTGCGATTTAGGAAGTTTTATACTTTATGGTGTACTCTGCTTTGCGGTAGGATTTAAAGAAAAAAGAACTCTTCTGTATCTTATCTGTTGAATAGCGAACATATAGTCGACCATCTGAGCCAAAATAAGTCTAGTCATATTTTGAATGTACTACCCATAATGGAAAATTTGGGTCCAGATAGACAGGCTCCTATAAGGCCTTGTCAAGCGCCAGAGTTGAGCACCAGTGTTCCAAAAGGTTTATCAGCACAGGAATCTTCTGTCACCAAAAATAGTCATCCCACTCAGCCGAATGTTAGCGTATCGTCTATAACTCCATCCCAATCATTATCACCTAGAAAGACTCTTCCGATCACATTGAAACTGAAATTGAATCGCAGTACGGATAGCGCTCAAGTTGAAACTACTCAAACTGGAAATAATAATAGCAATAGTCTTCAGGAAAACAATACAAATGGTTCGAAGCTTACCCTTAGAATCTTACGGAAAGACCTCAAAAAGTCTACATCTGAAAAGGTTAATTCACAATCTCCAATCACGAGCGACACGGAAAATGAAACTCTAAGTTCCAATTCTGCGGAAAACACTATAATTTCAGAATTGCCTGAGGCAGAAATGCAATATACTAAACGATCCATTGTTAATGACAGTGATGAAACAGACTTCTCTGAATCTATCGGTGTGGAGGAACTAGACACAATAGTAGAGAAGGCGCATAACCAAAGGCTACAAGATTCCTTTGATTTTGATGGAGATGAAGATTCAGAAGATCTAGATGCGATCATTGAACTAGCTCGTTTACAAAAAGAGAAAAGAATGTCCCTGTCAAGAGGAAACACCACATTGGTTTCTGAATCACAGACAGACACACAAGTGAAACTAAGCAACACTGACATACAGGGAGTTATACCAGAGGTGGATCTAGAAACCGAAAGTGGCTTCAATCAGGTCAAATCTCATGAAAAGACAGAAGGATACCTACCCAATACGCATACACCAAACTCAAATGAATCAAGCAAAAGATCATCTATAGTGACTTCAAATGGTAAAAAATCTTTCTGGGTGAGGTTGAGTGTCCCATCTTTGAGGAACCATTTCAGCTCTACTAAAGAATTAACGGTCACGAAATCGGATCTAATAAACGGACTTGACAAAGTGATGAATAGCCTAGAAGAAGTTGATATCAAACAGACACTGAAGGACCATATAAAAGAGCTTAATTTGATACTAAGCGATACTTCTATTCCGCATCATCTTTCGCAGTCTTTACTTGAGCTAAATGGGAAGCTTGTGAGTCAGATTGATGCCATGGACAAATCATCGATTTTGCCCCTTTTAGGTCAACTCAAGACCCAAATCAGTCAATTTTATGAGCTTCAAAAAATCCTTTCTTCAAAAGGGGTATCAAGCTTAGCTCCGAGTGCTTCACAGACTCCCAAGATTCCAGTTCAGCTTCAGAAGGTGAGGCATTCTGCTCGAATTTTGGCTCAACAGGAACAACAACAACAGCAACAGCTACCACTTCACAACCAACATTATCTGGCGCCGCAACCACCAGTGCCCAATCCATCAGAACTGTTGGTGACACAACAGCCGTCAATACCGGAACAAAACTATCAACCTCAGATTGGGAACAGTCCTTATGTAGAACCACAACACCTTGCAGCTGGTCAAAGTTTGGCAACATCTTCGCATGAAACTCCACAAAATTTACCCCAGTTTCAGCAGGCGCATTCCAGTACACAGCAACAGTCTCCTTTCATCCAATTGCCACCATTACAACTTATGAATGCGCAGCATCAAGTCCCATATTTTCCTCAGCAGCTGCAACAACACTCACAATATCTATCCTCATATTCACCCAATTCTTATCAGCAGAATGAGCCTCAGGTTTACCCATTTGTGCCTTGGAGTCAACAGGCCCCTCATGCACAGCTGCAACAACAAGGACAACAACAACAGCAACAACAACAAGGACAACAACAACAGCAACAACAACAGCAACAACAACAGCAACAACAACAGCAGCAGCTGCAACAACAACAACAGCAACAACAACAACAGCAACAACAACGACAACCACAGTATTTCCAGGAACAATATCAAGGACGTTTTGTTCCCCATGTTCAATCAAATGATGTCTTCAATCGTACAACCTCGAATGTCAATTCCCCTCAAATTAATGCTACCCAGATTGGATCACGTTCTAAAACGAACGCTAAACTTGCTTATAATAAAACACTGATCGCTACGGCTGGACTACATCCCCATCTGTCAAATAGGACACCTTCTAGTAGAGCGACAAAGCAAAAGTTATTTGATGCGATTGTAAAAGACAGAAACAGAGTTGAACTGGAGAAGCTACAATATGATTTACCGCAAGAATACAATCTTGGACTTTATTTTAAAGATTCATACAAGAATGACGACGATGACCTAATTGAAGGCTCAATGGTACTTTCTTTAATTGACCCGTTGTCAGGTAAGAGATTAATTACTCCACTGAGATCAAGGTTTTGTTCACATATTGAATGTTTTGATTTTAGTTCTTTTATTGCTCTTAATGGGTTGTCACCATTTAGAATTGGTGTAAAGAGGCAGTCTCCTGTTGGATCTAAAAACATTTTAGCTGTCCTCAGTGACACTAAAAGAATTCCATTGAATCTAGCCTTACATAATCGTCGAACTACGCAGTTTGATTATAAAGCTAAGTTTAAATCCCATATGGCGAGTGGGAAAGCGGCCAATGAATTAGAATGGTTTTGTTGCCCCATCTGTAAACTGGAATTCAGTATCAAAAATCCTGGAGATTTATACGTTGTTGGAGAGTTGAAAGAAATTCTTTTAAAATTAAATGATGACTCCAAAGTAGAGAAAATAGAAATTTCTAATGACGGAGAATGGAGCTTCCACAAACAAGAGGTGAAAAAAGAAACAGAGATGATGGAAATTATCGATTTAGATGATGAAGAAGAAGAAGAGATAGATTCAACTGTTGATGGTGCTCGTCAATCGCACACTAAACTTGAATCTGCTCCTACGTACATCTCTTCTTCTGAGGCTATTGACTCCACGCTTGATGATTTGGAAATCGATGCATTGTTTGAAGATGTTGAGAGAAACGAGTCTGAAATTGAGCAGAGTGTGGATGAAGCCATGGACTCTGAATTGCCAGCAACTGTGCGTATTCCACAACATTACACTATTCGTGAAATGTTACTTGAAAGAATGGCGGCGCGTTTAGAAAAAGAACACGGACTTTTTGTTGATGATCAGAGTAACAGTGAGGCTGTAAAGCCTCCTCCATTCGTTGCTGGTAGTGGTGAGCAAGATGATCCATTTATTATTGAGTAGATACCAAAAATATTCTTTGTTTTTTTGAAATTAAGCATGCCATACTTATTTATTCAGCTTAGAGCATCCTAGCCACATCGCCTACGTTTGTAAAATCTCAGGTGACTCCAATGCGGTCTAAGGCTACTTTGTAATGCCTTCATAAGTCTGGAATTCCAGTTTGGTAGCCAAAAGACTAGAATGGTAATTTACCACAGTCATAATACAGATAACTTAGTCCCTTTACATTTTAATAGCATATGAAGCCGAATATATATCATCGCATCAATAAATATGAAAGAGTATATAATACATAGTACATAGGAGAACTAGATATGAACAGAAATATCAGTAATGGCAGTACATTATGATAACATATGAAACAATTAAGATGGTGAACTAAAAATGTGAAAGTAGTATAAAGACAAATAGGGCTTTTGATGTAACCCTCAAGACCCTACTCATTTTCTTTCAAAAGCTACTTGGGCTAGAGCATCCAAGGCACTCAGGCCACCCTGGTGGTGTGAATGATCTAGCTGTTGTTGTTGTTGTTGTTGTTGTTGTTGTTGTAGCTGTTGCTGCTGCTGCTGATGCTTCAGATGCGGTAATTCCTGCAATTCATTTTGCTGTTGTTGAATATTCTGCACTAATGGTGCTCTAGGAGGAGCAGGGTTCATTAAGTCAGCAAAAGGATTTGTCCTTGCTGGGGGAGGTTGGTAGGGCCGTGGAACAGCAGGAGTAGATGATTCACTGTTATCGTTGTCATTATTCAACAAGTTCATAATATTTGATCTAGGTTTTGAAACATAAGATTGATTATACTGAGATACATTTGGTATAATATTCAAAGGAGGCAAATGAGGTTGAGCGGGCCCTCTCAATGTAGGTGGCGGAGGTAATGGGTTATTCAATAACGAACTCATTCTCAAAACATTAGAATTTGTTGGTGGTGATGCTAACGGTTGTTGTTGAGATTGAGGTTCGGATGGATGGTATGACGGTGCAGAAGGATATGAACTTGAGGAAGAAAACCCTCCAAGCAATGACACAATCGATGGAGCTCTAGATGCTCCACTTGAAGGAACAGGCAGAGCGGATGATTGCAACTGTTCAGGTGAGGTACCAACATGAGATGATGAAAGATCATAAGTATGTAAAGGAGGAAGCAGGTTTTGTGTATTGGCAGTAGAACTCACCAGTTCTGATTCATGTGCACCATGAGCAACAGAATGGCTGGTGGAGAAAGAAGTTAATGGCCGATCATAGAAGTAACCAACTGGTGGACCTTTAGCCAAAGAGTTGTCTTGAGAGACTGCAGAAGTTCCAGATCCAAGTTGAGAGGAATGGTCATTCAACGATTGATCTTCCGAGCTTAGGAGAGGTTGGAATGATGGTTTATGATCTGTGTCAAATTTTAATTCATTCTTCTTCAGATCAGCAGCACGGGCCATTTGTTCCCAGTTGCTATTCTCAGATAGGCCACGTTGATAATAGTTACGAACCATAGTTGAAGTCTTTGAACCTATGTGCTTTGAAATTTGTTCCCAATCAGTACCAAACTGCTGTAGCAAAGCTGGAAACATTGTAATCTCTTGAACACTCCAATAGCTTGTGATATGGCTTCTATCTTTATGCACCTTATCCTTCTTTCTCTCGGACTCTTCCCTAAAATGCGAGGTTGAACCTGAATTTGGATGAGATTGAGAGCTGTCGTGATTATGCAATTGAGAGTCATAATGAAACTCTACTGGAAGCTGAGCATCCTGTGGAGAAACTTCTTGTAGAATAGGTAATTCTCTACTTTTCTGGTCCGGTTGATATTGATGTATGATTGGCTCTTTATGTGTTGTTGGCTTCTCCTGTTTGAGCAGTTCTTGTTTGATAACAACCGCTTTCTCCTTTTGGGTAGGACGTTTATCGACTAGTGTTGGCTCAGATTCAGCTGTAAGCTTTCTTCTGCCTCTCTTCGTCTTTTTAGCAGTCGTTGACAGCTGCTGTGTAGAACTTTGAGCTTGAGTTCTATCCAAAGTAGATGAATGAAGTTCATCTTTCAAAATAGTATGTGTAGAAGGTGGTGTTGATAGATAAAGCGAACTGTTAGTCATTGAAATATCACCATCTGGCTTCTTGACAACTATTGGAGTAGAAGACTCAGTAGTAGGAGTGTTAATACCATCTGCCACAACCTTACGCTTCTTAGAATCATATGGTTCTAAATCAACAGGCTTTTTACGCTTATTAATTTCCAAAACATTTTTCTTCTCTTCATTGTCACTTCCTTCAGCAGGGGTTCCCGCCACGGATACGCTATTAGCAGAATCAGGGACAGCAGAACTAGAAGGAGTGTTTGACCCATTACGAGATGATTTAACCTCTTTGGCCTTCTTCTTACTAGCAGCAGCTTTTCTTGTGGTTCTTCTATTTCTGTTGGAAACAATGGTCTTGTAATTGGTCTTCTTCTTGGTTTTATAATAATGCAAGACGCATTCTTCTGTAGTCCTTAAACCTCCCATAAAGTTAGATATTCTACCAAACTTCTTAGGCCAAATAGCATAGGCTTCACAAAACTTCTCGTGCTCTAGTTCTGTGAATGTATCAATTGGATCAGAACCAATTCTCTTGGCCCATTGTTCCTTATCTGTAATCAAATTATTTGAGTCTAAGTAACGAACTGTGCCGTATTTTTCAACTGGATTCATAATCATATCAGGAATACTTGCGGAACCATATTGGGCCTTAACTAATGGATCTTTTTCTCTTTCTCGCTCTAATGATTCCAATATCTCCATAAATTCAGCCTCGGTACGTACAGAGTCACCATGATGTCTACCACGACGACTGGATGCTTGATTCTGTGGTTGCTCCTTGTTATCGTTATTATTACCGATATTGGACTCATCGTTCTTGCTCTCTTTGTTTTCTGCTTGGTAAAATTTGTTGAGTTGTTGTTCCATTATACTAACTCGTTTCTTCCAGATATGGTTTCTTGAGACATATTCTTCAGTAAGACTCATTTTCTTTTCTTCAATTAATTTCTTCACTTCTAAAAGTCCATGGGCCATTAATGGGCCGGCAGCTTGCTTGAAAATCATTATTGAACTGTCAAAGAAGTTGTATTGTTTCAAGTTGGTAACCTTATTCTTCTGTAGATAGAGCAAATCCTTCTGACGTATGGTCAATGGACGGTTTTTCAATTCCCAGTACTTTGTCTCGACTCTATTCATAGGGAAGATACAGGCAATTGAAACATCTTGTGAACTTTCATCTTTTTCTTTTTTCAAAACAGCTTGAGTTTTATGGTCCATAGTTGTAAGTTGAAAACTATCCTCCTTAACGATTGAATTTGGTAAAAAGACTTCTTTTTGTTCATCAATATCGTTGGTGTCTCTCATTGCGTAATCGCCATCCTTATCCAATGGCTCCATTTTTTCAATTTGTTCAAGTTTCTGAGATGGTGATTCTGTTGTCTCACCGGTTGAAACGTGTTGTTGATCATCATAGTCTCCTTGAACATTTGTCGGTGCCTTCTCCTCTGTTATATCTTCTTTTAAGGGCAATAGCTCCTCAACTTCAGGTGTATGTTCGTCTGAAGCAGCATTATCAACGGGCTTGAAACTTGATTTGGCATCCTCCTCTAATTGTACATCAGCGTTATCATTACTTATATTGTTTGACTCCACGGTCTTCGGTGCTCTTACGGATGATGCGACCGCCTTGATAACTTCAGTGCTTGATGTTTCAATTTCATTTGGTGCCTTCTCTTCATATGGACTCTCACTCTTGCGTAGCTCAAATGTATTTTCATGTGACTGTTCAGTCTGCGGCGTTTTATTAACTTCATTGACGTCAGGTAATCTCGCTTCTGGAGTCGAGTTTGGTTTCTGCGTACTCACTGGAGTATGGACAGGCTCTGGCTCTGGCTCTGTAAAAGTCTGATGTTCCTCTGTCTGCCTATTGGTGGAGTTATGGGCATTATCCTCTTTCTTTTCCGTTTCAGACATCGGTGATTCCAATTTATCAGTTTCTGCCTTGCTACCAGGTAAAGGAACATTCGAAGTTGAATCATTGTAGGCAACTGGGGTTATAGCCTTGGCTTTAGCCGGAAACAGGTCATCTTCAAAAGCTTTACTTGATAGTTCATGATTTGGCGAAAGAGATTCCGATTTGAAAATCTGGTTCTGTTGACCAGATAAATGTTGATACTCTCTTTTTATGTCGCCTATGCTACTGTGGTTATGATGAGAAGGGGTATGAGCTTCATGTAATTGCTGTTGTTGTTGTTGTTGAGACTGTAGCTGATACTCGTGTCGCTGTGCTAACGCACCCACTTGAAGGCCTCCTCTATAATGATCTACATCATCTGTTCTGAAATCTTCTTGCTGGGAATATTTAGCATTAGAACTAGTAGAGGCACCAGAAGAGCTTCTTGGAGCTTTTGCCGGTCCATATGGTTCTCCTCTATATCCTCTTGAATTTGTTCGACTATATCGCTGGTCTTTGTTTCCATTTCCAAGTATGAGATCTCCACCTCTATTACTTGGTCCCCCTATCAGGTCACCTGATCTTTTAGAGTATGAGTCTTCGTAATTACTACCACGGTCTTTGCCATTAAAATTCGACATTCTTCTATCTGGGCCATTAATAGGTGGGCCATAAACTTCGTCTGCATATGCTCCATGTAAGTTTGGGTCGGAAGATCTAAAATGGTCTCTTTCATGAAATTCCCCATTGATATATCTTCCATTTGCAACTGGTGCGTTACTTCCACTGCTATAATTTCTGTAATATGGGGGTATAGATATATTAGAGGCTTGGTTTAGAGTGCTATTGATCGCATTAGACCTAAGACTCGAAGCACTTCCAGGCGGTATTGAAGCTCCTCTGACTCCTCGGTAAGAGCTACTCCGCCTTCCATTGTAGGCATTCCTACTGCCATAAGATAAGTCTTGATTGCTGTTTGTTCTATAAGATGAATATGATTCGTTGTGAGGATGATTATTCGAAGTTGTTGATGTTGTAGGCGGTGGATATGCAGATGCGCTTGCGGGTATACTTGAAGAAGATGATGATAAAGTATTGGAATCTGGGTTGATATTCGATGCTGAGTCCTGTCGTCTAGACGAAAACGGGTTTATCGACGCCTGTTGAGCGTATGAAGAAGGATTTGGTTGATATTGGTAGCTGGGATAGTTGGGATTTGCACTGTTATACGTTAGCTGATGAAGCTTCTTGCTTCGTTTACCTTCGTCTTTATAATAGCGGTTTCCGCTACCTTGGCCGTAGCCTCTTGCGTGGTCAGATACACCCATTTATATGACTGCTGGGTTTTTGTGTGCTTATTGTCCTGCGATTAACTAACTAGTTGAATTATAAAGAGAACAGAACAAAATTATGATATTCTGAATAAGTGTTTGTTTGCTTGTTTATTTATCTGCAATAAGTACAATGAAATGCGGTTTCGTGAGTGAGTAGTGCGAGTCTATATGTACAGGTAGTAGATTCAGCACTGGAACAGGAGTCTGAGAAGCACAACAAGTATATATGTGCAGAAATAATAAGCAAAGAAGAGGGTTTAAAAGACAAAGACATACAAAAGACCAATACACCACAGAAAAGGTTTTCCTCTTGCTCACCTTGCAATGAATATTCAAAGAGGAATGCATAAAGAGAAAGACAGAAACACAAAATTAAACCAAAAAAAGTCGCAAACTTGGGACGATCGGGTAAGTGATTACATAATTGTAAGTAGGAAATTGGGAAGTCCCATTTCTCCAGGTATATTATTAATGAGCCACATTATGTAAACGTTGATATGGCTTGTGTATTTTAAGTTATGTGGCTTGTTATTCTATCTTCAATTTATTCCCAATTAGGAAATATAATGACGCACGTCAGCGTCGCAGAATTTGTATGGCTGTGCTGCGGCGTCTTTTCTACCCCTTTCACTTTATATTTTTCACTCTCCTTTCTGGTAAGCGTGTTTCTGATCCAACGGTGTTTCACCCTATGGAGATATTAACAAATATGCCGGGCACTTTCTTTTGTCCCTCTATACTGATTCATCAATGTTCAGCATTCAGTTTCTTCTTTTTAATGGCCTGCTACTCCTCCCTTTTACCAATTACATCACAGATCAACTCAGGCTAGAACAGACTACACCAACGACAACAATAGCCATCATCAGCCATTCACGATAATAAATTTCCCACATGCCACAAACATCAAAAAGAGCCTACTCTTTCGACAATGATAGCGATTCAGAATATGATTTGATTCCTAGCCAAGGCTTTTCTAAACTGAAAAGACAGAGGCAATCAGCAACTAGTGGTGCGTTGACTGGGAAAATACTTTGTGACAAGACCAACTGCAATGTTAATGACTTAGTAAAAATATCACCATTGACGGGACTGGCATCACCTCCAGTAACTCCAGAGAAATTGGATAGAGTCATTAATATTACACCTTCACTTAGTAATGACGGCAACCAATTGAAAAATGCCATTCCAAAAAGACTAAACTTTACTGAATCACCATATGTGAAGGCAAAGAAAATGTTCGCTAGAAGCTCAACCATGGCACGGATATCCTCATTGACTAATCCTGAGGATTTCGTATTAACTGGAAGAAGCAAAGAGGCTCATTTATTACAAAGCTACCTGCATAAAGCTTTGTTGAATTTGGAATCGTCATCCATATATGTCTCTGGTCCACCAGGAACTGGTAAAACTGCACAGGTTAACGCTACGATAGACTCTCTAATTGTTGAAGATATAGAAAACGTTAATAGAAATCAGTCTACAGTTCACCAAATATTGCTTAAGAACGAGGAAAAGGAAATTATTAGAAATTTCAGAGTCTCAAGAATCAACTGCATGACTGTTAAATCATCTGAAAACATCTTCAACGCCATTTACCAGGACTTGTTTAAGAAGAGTCATCCAAAAGGTAGTAAGAGTTCAGGAATTTTAAGTGAGCTTTTGTTGAACACCTCAGAATCTCACATGACTATTATTGTACTAGATGAAATGGATAATCTCATCAGCAAGAATCAGCAAGTTTTGTTTGAGTTATTTTCTTGGGCTTCTGACGTAGATAAGATCTATAGTCCCAAAGTCGTCATCATTGGGATAGCCAACGCATTAGATCTGACTGACCGATTCTTGCCTAGATTGAGAAGTAATGGAATAAGTCCCAAGTTAGTGCAGTTCTTGCCGTACACGTCTGATCAAATAAAAGATATTATCACTGGTAAGCTTAAGCAACTAGTTGATGATCCATCAATCACTCAATTGCCTATTGTTCACCCTGCAGCTATTCAATTATGCTCTAAGAAAGCAGCTGTTAGTACAGGTGACTTAAGAAAAGCATTTGATATAATGCATAAATCTATCAATTTAGTCGAAGAATTATCACTGAATAAATTGTCGAGAGATGAGTTTGAAAAATTGACTGTTGAAAATGCTCCAAAAGTTATGATCTCTCAAGTTGCTAAGATTTGCAATAGTTCTTTCAGCTCGGATTTCAACAACAAATTGAGGCAATTGAACTTACAAAACAAGACAATATTATGTTCCTTGATAAAATATGAAGAAGTGTTACAAAAACAAAATAAGAAGCAGACTAATAATAATAATAGACAAGTCAAAGAAAAATCGTCAATCAACTCATTCTATGAGTTTTATTCTACTCGTTTAAATATTGATAAAATGATAGGTATTTTAAGAAAAGACGAATTCTTAGAAGTGTTGAATGGTTTAGAATCAAATTCATTGATCAGTATAAGTACTACATCTCTATTATCAAGCAAGAGGAATGCTGGTCTGAAAAGGAGTGGCAATGTCGGTCATTTGGCTATCTCTTCAAGTGTTCCGAAGGTTGAAGTTCTGAAAATCGTTGACGATATTGGAATGCTGAAAAAGATATTACTTGACGAATTTGTCTCTAGTTTTTAAATAAAATCACTTGGGGTGGCCTTTGTTGTTTTGGCTTAAAACTACATCATTTCAGAAAGATATTAGTTACGTAGTGCTTATACATAGATTAATATAGAATTTAGACCTTTAATTATATCTGCTTTTTTCCTACTTTATGACTGATTTGGGGAACTTCTTAGTATCATAATGGGGGGTTAATATTTTATCAAAAAATATATATGTAGTATATGTTGGGGAGACAACAAAAAATAGACGGAAAAGCAAGAAACAAATCAATCTGAAGGAAAGTAATAAATAATAGAGATCTTAAGAGAATTGAAAAGAGGCAAAAGGATTTAATGAGAAATGAGAAAAAAACAAGATAGCATTTTGATACTAAAGTAACTCACAGAGCCTTGGTTTTTTTAAACAGCTTCGTCATTCCTCTTATAAGTGGCTTTTTCCATGGAGATACCTTCTTTAATTTCTTGCTTTAGTTTCTCGGTATAATTAGTTGGATATTTAGGATTACTCCACCCTGACTGGGCATCAAAGTCCTTAATGAAGTGAGCAAATGGATAAGTTGGCATTGTTTTAACAGGAGTTTCTTCGGTTATCAATCCGTTATTAATTTGTCTTTGGACTAAAGAGTCTAAATACGGCAAGATGTGGTCTCTAAAGGAATCAAAATTCTTGTACTTAATGATACCTTCTGGAGCTTCATAAATAATTTTTCTAATCAATGAAGGAACTAAAGGTTCATCTTTCATTTCTTCGATTGAGTAAAAGACGGGATGATTAGTGAAGATAATAGCTTTACTTTTTGGTAATCTTCTTAAAGTTTGTCTTTCCACCCTAACATTAAACTCGGTAGGCATGATATCAGACTGAACTTTATCACCAGCTTGTAATGAATAGACGTTGTTTAATAATAATCTGTGATCCCAGGAAATATACCAAGATGCTCTTTCCACTAAATCGGCAGGGGACATCTTAGCAAACCATTTCTCCATAGATGGCTTCAACTTGGTTTCGTAATATGGAACTTCAGTGTGAATAACGTCTAAAGTCTTTCCTAACTTGTACTTAATACCGAAAGAACCACCTGGGAATGGAACAGCAGCAGCCACTAATCTGTGGATTCCATCTTCACCTTTCAAGACCACATAAAAATCTTCTTTAGCCATCTTGGAAACGTAAACTAATGGATGATCTTTCAAGGGTAAACTAAAATCTAAAACTTCATTAGTTAATTCGTTCTTAACGTGTACCCCCTCATCTGAAGTGGTAAATAATAATGGGTATCTTTTTAGCATTTGATTCTTCACCATTTCCATTAATTCTAAAGTAGCTTCTTCTGAACCTGGCAACCAACCAATATTATCTGAACCATAATCATGGTAAACTCTTTCCTTTTCCTTAATGTAATCATAATAATATTTATCCATGTCTAACCAGTTGTTGACATCAAGTTTGAAGATGGACATAGTTTGATGGTATGGGAACCTAAAGGGTCTCCAAGGTCTGTCATCTCTTGTTTTAACTTGTTCAGGAGTAATATATAATGGAGTCGGTTCAGGCGGTGGGGCATCTAGATCTGAATGGTACTTGCCTTTCTTAGGAGTGGATCCAGCTGCTACTTTTTCACTTGAATTCTTCGTTAACAAAGCAGCAATATAGTTTTTTGAAAGGTACAAAGTAACACCGATGGCACTACCTGCGCCAATTAAGTAATATAAGTTTGATTCTTCACCCATTGTGAGTAGGTATGTATAGATATGTGTGTATGTGTGTATCTAAGTATGTTTACTTAAAAAAAAAATATGAATTAATAATTTCTTTGTTCTGGCTTATATGCAGATATATGAGGGATGAAAGGCCTTATCTGCTTGAGAGATTTGGTAGCCAGTAAAAATTTGTGACTCGTACCTTGTAAGTCTAAAGTAGATATAATTTATTCGAGCTTCTATAAGTACATGAATACCAACAGAGGGCCAAGGCAAACAGGCGTCCAAACAGAAATATGAAGCAACACCTTTGTATATATATATATATTTGAATTCAAATATCTGTCTTTAGACTTTCATGCTTATCAATGGAAACGTTACCCTAATCTGATTTCCTAAAAGGGTAAAAAAACGAGTGTCTGATAAAGGTAAGTGGTGTGAGGGTGAGGGTGTTTTTTGTAGAAGGTATGGTTATGTCAGCGATGTAAATAAACAAACAACAGTGAATTTTTACTTAATTTGGTGATGTGGGATGTCCTGGTCTGTGTCAGTAAGATGAGATGATTTGGACAGTATCAATATGCTTCTTGATAATAACAATAACAATTTGGATTCACATTTCAGTGTAGTTCTCTGATCATGGCGTGCGAATAATGAGATTAGAAAAGTTTTTAAATCCAATAATATGGCCTGATTATTGGGTCATCATTTCGTATTTGTGATTTTTTTTGTTCTTTTGTTCTTTCTGTTGTTCTGTTTGTTCTGGCATTCAAAGCCTTG
This sequence comes from Ogataea pilisensis, assembly GCA_003707685.2. Taxonomy (NCBI): domain Eukaryota; kingdom Fungi; phylum Ascomycota; class Pichiomycetes; order Pichiales; family Pichiaceae; genus Ogataea; species Ogataea pilisensis. Next base: position 114,132 of record PPKM02000035.1, read on the forward strand.
TGCTTAGTGACTATACCATTTGTTGGGTACTTCTGATGCGATCAAAATGATTAGAAGTGCTATCAGTGCCGTCTCAGGCCAGAAAAAAACAACACCTGTCAGATAAAATTTTGGGATTTTAAAATGCGTTTTGAAAACCTTTAAACCGTACCTAGTTCTCTAGCACTCGCTTATCTTGTTTATAGTACCATGGTTTACCGTAAATGGTATAAGAACAAAATTTCAATATAAACATATATACAAGAAACTGAATGCTAAGAATATTTACTTATTGCAGCTGCAGTACCACACAACAGAAATCAAAATCGTTCTCAATCAGCCTATAAACCCTCCATTAGAGTGAACAACTCCATTCAGCAAATCCTCACCAAACAAAACCTCCATGAACTCTGAATCCAAAATAGTACTCAGTGCGTCAGTAACATTTAACGAAGGTGTGCAAGACCCTGACTCCGGATTAGTATTGCTTCCGTCATTGTTATTGACGGGAGTAGTTGATTTTGCATCTGATGACAGGTGGTCTATACTAGGATGGAATTGCAAATTTGATTCCATGGACGAGTTACGAGTCAAATGAGGCTGTGATTGGATTCTCTCTAAAAACATTAAGGGGTCCTCTTGTCCTTCGGCTGTAATTTGCTCTTGTTGTTTATGATGGTCTTGATCGAACTGAGGATGAGAATCCAAATTTGATAATTTCACGTCAGATGATGTCCTAGAACGATTGAAATCTTGAAACAAAGAGCTATAATTTCTTTTAATTGGTTGCGGTCCTAGGGTTTGTACTTGATGGAGCTGCGTGGAAGACGTGGAAGGTGTAATTCCTTCTAATTGCTGTGATTGTAGCAAGCTATTTAAATCAACTCTGCCGTGATTTGCAGATGGCAGTCCTTGTTGCTGTTGTTGTTGCTGGGGTTGAATATTCTGTAAAAGTGGAGTATTAGGTTGCAGTTGCGGTTGAGGCTGTGGTTGTAATTGCAGTGATGGAATAGATGGAGTAAGTACGTACGGTAAAGGGATATCTGGAGCAGACGATTGTGATCTATGAGAGCTGTGATCATCTTCCGAATTTACATTGGGTGCAATTTCAGATTTTGAGAAAATGGATGGAGTTTGTAAATTACTATAACTAAATGTGTTTCTCTTCTTTTTTGATTTTTCAAAATTTTTACTTGTGGTGCTCAAGCGATTAATGTTGTTATTCGAATGTTTATGATGAGTGTTCATTTTCAATTTTCTGTAGTAGCCTGGAATTCCACCATTAACACTGGTTTTCCCACTCTCGTTACGATCTTCAATCTTTTTGACGTTACTAGGTCTAGCATTAAACTCTTCAACTAGCACTCGAATAATACCCAAATCTTCTAATAAAGTCTCAATGATATCACTAATACGACGCATCGTACCATCAATCTTGTCTAGATTATTTAAAATTAGCTTTCTGATTAAGTTTATAGCGTTGAATAACGATGACAAATTAATGTTGTGTTCTTTGTCAAGGTACTCCAAATCAATCGCCGACTTAACTTTCTTAGAATCTCTATTTGAACTCTTCAGTAAGATGTAAGTCAGAGTCAATGTCATTATTGCATTGTAAGAATAGAAAATATCATAATATAGTGTACCATTGAAAAATCCGTTTGAATCCGTATATGTAACAATCTCTGCAGTTCTGAAGGATGACTTGATACCATTCACTAGTAATGACATGATTGGATCTTCTCTCGTTATCATGAAATTCTGAGTATTTACAATATGCAAAAACAAAGGAAGCGTTAAGGTTATGAAGTAGTAATGATATTGGATATGAAGTTTTGGTTTGTATCTTCTGACGGGCAAAGATTTATAATCTTTCCAAGCTTCAGGAAGATTTTCCCAGAAGCTTTCAAGAGTCTTTTGAAATAATAATGACTTCTCGATACTTGTCAGTGATAATGGTTCCCTTTGGGATTTTTTCTTATTGTCCAAGATTTGGAATATAACTTTGGTCAATCTACAACTTTGGAAATAATATGTTTTAAACAGTTCATCATCTTCATCTTTCAACTTTGGCAAATCGATATCAATTTCTTCCCAAGGAATAACAGTAGCCCTGCCGAATGAACAACATAATGTGGTTTCAAGTTTTGATAAAGACCACATGATTCTTTTCATCTCGTCTGCTTTCTCGTCAGTAAACTTATCAACAATCAGCCTACGATGTAAACCTAAACTCTTGGATTGAATAGCAGCCATCTGCATTAAACAGTATCCACTTTCTCTAACTTTGATACTTGATAAATAAACAGAAAGTAAGATTAATAGCCTAATACCGTCAATGTTTGGAGTTAAGACGATATCAGATAATGATAATTTGATGATGTCAATATATCTTCCAATCAACTCATTATCCAATTCTGCGTCGCTCGGCAAACTTTGGGGATCTGAAAACTGTTGGAATCTTCTACCAAGGATCCAAACCATATAAACACAACATATTTCAGAACTACTTATTTTCATTGAAATATGGCTGTCTTTTCCAGGGGAACTTGTCTCTGTATTATTAATCTCATCCCAAAATATTTCATATTTATCTTGAAACTTTAATCTATTAAAAATAAAATAATACGGATGAACTTTTTCGAAAAACGTTCTACTGTATACGTCTGCTTCCTCTCTTTTCAATAGATTGATTAATGGAAATCTATTAACGTTGATTGCATCTAAATTGTATAGATGCGTTGGATATTGATAGACAGGTTCATTTTCGGAAGTAATAGTTTGCACTGAACTGTCTCTTATGTCTTGAGTCGATGTTGGAGGTTTTAAATTATAAGATCTCTTGATAATGATGTCACAGAGTCCATTCAACAATGAAGCAGTACCGAAATTTCCAATAAAATGTGTATGTCCGAATCTATCCATAATCAATCTCTCACTGTCATAATTTGTCTTTGCTTTTATATTAATGTTTGGAGGTAGCTTAGTTCGTTGCAATTTATTGTTTTTTTCGTTTTCGCCTGTCCTTTTGGTGTTAGTAAACTTTGGTACTATCAATATACCACCATCAGAGTCTTCAACTTTAGGTTTCTTCAATTGACGACTTTCGTCACCCAAATCTGTGTGATCTCCTTCTTGTTGTAATTTTATTCCACCTTTTTCTTCTTCTTTTTTCTGGGTTACTTTATCTATTTTAACTTCATTTTTCATTGTTGATGACTCATCATCAAGTTTTTGAAAATCGTCCACAAAAGAGTCCTGAGTTAAGCTTCTTAAACCATGAATTTCATCATCAACAGAATCCAGAGAGGGCATCTCAAATTTAAAAGATTTGCCCAGATCCATCAACTCCTCAATGTTGTATACATCTTTATCAGGGAATAATCCAGTTACTAAAGCTAACAAACATTTATAATGCAAAGTTATATTCTCTATAGGACCATAAAATCTTTTCTTTCTGGGTATTGAAGTGGTACAAGAAACACCAGCTTTAGAGCACTGAACACAAGGAGTAATGTTATCATATTTTAAATCATTGTTTTGGAGTCTTTTACATTGTGTCTTTCTCAATTTGCACCGATCACAAGAGAACAAGGCTCTTTTTCGGTTTTCTGCAGGTACGATTCTTCTCTTTGACTGTAACTTGGAAGGGTTATGGGACTGTTGCACACCCGGACTTACAGAAGGAGAACTGGGCATTGTTTGTGTGACGTGACACCTCTTTAAGTGTCTCTCAGTGTATACGAGTGTCCATAGAAGCAAAGTTTCAATAGATATTTATTAATTTTAACGAAATCAGGTCTCTCTGTCACAAGCTCATCTCACAAAGGCTACGAGGCACCTCTCCGATATAGTACGCCACAGGAAGTCGCATCGATCGTCTGTACTTTTGTCCAAATAAATAGGTTTGTTGTTTATGATTATGGATGAATCACGTAGAATAGTGCGTGTTTTGTTAAATATGACGATAGTAACCAAGTTTGACCTGGTACTCATCATCTACTTTCAAATATATCTATATCACTTGTTGTCAGTCTCTCTTTTGTTGACTGTCGCTTGCTCACTCGTTATATCACATCTCCCACCACCGGTTAGCAGCTATAATGACCTCTACACATTCAGCTCATTCAACTAAGGGAGCAAGTGTCTCGTCTTCGGTTATAAACACAATCAACACAATTATAGGGTCAGGTTTATTGGTCTTGCCTTATGCTTTTAAAACAGATTCAATCGTTTGGGGCTCCCTAATCTTGGTAATTGCTGCCATTACTAATAGTTTTGGTTTGTACTTGCAAGGTTTATCTTCTAAGTTTCTAAAAGAGAAGCAGGCAACTTTCTTCAATGTTTGTTTAATCACTTATCCTAATTTGAGTGTACTATTCGATATAGCTATAGCTCTACAGTGTTTTGGTGTTGATGTATCCTACGTTGTCTTAACTGGTGATTTAATGCCTCTAGTCTTCCCCATTTCAAACTTAGATCATGATCAAATGAGAACCTTTTACATCTTGCTGTCAGCTATAATTACAGTTCCATTATGTTTCTTGAGAAAATTGGATAGCTTGAAATATGCATCGATTATCGCATTAATAGCTATTGGATATCTTGTTGCTTTAGTTTACGGTAACTATTTCTACGCACTACTAAATAACTTTGATAATATTCCAATTGATAAGAAAGGTGCCATCTCATGGTTTAAACCTCAAGGTTTCAAACCAGTTTTTAAAACTTTAGCTATAGTGGTGTTAGCTTACACTTGCCCGAACCAATTCAGTATTATTTCGGAATTAGAAAGACCTTCCCTTCACAGAATAACCAAAATCATTTCAATCTCCAATACCATAACAACGATTTTATTCTTAACTGTCGCATTAACAGGATATTTAACTTTTGGTAATGCATTAAACGGTAATATCATTTTAATGTATGATGACACCTTATTAACTAAAGTAGGTAGAGCATTGTTAGTCTTGATGGTGCTATTGTCCTATCCTTTGATGTTCCACCCAGCTAGAATATCAGTGAATAATATTTACCACTCTCTCTCAGAAGCTAGGTTCTCAAGAGCGAGTCGTAGTCAACCGGCCGATGTAACAGTTCACTACCATACTGAAGAATCACCGATATTCGTCCCGCCGCCAGTTGAAGAATCTGAACAAGAAATTGTGCCCTTCCCCAACTCATCTCAATTCAACTCAACTGACAATGATAATGACGACCAAGATAATGATAACGAGAATGTGGGTTTTCTAACAGAAACGTTGTCACATAGATCCAGCATTTCTGAAATAGCCTCCTCACCTTTCGTCCCACTTAGTGACTCTCGGTTCAAGAATCTCACGATTTTCTTACTCTTATTATCCTATTTAATTGCATTAAACCTGCATTCTTTCGAGTTTATTCTCTCATTAGTAGGTTCCACAGGGGGTGTATTGATTTCATTTGTCTTGCCTGGTTGTTATGGTTATAAACTTATCAATACCAATGATCCAAAGCTGGTTGATGATTTAGTGCGTTATTCACCAAAAGATTGTAATAACGGGGTTTTCAAGAGTAATCTGCTGAAGTGCCTGTCGTTGCTGTTGGTTATTTGGGGGGTTATAGTGATGGTGATTTGTCTTTACTCTACTTTGTCTGAGTGACTTACTATAGCTGTTGTTTTGTGCCTTTTCACTTGGGAAAAAAACTTTTCTGCATTTTATCACTGTGGTTGTGGTTTGGTTGTGTTTCTGTGTCTCAAAATAGTCAAGTAGCGCATGGAAGTAAATTGTAAACAGAGAGAAGATGGGATGAAGGCTCTAGTAATATCATATTAGCTTGATTGGATAAGGTATGGAGGTGACAAAAGGTGGATGTTTCATGTCTCCCAAGAATCCCCTGCAAACAAGTTCAGTATCGTCGGTTATATATATATATAGATATCTAAATGTACTCTTGCCGCTGCTTTTCTGTTCCAACTTAACAGCACAGCGTGCATTATATCAAGACTGATTAGACAGTTTTGTATCTATTAGAAAATGCTATTTGATGTAGAGCTTTTGTACGTTTCCTGTACTTTTCCTGTACTTTTCCTGGCCCAATGTTTCCAGAATGAACCGAAAGAAGGAGACAATTCTCTTTTCGAGGCGCTGCACAGCCCCACAAGCACTGTGTCTGCCATTATTTGGTAACGGGCAAATTCTGTGCATAAACTCCCGTCTCTAAACGGCAACCTGTTTGTTATATATATAAAACAGATCAAAGGACTCCACTGTTAACTGTTTTTTTACTGGGAAGAGAGTATATTTAGATGGTGTTTATACATTAATAATTATCACAGCTGAAAAAATGTCGTCTCCGGAGGAATTGATAGCTCAAGTATGTAATTTGTTTCTTGCTAAAGCTCAATCAGGCTTCTTAATTGATTGTCCATAATATTTAATAAGCATCTCACTAACATATATCTACCCGTTTACGAGCTGATTTCTATAGGCCGAAAGCAAATGCAAAAAAGTGACGGGATTTTCTTCTTTCTTTGGAGCTTCCCAAGAATCAAGATATGAAGAAGCTGCAGATTTGTACATTCAAGCAGCTAATATGTACAAGCTACAGAGAAGACATGCACAATCTGGTCAAACATTCGAGAAAGCTGCTCAATGTCAGAAGAAAGCAGACTCTTCAGATGAGGCTGCAAATACATTGGTGGAGGCTTATAAATCTTACAAAAATGAAGTTCCAATGGAAGCTGCTAGATGCTTAGAGCTCTCTATTGATTTATTCATCAAGCGAGGTCAATTTAGAAGAAGTGCAAATTATAAAGCTGATTTAGGTGAGTTGTATGAAAATGAATTAGGTGATATTAAAAAAGCAATCGCAAGCTATGAAGATGCAAGCGATTGGTACAAGGGTGATTCAGCCACTTCATTAGCTAACAAATTTGCATTGAAAACGGCCGATTTGTATTGTGATGACTCTATACAAAACTACTCAAAAGCGGCCGCTACTTATGAGAGAATTGCCAAAGAGTCATTGAATAACAACTTGGCTAAATGGTCATTGAAGGATTATTTCTTGAAGGCAATATTATGTAGATTAGCAGATAATAATGATTACGCTAGTGGTAATGCTCTATTACAACGATTCACTCAATGGGATCCATCTTTTGAAAGTACTGGAGAGTTCAAATTTGCTTCAAAATTAATTGAGGCTGTCAAAAATGGAAGTTCTGATGAAATTGCCAACTCAGCTAAAGAATTCGACAAATTTTCTAGGTTGGACGCATTGAAAATCAGAATACTTAATAAGATTAAATCAAGTGTACAGGAAGCTCCCGATGAATTGGAAGAGGATTTCACTTAGACACATTTTTATGACTTAATGCTCATCAAGCTACTGTTTTTTTTTTTTTTTACTCTTGTCGTTCTCTTCTGATTTATAAGGTTATTGATATTTTCGTGTTCTTTATTCCCTGCTTTTTTGATTATAGTACCATTTTATCGTTTGGTTTAGCTTATGTTTTTTTGCATACTCACAGTAATTTCAAATACGAGGTATATCTTACTGATTCTTTGTCAGTCTCATGGATTCTGTTTTTCTCCACTAGTCCTACAAGCAATTGAACTTCAGTGATCTTTTGAACTTTATTCTTATAATGAGTGTTTAGTGTTTAGTTGTATACAAACAATAATAAATTAAATTAACCCCAAAAATAATGACAAAAAAAGATGTAACGGAATACTAACAAAAAAAGGATAATAGTAAGGCCACAGATATTGACCATTATAAGACAAATAAAACAACAAAATAATGAAACAACAACGTTATAATAAGCAAACAGGGAATGTGTATATCCATCTAACTAGTTGAAAGCGAGATCACATATGCTTCTTTCTTTCTTATTGTACATATACATAGGACGCAAATAACTTAGAATCTTCCACCTCTTGATCCACCTCTGGCACCACCTCTTCCACCAAATCCTCCTCTTGACCCTCCTCTGGCACCACCTCTATCATCAAATCCTCCTCTTGATCCTCCTCTGGCACCACCTCTACCTCCAAATCCGCCTCTACTTCCAAATCCGCCTCTACTTCCAAATCCACCTCTGGCACCACCTCTGGCACCACCTCTTCCACCAAAGCCACCTCTACCGCCAGCACCAGCGCCGGCACCACCTCTGCCAGACTTTTTCTTTGGAGGTTTTGGACCGACATCTTTAGCCTTTGGTAAGAATCTTTCAAGCGGTAACAACTTATCTTGGGCAATATAGAACTTGTCACCATCTTTAAAAGAGGATGCTTGCACACCTTCGCTTGGCTTAATGGTGAAGAACACTTCGTTCAAAGGGCCTAAAATTTCGTCCACCTTTCCAACCTGGGTCTTATTCTCTAAATAAATTGGAGCATTGAAATATGGGATCTTTTCGTTGATCGATTTACAGACAATGTCACCTTCACATGCATGCATAAAAGCACCCATTTCGAAGACTCTGTCAGGAGGTCCTTGTGGGACAGGTGGACCGGATCTAAAACCGCCGCGTCCACCTCTGAATCCGCCTCTACCTCTGTTCATTGTTGTATGTGTATGCGTAAATTGTGACTAGGGAGAATGGATTGTCAGAACTAGAAGGATCTTGATAACAAGGCATGTGTATGTAAATGAAAAATTTTATAGGTTAAAGGAATACTAAACCAAAAATAAAAAAAATGAAAATTTTCAAAAGGGAAAGAGGTAGTGTGCGAACTAGCTTGGGGATAGAGCTGTGTAAAAAAATACCATTTAGTGATAGATATTATACATATCGAGACACTAATGTATCTGATTGGAACTCTGTTGATGTGATCTCACATTGAGGTTGATTAAAGAACACTCGTTTCAAATAGTTAGACTCGCCGATGGAAATCGAGGAACTACAATCAAACTGGCTTAATTCTAAGTCTAAGAGGTTCAAAAGTGACGTGATAGAGAGTGTTTTTTTAATACTAGAGAAAAGTGACAAGGATGTTGATGAAAAGATCAAGATAGCGAACAAGCTCCTTTCTTCCCACTTTTTGTCCAATTACGCCTGGAAACACTTTCATAGGGATGTCACGGACAGTCATGTCCGAACTATAGTGTATCTACTCACTGCTTCTAGTATTTATATGACATCAGTGTTGAATGTGTTATTAGAGGATGTGTCAAAATTTCATGACCTATTTTATAGAGTTCTATCAATTTTTAACTCTGACTCCCACTCGGAGATACACGATCTTCCATTGATAAACTTTATGTCACTACTACTGCACAACATGAACATTTCAGCAGTGAGGAAAACCATTTCTCCATTGTTTTCTATTCTGATATGGGATAATTATGAGTTCAAACACAAGCTATTGTCCGAAAACGAGCAATTGAAAGATACTTTCGAGTCGAAATTGCACTATTTTAACAACAAGGCATCTGAAGATGAGCGAGCTGAGCTTTTTCTCGCTAACAGGTGGTTTTACAAGTTTATTATTGATACGATGTTCGTTAAAACTTCATTATTGAACGATAGGCTATCTTTAATTATTAATATAATTTCTTATTTACCCACAAGAAGATTTACTAATACTCTTGTGAAGGAGTTAAGTTTTGTCGCCTCATTACATGACAAAATTGCCAAAGATAATTTGAAATTTGTTGAGTACCTTGTTTACTATCCACTAGATGATATAACAGGAGAGTCAGTCTCATATTCCACCCTCAGATCCTCTTATAATTCGAGCATAGAACAACTTCAACGAGTGGCGTCCTCAGTATTGCAGTTTGATTCATTCTTGACTTATCCTACTCTACAAAATATTTTCTCAGATTCTGAATTGTTTATTAAGATTTTCGGCCAGCTAACTTCAGACCAACTAAGAAATTTATGTCAATCCCTTCAGATCTCTATCAGCTCTCCATCTGGACCGAAGACTGATAAAGACTTTATGTTGAGATTGCTGTGGTATAAGTATCACGATCACTCCAATAACATACAAATTGAAGATAGCATTTTAATAGACCATAGTTTAATCAACAGTCAAGCTGATCCTGAGTTTTCAACTTATGATACAGTTGGATATCTAACTATTCATGATTTGTTATGGAGAGCATCAATCCAACAAAAGTTATTACTCACTTCGAAGCTTCAGGAGTTCATTAACAGTGTAATAAAGAGATTGCAATTCAACGAAGAAGGAAAATCGAAAATAGGCAGCAAATTTTGCATCCCTTTGAATCAAAAGATAACTATTCACGAAACTGACCAAGTCATGTTCCATCCAGAGTCAATAAAAGTCACATGTGAAGTGATTGCTGAATTTTCAGGTATCAGTCGTGATATAGAACAAGAATGGAAGAAACTCGTTACTGGGGAAACAATATATCTACTGAAGTTGGAAGAAAACGCATTAATTAGTTCCTTCATTCCTGCAAAATTGACTAAGATCACACCCTCTCATAAAAACCGTGGACGTAGATATCTTATTGAAATTGACCAGAAATACAAAAATCACCACTTGGACGATATTAATTTTGTGGTGAAATTAAACTCTGACATTTCTGCTGACATAAAAGTACTTGACTCTATTTTGAAGTTAAGTGAATCTTCTCAGTTCAACCTACCTTCTTGGCTATTAGACTTATTTTTGAAATTTGGAAGTCCTAAAGATGCATCTTACCAGAGTTTAATTGGGAAACCGTTGTACTTGAAACTCAATTTTATGATTCATAAAAATCAGCTTGACAGTGCTTTCCAAGTGATAGAAGAAGACCAGAATGTCCAGAAAAAGCGAAGAACCAACAACAGAGAATCAACGCACACGAACTCTGAACCACTGTTTCTAATCGGACTTCTTCCGGAGAAAGAAGACACATTATTAACTAGGCCATACACAGTACTGGATGAGCCACGCAACACTGGAATCGAATACACAAGCTCTCAATTGAAAGCCATTATAAAAGGTTCTGCTCCTGGTTTGACTGTCATCGATGGTGCTTCTAATAGTGGAAAGACAACAACCATCGCGCAAATAATTTCAACGATATCTGAGAACTTCCCTAGTGAACGCACATTATTAATCACAAAGACAAAACAATCACAATCACTTATTGTTGATTCCGTGAAATTGCTAGGAAGTTTCACTGATTCTGAAATCTCAATCTTGGATAAAAAAATTGATTACCATGCTGAATACTCTGAACTTTTGAAAACAGTTGACGACATGGCTTCAGAACTAGGTGTTGAGGGTGCATTTGGAGATGATAGTAAGTCTGCATTATTCTTTTATACTAATCATATTTCTTTACTTTGGTCCAAGTTTTTGTCACAGTTGAAGAATGAAGGTCTAACAAATAAGAATTTATCTAAACTGTATCCATTTGTTACCCACAACTTCGTAGTGGATGACAATTTATCATTCCAAAAAAATATAGCTACCGCTGTCTCAAGATACTCATCCTATTATCTAGATACATTCAGAAGAATTGAAAAGCTTGGAAAACTTAAAGTGTTAGATGGACAGCCCGATCAAATCCTGGAATACAACCTGAAAACGAATTCCAAATTAGTCACATTCACTCTAGATGAGTTAGTGACCCTTGAGTACTCACTTAATGATTTGAGATTTGATAATGCAATAGTGTTTGATTCTTCCCATGTGTCTAGTTTGGAGCTTCTATTATCTTTATCTATCCAACATAATACAGAGCATTTGAAGCGACTTGTTGTTGTTGGAAACTCATTAGTATCGAAAGAGGCTTCAATATTCAAATTATTTACTAATCTGGGCGCCCAACCAATTTATCTAGATACTTTGTTTAATTCAAGGCCAGAATTGGAAGAACTATCTCATAAATTCACCAATTTAAGATGCAATATCTCTGATGAGCTAACGTTGGCCAACCCGGGCCTCTTAAATAGTTGTCAGTTCATTACCGTTGAAGGAAGAGGAGAAATTGAAAACCAGCCCGGCTTTTACCAAAATCTTGAAGAGGCAGAGTATGCCGTTTGTTTTTACATGTATTTGAGGCTCTTGAATTACAACAACTCAGATATTGTGTTAGTAACGGGTGACAAAAGCCAACGGATACTAATCGAAGAAATATTGCGTACTAGATGTTCACAAAAAGAGATATTTGGTGAGGATCTTCCTGAGCTTGTGGTTGCTTCCGAATTGAATGCTCGGAAATTTGATTACATGATTGTATCACTAGTCAGGACTAGTCAGCTAGGAGTTTGGGAGAACAGCAGGAGTATCGTCGAGTTACTAGAGAGTTCACGAAAAGGTTTCTACGTATTTGGTCTGAACGAATTGTACTCTGGAAGCCTGTCTCCATTTGCCAATTTAATTAAAGCATCTGATAACTCGAAGCTACAACTCGTCACTGGTGAGATGTTTGATGATAGCGGGTTCAACAGAAAAATAAACCAGAAAGTTGAGACAGTTTACGATATGGAGAATCTCGAACACATGGGATCTTACATCTACCAAATGCTGGAAACTAAAATGAATCCGTCATAATTCGTATAACTGTATATGAAGATATATGTTTAAATATAAGTGTCACAAATTTCCTTCACCCATCTCCCATCTAAAGGTAATGTAACTGTAAAGTAAACTGGAGAATTTATAATGTGTCATAAGAAATTAGAAAGGGATTATTCAAAGTACAAAAATTGAATGAAGCCTTTCCCTGTGTATAAAGTGGAAAATAGACATACAACCCCATTAGACCTTTCAATTTCAAAAATCAGACATAACCAACAGGAACTGTCCTAAATCACATGTAACAATGATTCATTGTTAGTCACGTGTGTGCAGAGTCATGTGAACTATGGTAAAGAAAATCTGTCCACATAGTCGGTATACGACGAAACGAGTCAACCTCGTACTATTTTAAACTTGAAGGTCGTTTATCTCAATTAAAGTTGCAATAACTATCAGATTATTTAGTAACCATATGTGTACTTGTCCATTTCTATTTTTTATATGCATGGTATGATTGGAGTAACCTAAACTTCGTCAAAAACAAAAGTTGTCTAATAGTAAACATAACTTTTTCGAGAAGACTATCTTCTTACCCTTGCAGCTAAAACACAACAATAGCTCCAAAGCAAGTCAAAAAGGGGATAGTCAGCTCGTCTTCCTCTTTGGAAGTAACTGCTTATATTACTTATCATCTCATATGATATGGATACTAAACACTCTCCACTTGTATTATAAATCCATATGATGTATTTTGTAAACATCAATAAAAAAAAGAGGGCGAGTAAAATTTTTACCAGGCGCCTTAGGGAGTTTCGGTGAATGGAAACACACTTCTTCTTTTTTATTAGTTGGCTAAACCGGTATTATTATCAGCATATCAAGTTGAAATGCACTTGACTTGTCTTCTTTACAATAAATGCCGTCACTTTCTGTTTTTTTACTGACGAAACTCGTCTTGATAACACTACTTCGATGTAAAACGTGATCATATGTTTTTTTCTTCGCTACATATTTTTACACAAGATTTATAGAATACTAAAAAGGCAGCAATAAAATCGGAGAAGGCTTGTTAAAAAGATAAGTGTTAAAGATAAACTTATATATTTATCTAAGCATGCTCTAGAGTTATTTCTCAAATTTGGCGGAAATTTTCGTGCTTGGCTGAATGGGAAAACCGTTTGCATCCAGCGCAGGAATTCTCTAAATCCAAATTGCTGACAGTCTGCGTGATACTCGCCTTCTAAAGAAACGCCCACCATGGCGCGGGTTCAGATTTGCGAGTGGGAAATTCGGTGATACACTCCACCTAATTGCAAAAAATTCTCCTGAGAGAGTTGTTATTCCAGAGCGTGCAAACGCTGGGGCGGTTGCCATCACAAATCAAAACCATGGGGAAACTTCGGGATCTTCATGGGTTTATGGGAGTGCACCGCGGGTGGTTGACTGAGGGCCGCCTATTTCTGGCCATAGCCCTGAGTTGTTGAGTTCAATACGCAGATTCTACCGTGGATTGCAAAATCCAGGGTCGAACACTCGATACCGATCATTGCAGTAGTTTGGAGCCTCTATTTTTATTTTCCCTTTACTTTTAATAATTTATATTGGAAAGTGTGGCCTGGACTACCAGATTTATATATAGAGGAAATAAAAATTCATTAGTTTGAAAATTGGAATTAAAAACGTTGATTTTATTCTCTTAATACATAATTCAATCTAAAAAAGTCAATCAACATCGCCACTAATTAGGAATCAATAGCTCTTATCTCTCGAAACCTCACACTTATGAAATGCTCATAAATTGGTAGATCTAATATTTTACTTTTCTTCTTTATTAAACAAGTGTATCATATATGATATGTTATTCTTTGTAATCGGAAAGAATGTTCAACTGCTGGATGTTTTATATGGAAAATTCCACCAGTTCATGTACATAAAGGATAGCGTTCTCCAGCGCTTCAGTTAACTATTACAACAAATATACTGTCGTAAACCTAGTGTAAGATAAAAAGTTCAACTTAATACATATTACATTACATATACATCTCACGCATGAGAAAAAAAAACCCCAGAGACCATTCAGTACATCATAAGAGTAGTCTCCAACGTAAGATACTAACAAAGAAACAGAACTACGAGAATTATAATTAACGAAAACCTACTCTTCCTTGGTAGTTTGGTTCTTAATATTCTCGTTCAGTGGTTCACCATTAGCTGCCAAACCAGGCTTGATATACTTCTGGTTAACATTACCAGTAGCGTGTCTACTGTAAGAACCTCGGAAACCACCCCTACCACCTCTGCCACCTCTACCTCTACCTCTACTACCTCCTCCTCTGCCCCTACCTCTGAAATTGCTCTCCCCATCTCTTCCAGTCGTCGGTAATTCCTCTTGAGAAGGAATGACTTCCACTTTTTCTTCATCCTTATGAGTAGATTTGTTCGGTTTATTTAGGTCATTAGTAATTTCTAGCTTTTTTTGTTCCTCACACAACTGAGGTTTCTTGGTTTCAGCTTCGCGTCTTTTAGGATTCTTGGTGACATCTTTCTCTTTTGATGAATCTTCTGTGAAGTTACTAGAGCTAGAAGCAGATATTGGCTTTTCGCCTTCCTCAGCACCGTCTATTTTATGATTGTTGTATCTGACCGAAACAGACTGGAAAGCTCCACCGCGCCCACCCCTACGAACCGTGCCTTTGAAATGGCCTCCTCTCTTAGAATTAAAAAATTTAGTGGAGTCATCACCGATACTTCTTGGTTTTCTTTCTCCTTCTTTTAATAATTCCTTTTTTGTTTTTGATGGCTTGTCATTCAATCTTTCAGGTTCTGAGGTTTTCTCTTTCTTGCTCTCTTGAACTTCTTCCAGGTTTGGTTTTTCCACCAGTTTAACATTGACTGCCGCTACTTCAGTCAAATCCCCATTTATCGTTTTGTCATCTGAATTATTAGAGCGTGCGTTATTTGGACGCTTTAAAACAGTAACAGGCTTGTGATGGTGTAATGGTAATTTAACAGTTCCTGGCGCTCTTGGACTGGCTGTATAGTTCTTTACTGGTGAATTGGAGTTTGACCTTGTTGCCTGAACGTTCGGCTTCCCAATCGACTCGGCAAATGTTTTCTTTTCTTCAACTTCTGCTGACCTTTTAGGCGTAGACTTCACATGATTCAAAGCGGTAACAGACACAGGACCTACATTGAGTGCATCTGTAGAGTTTCGTTGCTTTTTGCTTTTCTGTTGCTCTGTTTCCTGTTGTTTTTCTTCAACTTCCAAAGCTGCAATAGTTCTGAAAGTCGTGCTGTTGATAGCTAGTTTCTCCAGTCTTTTTTCAAGTTCCAGTTGCTTAGAAAGACTGTCAATTGGTTTGGCACCTCCAAATGGGTCCACTTTATGATGATGAGGCTCCGCCTCACTTGCTGCTGTTTCAGTCTTCGATAGAAGTGATTTCTCCAATGCGCCTTGATTGACAGTCGGTGATGCGTTAGATGTTTGGGGAGATTTGGGATTTTCAGTATGATCTGAATCTTTCTTCTTTAGAACATCTTCGGGAGTTACATTTATTGGTTTGGCTGCTCCGAATGGGTTAGGTTTAGGTTTCGATTGTTGAATTGGTGGTTGTGAACTCAAAGGTGACGTTCGTGTGGTGCGCAATGAAGAGGAAGAAGGCAATTTTGATAGTGGGCCAGCATGGGCAAATGGTTGTGACTGTTCAGGCACGCTTTGTAGTGGCCCTCTTTTCCGTGACTGACTTTCAATTATGCGTTCTTCTTCAGCCTCATCGAACCCAATTTCTTTATTATAAGTTTGAAGATCTTTGAAATCTTGGAAATCAGCCTGCTGAATCATAACTCTTCCTCTATCAATAAAAATATCACTCCATTTGAGAACTTTCTGTAGATCTTGCACCGTTGGAAGCTGTATAAACGCACATTTCTTTCTTTCATCGCTGGCATGAGTGTGAGATATGTTGAACCTAGGTTGTGGAGGAGCCGGATCCACAAGGACCATGCATTTCTCAAAATGCATAAATCTTGATCCGAAAAGGTCTTCCATTAGCTTATGGGTCGTTCTGTTAGGTAAGTTTTGAAATTTGGCAATATATGGAGGTCCACCTAAATCACTCACTCTAGGACCTCCTTGCCCATAATGATCGGTTCTTGAGGTTGATGCACTGGAGTACTGATTGTTATAATATCCATGACTTGAGGTGGAATGGTCTCCGTAACGTGTATTACTGACTGGAATGGCAATGGAACTTAGATCGATGTCATCCGTAGCCCATGAACCTCCACCAAGGCTTTTATCAGCGAAGAGCTCGCTTAACTCGCTTAACGACATTTTCTTCGGTGCTGCAAATATAGTTAGAAACAATAGGTTAGTACATGGGAAACCAAACATGAAAATATACATATAATTGATATATGAATACGGTATCACTATACAGAAATTAGTTGCACTTACTCATGATTAGCTTTATATTTGTACAATGTAAATGGTTTAAACAAGATAGGAAAAATAGTGGAATTCAATGCTGGCCTAGAAAGTGAAAACAAAGAGTGTTTATATACAGTCGTCTTTTATCAATTAATAAATGACTTCAATGATGAAAGGAATACGTAAATCCGAGGTGTAACGCCATCAGCAAGCTTTGTCAACAATTGGCACCTGTTAGTTTATTTGTTTGAAAGCGTGTCATGGGTTGGTTGTTGTTCTCCTCCTGTTTGTGGCTCTCCAGTTTTTCGCCGATTATGTAATCAGATACCTGGGTGCCCTGTTGAAATGATTTATGATTATTTACTAGTTCTTTTTGGTTCTCTAAGATGGGTTTATCAGGGCAGCAGGAACTGTCAAACAGTAAAAGAGATAAGGGATAGTCAGCATTGGTGATGGCAGATAACAAGATTACGAGGAGAGTTCTCCTTCAAAATGAGACATCCCAAGGGCGGCAGCATAATCAACACTATCAAGGCACACCATCGAATTTACATGCTCAAGCCACTTCTTCATCAGAGTCGTCACCTCAAAAGAACCAGTCGTCAAGAAGTGAGACGTCAACACCGGTGCAGAGCTCAAACTACGCTATCCAACTGCCGATGTCACCGTCGCTATCCAATAGAATGTTATCATTATCTACATCCTCAATCAGCTCATTGCTTCCATCATTTCAGTCTTTGAGTGGTAACTATTCATCATCCGGTCTATCATCTTCAAACCTTCCGCACATCCATGATCCCAACGTTACTGAAGAGAACGTCTCCTTCATCTCCGATGCGTTAGCTAGAGAATCAGATGTTACTGTTTCTACTAATATAACATCCCAAGCTGAGTATAAGGGTTTTGCATCGTACGTCATCTCATGCATCTTTCTATTTGTCTGGTTAAGCTGGTCTATATTACCAGACTTCGTTCTTAATAGGATTGGGGTATACTACTATCCGTCAAGATGGTGGGCGCTAGCTATACCGTCGTACGTACTTGTTTCGATGATTTACACTTATATCGTGTTAGCTTTGTACAATATCGAAGTCAAGACAGTGAATTTAGATGATCCAAGAACTATTGTGGATGATACAGGTGTAGTGATTACTGAATTAGCTGGCTATAGAGAGTCAAAAAAAGATGATTACTTTTTTGCTTCGACTAGTGGGATATGGGATTTACCTATCAGCGAAGTGAACAACGTTTTATATGGTGTTGATTGTGATGACGAATATGATGATGCATGCGATGGAATTGAACCTTAGCCTTAAAGTTTGAATTATCCATATCTTTGGTACCTCTCTGAGAGGGATAACATAAATAAAATAGGAAACACTGTAAATTGTACATCTATAAAATATATAGTTGGTAAGTAAACATGTCTATTATAACAGCCCATTACTGGCCCCATTTTGAAACCATTCTTTAACATCTTCACCTAAGGTGGATACCAAATCACTAGTCTCGAAATTAAACTCTTTGCTACTGAATTTTTTCAAAACGATGACATTTTTCCCACTTTCCATCACCTTGGCTAAACACCACCAATTTTTACTCAACTTAATTAGTTTCTCAAAACTTTCCAAGCTAAATAAGAGAGGGTCGTGAATTATGTAGTTCAATACATTGAGATTCAAGTTGGCTATTTGCGCTCTGTTGCCAAAGACACCACCAAATAAAGACTGCTGCTCCGAAGCAAAAACTTTCAAGTTCTTCACTTCTTCGTCATCAGGGATATTCGGAAGTGACGATTTATAGTTTTGGGAAATAGGATCATAAATGATATAATAAAATTTGACCGGTGTATTGCTGTAATTATTAGAGCCACTGCTTGATGGTTTCAAATTCATTTCGAAATCCTTTAATTGTGTAACGATTAAGTCTTTCAGATAGTAGTCATAAATCTCGTCCAATTGGGATTTCAATGTGTGGTAGTACTCTAACTGTGTTAATTTGTCTGTGTCATTATCAAATAGTAAGGTAAATAATATACCATTAATTTCATAGATCACTGTGTCAAAAGCAGCTTCTATGTCAAATCCCGCCTCGGCAAGGCCATTCACTTTCAAAATGAATTTTTTGGGTATAATGGAGTCCTCTTTTGTGTTGCCTAGCAAATAATTCCCTGTTTTTGACTGTGCAGCGACGGTTTCTTCTATAGTAGGTGGTGACGATCTTAATGTGGTCTGTCTTGAATCACTATTATTATTATTATTCAAATCTTCGTTTATGTCAGGGTCTGTCGTTATGGCGGCCGAATCATCAGCACTCTCTGAATAAGTTGTGGCACTGACATCCTGTGCCCCAAATCCAAACTTTAGGAAGTTCATGCTGGGCACCAATTTGTGAGGCATCATTGACGAAGCAATATTTGAAACTGCATTATACGCCAAATTAAAAGGATCAAATACGCGAGATGTGAGTTGTTCATGCAAGTAAAGGGCCGGTTGTAACAATGATCTCTCGAATAAAGTTCCATCCACAGCTATAGAATGAAGTCTCCTCAACTTGGAAATATATGTTTTCAGTGAGGGCAAATTGTTTAAAGTTAGTGAGTACGTGGATAGACCGAAATTCCAATCCAATCTTTCCAGGTAGTTAATCAAGTCTACTAGTGATTCTTTCTTGATTTTTGAATTTTCATCTAGATAGATGACACCAAAGTTCTTCGAAGGCATCCAGTTTGTATTCAGTATAACTACATCAACTAAATCATCATTATTCGCTATAAATTCATTCAATTTGATCTTAAGATTTTCTGTGAAACCTAATGGTAATTTGACTGATGATGACCTATAACCTTGTAATAAATTTAAAAATCCTTTGTCACTCATGTTAAAATTGGAACTGAACTCAAATCTATTGGTTAACCAAACTCTCCACCAACTAGTAACTAAATCATTGAAACTCTCATCCATTTCGTTCCTTTGTGGTAAAGATCCATAATTGAGACACCATAGTTTATACCCCAGTTGGAATTCATTTAAAAGATATTCAGGTGATGCCATCCCTTTTTGTACGTATCCTTTACCTGATTTGGAGAATCTAAATCCACATAAAAACCAGTAGTCTTGTTCAAATTTGCCCACTATAATTCTAGATTTATCAGTATCTATATGATTCAAATGAGAAGCTTCGCTGTTAGATAAAAATTTGATGGAAAAATCATTCAATCCTTGTATAAGCCCTATTTTTTGAAGTTTTTCATTGTTTGACACTGGTGTTTCTGAATCGTTTTCGAAATCTAAATATGTAATGATCTGTTTTAACAGCGCCTCATTATCTTCAGCAGACGGGTCAGCTAATGACGGATTAAAAATAGTGAAATATGAAAGCCGAGGGGGCAAGATTTCCAATATATTGTTATGCCCACCATTGCTGTTCTGATCTGGATTGTTGCTACTGTTTAGACTGATAATATTTGCATTCTGAATCGCACTAAAGACGTTCATTCTTTTAGAGCGGGCTTTCCAGTCAAGAATAAATTGGCCCGGGACAAACCAATACCTAAATACTTGTAGTCGGTCTGCAAACAAGTCACTTCTCTTGAATCACTCTTCCTTAGCTCATTGTACTACCCCAAACCTCTAAAACAGCCCAAATACAGCAGATCTCACGCACGGAGATCCCAAGATGTAACAGACTTATAAATCTTTACACCACAATTATTTAATTACTGACACTCAATTAAACTTGGCTGAATCACTTAGACTTACTTTTTTTCCATTCAGGGCGACGACTGATAAGTGCTTGTTGTACTGGAAGTTAAGGAGAACAAGACACTTTGCTTCCTGGAGGTGAGTTCAAGCATTTTGCAGGTTTCTGATCAAGACTTGTACTGGCTACAATACTGATATTGACTCTGCTATAGTTACAGGAAGTACAAATACATATATCAACCATGGTCTTAGCAGATTTAGGAAGAAGAATCAATTCTGCAGTCTCTGAGGTGACGAAATCAAATGTCGTTGACCAGGATGCGATTGATGGCTTGCTAAAAGAAATCTCTAACGCATTGGTTGAGGCTGATGTTAACATTAAACTAGTCATTCAATTAAGAAAGAAGCTAAAAGCTACCCTTGATGCAGCGGATGAACAACAGGGTGTCAATAAGAAGAGACTTATCCAAAAGGCCGTCTTTGACGAGCTATGTGATCTGGTCGATTGTAAAGAACATCAACTATTTAAACCAAAGAAGAAAACTTCAAATGTTATAATGTTTGTTGGTTTACAAGGTGCAGGTAAGACTACTACATGTACTAAGTTGGCAGTCTATTATCAAAGAAGAGGTTTCAAAGTTGGTATGGTTTGTGCGGATACATTCAGAGCTGGTGCCTTTGATCAATTGAAACAAAACGCAACTAAGGCCAAGATCCCATTCTACGGCTCATATACAGAAGCTGACCCTGTTAAAGTGGCAGCAGATGGTGTTGATAAGTTTAAAAAAGAAAAATTTGAGATCATTATCGTGGACACTTCGGGTCGTCATAGACAAGAAACCGAGCTTTTCGCAGAAATGGTCCAAATTGGCGAAGCCGTTAAACCAAATCAAACAATTATGGTTTTGGATGCTTCAATTGGTCAAGCAGCTGAAGCACAATCTAAAGCCTTCAAAGAGTCGTCAAATTTTGGTGCTATTATCTTAACTAAGATGGATGGTCATGCTAGAGGTGGTGGGGCTATTTCTGCTGTGGCCGCTACAAAGACTCCAATTGCTTTCATTGGTACTGGTGAACACGTCCAAGATTTAGAAAGTTTCACACCTAAACAATTTGTTTCTAAGCTGCTTGGTGTAGGAGATATTCAAGGACTAATGGAACATGTTCAATCGTTGAACCTAGATCAAAAAGATACAATTAAAAATTTTCAAGAGGGTAAATTCACGTTAAGGGACTTACAAACTCAAATGAACAATATGTTAAAAATGGGTCCGTTATCTAAAATTGCACAAATGTTACCAGGCGGTATCGGCGAAATGATGAATCAGGTCGGAGAAGAAGAGACATCTAAAAGATTTAAACGAATGGTTTACGTCATGGACTCAATGACAAAACAAGAATTAGACAGTGATGGGGATATATTTATTGATCAACCAAGTAGAATAGTGAGAGTTGCCAGAGGATCAGGTACATCAGTGACGGAAGTGGAAGCTGTCCTAATGCAACAAAAGATGTTTGCCAAGATGGCACAAACTACGAAAAGCATGCAACAAGGTGGGGGTGCCGGTGGTATGCCAGGTATGCCTGGCATGAACTCTCCACAAATGCAAAGAGCTATGCAGCAGATGCAATCAAATCCATCTCTGATGGAAAACGTGAGTAACATGATGAGTGGAATGGGCATGCCAGATATGAGTAAGATGATGGGTGGTATGGGTGGTATGGGTGGCATGGGAGGAATGGGAGGAGGAATGCCTACTCCTCAAGATATGATGAAGATGATGAATACTCCAGAGATGAAACAAATGATGAACAATCCAGCAATGAGACAAATGGCTTCTAAGTTCGCAAGGGGTGGTATGTAATTTGGTTGTCCATGTTTCTGTTTATACTTTATTTTTTTTGTAAAAAGCTCTCTCTTTGAGTGCTGTATACTTTGTATACCCTGCTGTTTGTTTTAATCCAAAAATGCTATTGTAATGTAGAACAGTTAACTATCCATTACTCATGAAGTCATGTGACATGCGCACACTCTAAGAATTCAATCGTAAACCGAAAAATTGAGGAATTGAGAATAACCGGATTCTCACTCACGGGAACATGTATTTTCTGGACAGTACCAAACAGAGTCTGTCCGATAATACAGAGTGGGAGATAGTTACTTTCACATTACTTGCATATCCAGTCATCAGTTGTAAACTTTATAATTACAATTCAATCGACACAGGAACTCTTTGTGCAACTAGCAGTTAGTATTCAATTCAAAGATCATTTTTGGAACTGACAAGTCACAGATCCAAATATACATACATCTAAATAAATATACACACATCTCGACCACGATCCATCCAATTGAAAAAAACAATGTCTTTAATTTCCACGGTCAATCGTTCATTATTGAACAGAGGTAAATCCCCTGCCGCCATTTTCTCTTATTTGTTGAAACCTTCTACTGTCACAATTCCCCGTTTGTTAGCTTTCTCAACCCTAAGAACACAGCAACCAAAGAGAAATACTGCTCACATTGCTAACAACTTTCAATGGCTTTCAACAACCACCTTATCATCTTCATTAACTTCCAAGAGACCATACACCATCTTGAAAGAGGAGACGCCAGCTCCAGTAATTGATTTTGAAACTATTCGTAAGTTTTCCTTAAGTCCAACTGCAGAAACTATTATCGTTGACGCTCGTGAGCCTGATGAATTTGCAGCTGGTCATATACCTGGAGCCGTTAACATCCCTGTCAAATCGTCACCAGGTGCCTTAGATTTATCTGAGGAAGAATTCCAATTGACGTTTGGATTTAGCAAGCCTCCAACTGACAAGACATTAGCGTTTTATTGCCTGGCCGGAGTTAGATCAACTATAGCTGAAGAATTAGCAAGTACTTTTGGTTATTCCAACAGACTGAATTACGTTGGTTCTTGGGAAGACTGGGTTGAGAAGAATGGTGAAATTGAATATCCAACTGAGGAGAAAACTGAATAATTAACTGTTTTAATGATGCTTTCAGTGTACTTTATCATACCGTCTTCCTGTATTTAGTGTTACTTATATTCCATTCATTATTTTTAATTCACATTTCTGACTTTGCATTCCTAGTGGAAATATGGATGCTTCTTAGTCTCCTTATATTTTCCTTTTCTGTTTTGTTTCGAACATTTAATGAAGACAACAAATTACTTAAAGTTTGATGCTATCTTTTTTAAACTTTTTTTTTGCTGTAGAACGAGAGATCCATTCATGTATAGAGCTCCACCTATTTACTCACTAGGTAGCTTGTGTGGAAAATGCATGATGTAGGTTACGACATGGATAATTTGAGATAGTTTAAAATATTACTGTAAGGAAAGCGTGTAGAAAAAGAATTCTATAAGAAAAAAAGGTATAAGAAATTAAATTATTTGGATCCACTTGAATCAACAAGCAAATAGATAAGTAAATATATAAAGTTATATATGTGTATATAGAAAAAAAATCAAAAGAAACGAAACTCAAATTAAAACGCCCACGCTGATTTGAAAGTAATGAAACAACCCAACACTGCTTTTTCTAAGAAAGCAACAAAAAAACCCAAATTAAAAGAAACAAGTAAGTGTAAGCATTATATAGCACCCACAGCGACTTCATTCAAGAAGCCGACATCTTCTTCAGATAGTTTCACTTTAAAATGTGGAGCTGAATCCGAAGAAGACTGTGTGCTATTCAACCAGGACTCTATCACCACAGGAACAGAACAGTTATATTTAGATGTTAATTTTTCTAATCTTTGTAGTAATTCAAAGTTGTCACTCGTCACAGAGGAAGATCTCGCTATGGCAGAATCTGAAGTTTTTCTACCATTTAGCAAGTATGATATCTTGGATGAGTTACTTTTAAATCTTTCAAATTGGGCAGGTGAAACATGGTTTGAAGAACGAGGAGTGAAAAGCGAACTCGAGTTAACAATAAAAGGAGCAGCAGAATTAGAATTAGAATTAGTGTAGAAGCTCATATTGAAAAGTTTTTCATCAGCTAAATCTGGTGATATAATTGAACAAGTAGGAGATTGAGAGTATTGAGTGGTGGATGGTTGACGTTGAGACTTGATTTTGCTAGTCAAGTCCCTAGAAATGTAGTTTGTAGAAGAAGTTTGTCTTAAAGCTTGTCTCATTTTTGATGGTATGTGAATATTTAGTTATAAATATAATTTTATAGGAACTTTATAAGTATCTATGACTAAATAGAATAGATATTGAGTGCTTGATTGCTGAATGGAGAATAAATAAACTTAAAATCAAAGACAGACAACATAAATAAAGAAGGGAAATTAAAGACCTTTATATATTCTTAAACAGAGATGACAGCGAAACTGCATTTATAATACACATGTGTCATCATGCATGGCTGCAGTTCGGAAACAGGGATTTAAACGGAAAACAGCTCATATCAAAGTGGAGATAGGGGATAGATCTGAGGCAGTGAAGATTTAAGCTCTGGATTATTAATAGTTAATAGAGGCCGCTAGTGTGCGGCTTTAAATATCTGCTACGATGTGGGATTCGATCAGGACAGCTGTTTATATTTGTTGGGAAACAGGTAGTTCATGGATGTCGCTTTTCGTTGAGAGTATGATTGTTCAGAAGTAAATGTGGTCTATCAATTGTTATGTTGTCCTGTCAATCTCAGTTCTTAGATCAGAGTACACTTGCGGCCATTTTGTAGGGTTAAATTCAATACTGGCTGGTGGTTCTCAGTAAGTGACGGTACGAACAAAGAGTTTTTTTTTAGGTGAGGCTTAGTAAGTTTTTGGGGGGCTGTGGAGAAGCTTCTGGAAGACTGAAGAGTAACGACTGACTCACTACAGTCCTGGCCCGCATGGAGATTCGCGGGCCAGGAGGGAAGGGAAGGGAATACACGTGGCACATGGCTCGTGGGTCAAACTTCCCCCCAGGCTGCGCCGTTGAGACTATTTCCCCATCTTAAAATTTTTTTGTTGACAAATCTTTTTTTTTCCCGTTCGCGTCAGTCAGAATAAGCGCTTATTGAGATATGACAAATACTTATCTATTACTAATGCTGAAACTGTGACTACAAACAAGGATAGGCAGTCAGATTGATAGATAATAGATCTCCAAGTATACATCACACAAGTTGAGATCTCTCCGTATCTCGTATCTTCTTCTGTATGTTCATGTGACGTGTTATTTGGGATACGCGATGATGCTCCCAGCGTAATCCGTGCTGTAGCACCACACATGCAATATCACTAGCTGTGAAAGAAACTGAAGCCTTACTCACACTCACACTCACACTCAAGAGAGTGAATTCAACTCCTTTTCATCGCTTATCAGCCTATACAGTTACAAAAACCGGTTTCACTTGATAATAGTTTTAACGATACCTTATCTTTATCGGCTGAAACACAACTATTCAAAATGGCCTGATTAATCAGCAGAAGATCAGCACTTCGCAGTAAACTCATAAAACTGCTCATAATTCTCAATCATGTGTACCTTATTTGTTGACTTCCCCAACATCTTCCCCCTTTTTCCTGATTTCCCCAACATCCA
>PPKM02000036.1:0-131233 GCA_003707685.2 Ogataea pilisensis
GCTATGGATTACTTGGTTCTCTGAACGTATTAATGAAAGATTGCTATTGAGTTTGTTTTCTCCATTGTATTCGATTCCATTATTGGGCATTTTGAGATGGTGGAGCGGGACCATAGTTAATAAATGGGGAACATATGTTGTTGTCACCTTATTGTTAGGTAATCCGTTTTTGCAAGCTATGATGGTTTCTTTATGTTCTCGTAACTCCCAATCCATTAAGACAAGAACCGTCTCCGCTTCTTTGTACAATATGTGCGTCCAAGCGGGAGCCATTATTGGATCTAATGTTTACAGAGATCACGATAAACCATTGTATCACAAAGGTAACACTGTCTTGTTTGTTCTGGCGTGGACTATGATCCCCATCTTGGTTGGTGCTAAGCTCTTTTATGTATACATTAATAAGAGAAGAGACAGAATTTGGAACGCTATGAGTGAAGAAGAAAAGGATGACTACAAACAAAATAGTAAGGATATAGGTTCTAGAAGATTAGATTTCAGATTCCATCATTGAGTGTCTCGGTTATTTTTTTTCTTTTTTGGTTGAGATACAATTATAATATTCTTATCATTTAAAAACTATGGGTGTTCTAACAGAAGTCGATTGGTCAAAGTTCTGTCATCACCAGGAGTTTTTCCTTAAGTACTATATGTATGCTAACAAAGAGACTACCTAAATTATGACTTGCATTACGTACAGTTATAACTTGGAGGGTCTTGCCTCCGGCAATTACTTTATAGACTAATTATCATTTGATTTAACTAATCATTTTCGAAAGAATTCTTGTTGTAATTGAAGTCTTGATTTGAGGGTATATCTCATCAAAGCTAGTATGTATGACCGCGGAGGATGGGTGAGCCACGTTTTACTTGGGTTCAACTTTTTTGTGGGCAAACACGACCAAAGTTTCCATCGGACATAGAAACTTCGGATATACAGATTAAAGCGTCGATAGGGTGGGTGTCTTTATCGCCATGGTTATGTTATGCAAGTATAGAAGAGATGCCAAGTGTCGAGGGAGGGAGTAAAAGATAGGGGATAGCTGTAAATAATATCAACAACTTGCTATTCACCTATTTCAACAATTGGCTTGTATATAATACTGCATCTTATGACCCTCCAATACACCTAATGAGCAGGCCAGGGAATACCTTAGTATTACAATACAAAAATTCAACAAAAAGTATGTATCATTGGATATGAGTGTTTAAGAATATGATAGACAGCACTTTTTCCATGGTCTGGCATATCAGTAAAGAAGGACCTAAATTATGGAAGTACTTTTTATGAGGAAGGGATTCACTCTTGTAGACAATTCTGCCTTTTTTTGAGTTTCTCGAAGGACATGTAAACGAATAATAATTTGTGTCAAATGAATGGTAGGTCGCAATGACTTCCTCAACTACTTAAATACAGCCATACCTTTATCATTCTTTATTATACATTCCTTCACCATGTTCAATCCGAAATACTCCTTGTTTTCTTCTCTACTTCACTATAGAACTTTAAGCTAATAGAATCGTATCTTTGAAGACATTCAACTAATGATAATAAAACACTCCTAAGTAAAGATTACGCATATAGATTTTTATTGATTCTCATTCGTCTGTAAGCGAAACCCAACAACCATCTATGATTTGCTATATTTCGCATTTGACAGTGCCCGTAGTGACTTGACAGAAAATGAACAGTTCATTGAGTATGCCTTGCGGTGAAATCAAAATCAAAAGACACGCTTGCCAGAGTTGAGCATATCGAGTGGTGTGAGAGATAGTTCGATTCATACATAACATACATACATAGTCTTTCAAAAACTACAAGTGAACAATCATTACATAAGTAAAGAGTGTCAAGTTGCCGGTGACGTCAAGCAAGATACATGAAGTGGACCGGATCTTCTTGTACTGTTGGATTTGCGAACGCTGAGCTTTGCGTCCCAACAATTTTATTGTAGGCCGATCACGTAAGCTCTAGACCTCAACTCTCTAATTCCCCGGCCTTGCTCGTTGTTGGCCCCGGCCACCACGCGAGGTGTCTCAACATTTCAGCGTGGATACCGGGCGGACTGTGCTGCGCGAGACACGGAACCCCTGGTGATAGATTCAACAGCCGTTCTTTGTCAGTACGCCCCTACACGACCCAGTCTGGTGGTGGTGGTGGTGGTGGTGGTGGTAGTATCACGTAAGCCGAAATTATTTATTTTTCATCCACAGACCCATCCAGCAATAATAATCTGTTGTTTTCTAAGTTTTCAATCAACCATTGAAATTCTGTCTTAAAGAATCTCTGGTCTACGATCGCTGTTGCATATATATCGACCATTTCCCTAGCTAATTTATATATTGAACTTTCATATACCAATCAATTGTGATAATATTGGATCCATTGGAGTACTTTTCAGGACAACAGAAGTACGACTATAATCATCAAGACAGGACAACAACTTGACATTATATTATATTTTGTTCCAAAAAAAGGAGATCCAGAAAGTTTTTGCACTAGAAGACTCCAAAATCCCATATATCTCTAAAAAGTACTATAATACCCAATAACGATATATCAGAAATTCATTTGCTTTTTCATCCCTCGATAATATAATATCAAGATTTCACACCGATTTGAATAAAGCGATTAGACATTTCAAGTAAGTTAACCTTTTTTTTTGTTTAATTTTATGTATTCTATTTCTACAAGCTCGGCTTTCCCCTACACCATTCTTTTTGTTACAAATCCATCGAATATGACAAAACGTTTGCATGATTGTTGACTCTTCGTCATTCAAACCACACGTTGTTTGAGTTCCAGTGCCGTACCATCAGTATCATTCCATGTCCTCTTTGTTAAAATGCAATATCAAACACAAACAAGAAGAGTCTATTTCCCGGCTGTGCATCTCAGAGATGTCAGTTGGGCAGCCATCGCTTACTTACTCAGAAACTCGCGAGCGGTTGGATTTGTTCGTCTTGCGTTGAGTTGCGTTGCGGATCTTCGTCTCTTCCTGTCTGAAACTGTCAAAGTTCCCGAGAGCCGTTGGTTGCACGCGCTGTGCAAATGGCAGAGGTATTCCTTCCCCAACATAATTAAACTTAATCAAATAATGTATCTTTCTGTGGTTGAGTAAGGAAGAAGGTGATGAAACCTTAATATACGCGATTTTGGTTTCGAATTGACTCCTGTGTCTTCCCAATTGATGTTAATTTACGTTCAGCTGCCCAGAAAAAGGACATCATATTTGATCAATTGCACATTTATTTGATTGAATTATTTTTTTTTTACAATATAGCATTGGTGGCCTTGAGAATATGAAACTATTAACACTCTATGAAACTTCTCGGATTTACTAACATACCCTCTTCCCCACTTTATAGACTATTTCTTAGACTTAGGAATCCGTCATTACTGTCAGAGTCGGTTTCTCGCTTTAATAATTATCAAAGCTGCTTACATCTATCTCCCGCACTAATTCACAACAGAACTTTTACTTCATTTTGTTCACTTAGGGAAAGAAAAATGACTGTCTCATATTTAGATAAGCATAAGGCTTTAGCTCCTCACTTTTTGGGCTTAAATTCCGTTGAAAAAGCTCAACCTTCTCCAGTTAAGGATTTTGTTACGAAACATGAAGGTCACACTGTGATTCAAAAAATTCTCATTGCCAACAATGGTATTGCAGCTGTTAAAGAAATAAGATCTGTCAGAAAATGGGCCTACGAAACTTTTGGCAATGAAAGAGCTATCCAATTCGTAGCAATGGCTACTCCAGAAGATTTAGAAGCAAATGCCGAATACATCAGAATGGCTGATCAATACATTGAAGTTCCAGGTGGTACAAACAATAATAACTATGCCAATGTTGATTTAATCGTTGAAATTGCTGAAAGAACTAAAGTTGATGCCGTTTGGGCAGGTTGGGGTCATGCTTCTGAGAACCCCCTATTACCTGAATTGTTAGCAACTTCTCCAAGAAAGATCATTTTCATTGGTCCTCCAGGCTCGGCTATGAGATCACTAGGTGATAAGATCTCTTCCACTATTGTTGCTCAACACGCTAAAGTGCCTTGCATTCCATGGTCAGGTACTGGTGTTGACAAAGTTATCATTGACGAAGAAACTAAACTAGTCTCTGTTGACGAGGAAACATATGCTCAAGGTTGTTGTACCTCTCCGGAAGATGGTCTTGTGAAGGCCAAACAAATCGGTTTCCCAGTCATGATTAAGGCTTCCGAAGGTGGTGGTGGTAAAGGAATAAGAAAGGTTGAGAGGGAAGAAGACTTTATAACTTTATATCATCAAGCAGCTAATGAAATTCCGGGCTCTCCGATTTTCATCATGCAATTAGCTGGTTCTGCAAGACATTTAGAAGTTCAACTTTTAGCTGATCAATATGGAAGCAATATTTCATTGTTTGGTAGAGATTGTTCTGTTCAAAGAAGACATCAAAAGATTATTGAAGAAGCTCCAGTTACAATTGCCAACCCTGAAACTTTCAGGAAGATGGAAGCTGCTGCTGTCAGATTAGGTGAATTGGTTGGCTATGTTTCTGCTGGTACCGTGGAGTATTTATACTCACATGCTGATGACAAGTTTTATTTCTTAGAATTGAATCCAAGATTACAGGTCGAACATCCAACCACTGAAATGGTCTCAGGCGTCAATTTACCAGCTGCTCAATTACAAATTGCTATGGGTGTCCCATTGCATAGAATCAAGGATATCAGATTATTTTACGGCGTGGACCCACACACTTCTACTGAAATTGATTTTGAATTCAAGTCTGAAAATAGTTTAAAGACTCAAAGAAGACCTGTTCCAAAAGGTCATTGTACCGCTTGTCGTATCACTTCTGAAGACCCTGGCGCTGGTTTCAAACCATCCGGTGGTACTTTACACGAACTAAACTTTAGATCATCATCCAACGTTTGGGGTTACTTCTCTGTTAGTAACCAATCATCTATCCATTCGTTCGCAGATTCTCAATTTGGCCATATCTTTGCCTTTGGTGAAAACAGACAGGCTTCTCGAAAACATATGGTTGTTGCTTTGAAAGAATTGAGTATTAGAGGTGACTTCAGAACCACTGTTGAATACTTGATTAAGTTACTTGAAACTCCTGATTTCGAAGATAATACCATCACAACAGGATGGTTAGATGAATTGATTTCTAAGAAATTGACTGCAGAAAGACCAGATCAGAATCTTGCGGTTATATGTGGTGCTGTTACCAAGGCTTATATCCAAGCTGAAGAAAGCAAGAAGGAATACACCTCCTCTTTAGAAAAGGGTCAAGTTCCATCCAAAGATTTATTGAAAACCATATTCAATGTCGAGTTTATCTATGAGGGTCAGAAATACAAATTCACTTGTGCTAAATCTGCCCTTGGAACTTTTACTTTGTTCATTAACGGTTCCAGAACTGTTGCTAACGTCAGAGGATTAAGTGATGGTGGTTTATTAGTTGCTTTGGCAGGTAAATCTCACTCCGTCTACTGGAAAGAAGAAGTTGCTGCCACCAGAATTTCAGTTGATGGTAAGACTTGTTTGTTAGAAGTCGAAAATGACCCAACTCAATTAAGAACCCCATCTCCAGGTAAGTTAGTTAAGTACCTGGTCGAAAATGGTGATCATGTCTCCCCAGGTCAACCATTTGCCGAAGTTGAAGTCATGAAGATGTGTATGCCATTAATTGCTCAAGAAAATGGTACTGTTCAATTATTGAAACAACCAGGCTCAACAGTTAACGCCAGTGATATCTTAGCTATTTTAGCTTTGGATGATCCTTCTAAAGTCAAACATGCTTTACCATTTGAAGGTACTTTGCCTGAACTTGGTTCCCCAATTACCGTTGGTACTAGACCAGCTCATATATTCCAAAGACTATTTACTGTATTGACCAATATATTGGGTGGGTTCGATAATCAAGTTGTTATGAATGCTACTTTGTCAGATTTAGTTGAAATCTTGAGAGACCCGGAATTGCCTTATTCTGAATGGAACAATCAAATTTCAGCTTTACATTCAAGAATCTCAGCCAAGTTAGATACTAGCTTAACTGAACTTATTGAAAGAACAGGAAAGAGAAAGGGCGAATTCCCAGCCAAGCAAATCTTGAAGTTATTCGAGAAGACTATTAGTGAAGGAGAAGTTGATAATTTATTTGGTCAAGTTATTGAACCATTGGTCTCCATTGCTAATCGTTACAAAGATGGTTTGAAGGCTCATGAATATTCCGTCTTTGCTGACTTGTTAAATGAATATTACGAAGTAGAAAAATTATTCAGTGGTGACAATGTCAGAGAAGATGACGTTATCTTGAAATTGAGAGACGAAAACAAGAACGACCTGAACAAGGTTGTCTCCTTTGCTTTATCTCACTCCAGAATTGGAGCTAAGAACAACTTAGTCATTGCTATTTTGAATCAATATAAACCAGTCTTGCAAGCTTCTCCAGATGCAGTTACTGCTTTCAGGGGTCCATTGAAGAATATTGTTGAATTAGATACTAGAGCAACTGCTAAGGCAACATTGAAAGCCAGAGAAATCTTAATCCAATGCGCTATGCCATCTATCAAAGAAAGATCCGATCAATTGGAACACATCTTGAGAACTTCTGTTGTTGAAACAAAGTACGGTGAGAGTACTGCTGCTAAACACAAATTACCAGATATGCAAATCATTAAGGATGTTATTGACTCCAAGTATATTGTCTTCGACGTCTTGACTCAATTCCTTTGTTCATCGGACCAATGGGTTGCTTCTGCTGCTGCTGAAGTTTACATCAGAAGAGCCTACAGAGCTTATTCTGTTACTGATGTCTTACACCACTTGTCTCCAGGTTCTTCTTCTCCAATTATTGAATGGAAGTTCCAGTTACCTGCTTTATCTACAGCCGCTTACAACTCCGTTCCGGAGACTTTCAGAAACTCCAAGTCTTCTCCGTCCATGAATAGAGCTTTATCTGTTTCTGATTTAACTTTCATGATCAACAAGAGTGATTCACAACCATTGAGAACTGGTATTATCGTCCCTGCCTCGCACTTAGATGATGCTGAAGAAATGTTGATGAAGGGGTTGGAAATTGTTCCAAAGAATAATACTGGCAACATGATTAATGTCTGTAACATTTTCATCGGCTCCACTGAAGGCTACGATGAAGAATCCAAGGTTGTTGAACAAATGCAACAAATTATTGATGACAACAAGGATGAATTAATTGCGGCTTCTTTCAGAAGAGTTACTTTTGTTCTTGGTGATAAGATTGGCGCTTATCCTAAGTACTTTACTTTCAAAACCAATTCTGAAGGTGGTTATACCGAAGACAAGGTTATCAGACACATTGAGCCAGCTTTAGCTTTCCAATTAGAACTAGGCAGATTATCCAACTTCAACATTAAACCAGTTCAAACTGATAATAGAAATATTCATGTTTATGAAGCTGTTGCAAAGAACTCAGCTGGTGTTGACAAGAGATACTTCACTAGAGGTATCATCAGAACTGGTTCTATTAGAGACGATATTACCACTTCTGAATACTTAATCTCTGAGGCTCACAGATTAATGTCTGACATCTTAGATGCTTTGGAAGTCATTGATTCTTCGAACACAGATTTGAACCATATCTTTATTAACTTTTCAGCTGTCTTCAATATCACACCCGAAGACGTCGAGAACGCTTTTGGAGGTTTCTTGGAGAGATTTGGCAGAAGACTATGGAGATTGAGAGTCACGGGTGCTGAAATTAGAATTATGTGTACCAACCCAACTACTGGTGTTCCATTCCCATTAAGAGCTATGATCAACAATGTCAGCGGTTACGTTGTTAAATCAGACATGTATATTGAAGAAAAAAATGCTAACGGTGACTGGATCTTCAAGTCTATCGGCACCCCAGGTTCTATGCATTTAAGACCAATCTCAACCCCATATCCAACCAAGGAATGGCTACAACCAAAGAGACAAAGAGCTCATGGTTTAGGTACTACATACGTTTACGACTTCCCAGAACTGTTCAAGCAAGCTGTTGTTTCCCAATGGAAGAAACACAACCCAAGTATAAAGGTGGGTGATGATGTTTTCACATCTGCTGAGCTTATCACTGATGATGCTGACGAGTTAACTGAGGTTGTTAGGGAACCAGGTGCTAACTCAATTGGTATGGTTGCTTTCAAGATTACAGCTAAGACCCCTGAGTATCCAAGGGGAAGACAATTCATTATTGTTGCTAATGATATCACTTTCAAGATTGGTTCATTTGGTCCAAAGGAAGATGTCTTCTTTAACAAGGCTACTGAATTTGCAAGAAAACTAGGCATACCAAGAATTTACTTGTCTGCCAACTCCGGTGCTAGAATTGGTATTGCAGAAGAACTGCTACCATACTACAAGGTGAACTGGAATGATCCAAGTAACCCAGCGAAGGGCTTCACTTACCTATATTTAACTCCTGAAGACAAGTTAGAATTGGAAAAGAGCGGCAAATTCACCTCAGTTGTCACTGAAAAAATTGTTGAGGAAGGTGAAGAAAGATATGTCATTACTGCTATCATTGGTGCTGAAGATGGTCTTGGTGTCGAATGTTTAAAGGGATCAGGTCTAATTGCTGGTGCCACTTCAAGAGCTTACAAGGATATTTTTACTATCACTTTAGTTACTTGTAGATCTGTTGGTATTGGTGCCTACTTGGTCAGATTAGGTCAAAGAGCAATTCAAGTCGAAGGTCAACCAATCATCTTAACTGGTGCTCCTGCTATCAACAAGTTGTTAGGTAGGGAAGTTTACTCTTCTAACTTACAACTTGGTGGCACCCAAATTATGTACAGAAATGGTGTTTCCCACTTAACTGCTAACGATGACTTGGCTGGTGTTGAAAAGATATTGAATTGGTTAGCTTTTATTCCAGCAAAGAGAGGTATGCCAGTTCCAATTTTAGAGTCACTTGAAGACCCATGGAACAGATCTGTTGACTATGAGCCTACTAAGAATGAGGCTTATGATGTCAGATGGATGATAGAAGGTAGACAAACTGGGGACGGTTTTGAAACTGGTTTGTTTGATAAAGATTCATTCCAGGAAACATTGTCCGGCTGGGCCAAGGGTGTTGTGGTTGGTAGAGCAAGACTGGGTGGTATCCCAATGGGTATCATTGGTGTTGAAACCAGAACAGTCGAAAACCTGGCTCCTGCTGATCCAGCAAATCCAGACTCTACTGAAGTGTTAGTTCAAGAAGCTGGTCAAGTTTGGTATCCAAATTCTGCTTTTAAGACTGCTCAAGCTATCAATGATTTCAACCATGGTGAACAACTTCCTTTGATGATTTTAGCCAACTGGAGAGGTTTCTCTGGTGGTCAGCGTGATATGTATAATGAAGTTTTGAAATACGGATCATACATTGTTGATGCTTTAGTTGACTTCAAACAACCTATCTTCACTTATATTCCACCGACTGGTGAATTAAGAGGTGGTTCTTGGGTCGTTGTTGACCCAACTATCAACTCCGATATGATGGAAATGTACGCCGATGTGGAATCCAGAGCCGGTGTTTTGGAGCCAGCTGGTATGGTTGGTATTAAGTATAAGGATAATAAATTGATTGAGACGATGGATAGATTAGATGACAAATGTAAGGAATTCAAATCTAAATTGGCTGACAAGTCACTTCCTGAAGAAGAGAAATCTGCTCTAATCAAATCTTTAGCTGATAGACAAAGACAATTATTGCCAATTTATGCTCAAATTTCTGTTCAATTTGCTGATTTGCATGATAGATCAGGCCGTATGTTAGCCAAGGGTGCCATTAGAAAAGAATTGAAATGGAGTGAAAGTAGACGCTTCTTCTTCTGGAGAGTTAGAAGAAGATTGAATGAAGAATATTTGATTCAAAGAATCAGTGAACAATTACCTGCTGAATCCACCAGACTTGAAAAGGTTGCTAGATTGAACTCTTGGTTCTCATCTACTCTTGATATGGAGAACGATGAAGCTGTTGCCTTATGGATCGAAGAAAACCATAAAACGTTGGAATCAAACTTGAAGAAACTAAAAGGTGATGCTGTTAAGCAGACATTAGCCAGATTATTTAAATCTGACATGAAGAATACTACTGAAGGTTTGTCCGAAATTTTGTCATTATTATCTGCTGCAGATAAGGCAAGTATATTAAAGAATCTAAAATAAGGTCTATGAGTCTGTCTAGTGCAATTCTGTGCATATTTTTCTCTTTTGTGATTGGTGTTTTTTTTTCCTAATACATTTTGTTTTCTGCTTTTTTCTGTTTTATTTGATATTTTGTTTGTGTTTGCCATGTTATTTGATGCTATTTTCCGGAATCCATTTTGGTTTGTCATTTGTATTTTTTTTTGTTCAAATTTTTTTTTTTACCAACAGCATATATGATGTGTTAATTGTTGTCCTTTACATTTATTGGTTGTTGTCCCCTCCCTTTAGTTATGTACAAATTTATATATGGTTATTTATTGGTAGAATGAATTGAACGTTGCATACTTACCTCTATAATTCTAACTCCTGATAGCTGTATAGACTGAACATAAATTTTTTAGAACCTGCGTCTCTAAAGACGGCTTCAGTGTTTACCTCATTTTAGGAACAAGTTTTTTGATTCGGCGGTTACTGTTATTTTACTCGATTGAGGCTCTACAAAAAGGGTAAAATTAGCTCTTCATACATTTAGGCTTGAAACTTTCAAATGATGAGGTCATTTGAGAATATTTTGAATCGTTTTCTTCTGTGCTCTCCAAAACTTCCAGCGGCTCTTGGAAGTATAGAATAATGTACTACAAGCTTCTTCCAAAACTACACTTACATAGCGTACTTGTTACACTTTGAACATTAGACTATTTATCACATACATATAAATATTTTATTCAAAGAACAAGGAATTTTTTTTTGTAATACAGGCGCTTTCAGCATTTGACCTTGTATTCACACTCTCGAGAAATCATTGAAAATAAATAAAGCCCCCTCTTTGCTAAATTTGCTAAACAACCCATAGAAGAGAATCTATATACAATACAATCTTTTACATAAAGAAAGGCATCAAAATAAAAAAATGCAATGGCACTTCTCATTAATTAGCGCTTTAGTTCTATCAGCAAAAATATTACCCTTTGTCAACTCTTCACCCACTTTTTATGACCAATTATTGGATAGTAACAAAAATAAATTTAGTGACTCGGAGTTCTCAAGGAAATATCTTGTTCAAATGAAGAAACCGTCTACTATGGAAAAACTATGTGTTCAAGATGATAAAGTAAGATCGTCACATCATATAAGAGACGCGATTAATAAGAAGTTTTCATTTGGAGATTTTGAAGCGTTTGTTGGTAATTTTACAGCGGATTCACTTCAAAGAATGGTGGGAAATCCATTAGTTGCCCATATTGTCCCAGATACTGTGGTTGAAGCTGTTGACGTCCAAGTTCAAGAAGGGGCTGTTAACCATCTAGTGAGGCTGTCCCAGGCAAATGCAGTAGGACCTGAAGATACAAGTTATTTCTACGATTCTGATTTCCAAGGCGCTGGCGTTAACACTTATGTTGTTGATAGTGGTGTGTTTGTGGATCATCCTGAATTCGAGGGAAGAGCTGTTAATGGGCCAAATTTCTCAGAGGACGATTCAGATGATGATTATGTTGGTCATGGAACACACGTTGCAGGTGTTATTGGTTCTAGAACATACGGAGTGGCAAAGGAAATTAACATAATTTCAGTCAAAGTTTTGGACAGGTACGGTCAAGGATCATTATCATCGGTCATTGCAGGTTTAGAATATGCAGTTAATCATAGAAATGCAGACGATGTACCAGGTGTTGCAAATTTATCATTGGGAGCTGCCAAAAGTTCAGTTTTAGATGCCGCTGTAAAAGCAGCAAGTGAAGCAGGATTAATCATTGTTGTTGCGGCAGGTAATAGTAACATAGATTCATGTAATACTTCACCCGCTGGATCAAAATTTGCTTATACTGTTGGTGCTATTGATGATAAGCAAGATAGAATCGCAAGTTTTTCAAACTGGGGTAAATGCGTTGACATTTTTTCGAGTGGGGTAGAAGTATCCAGTTTATCAAACAGCAAATCCAACCTGAATGCAGTCCAGGTACTATCTGGTACCTCAATGGCCAGTCCTGTCGTTGCTGGTTTAATTGGATCTCTTCTAAGTAAAGGCATTGAGCCAGAAAATGTTTTAAGTGAAGTTGATAATTTGGCCACCAGAAATGCTATTCCAAGAATCAGTTTACTGTTAAGACCTGGAAGTCCAAACCGGATTGCATCAAATGGAATCTCTGCTGAAGTCATGCCTCTCAGCGCAATGAATAAGAGCGATTACACTGTTAGTATACAGCAACGCAGACATTATTTGATCTGATTTTTTTTTTTTTTTTTTGCATAAGTCGATGAAAACATTTATTCTCTATCTCTGCATTCATTTTACAGTTATATATATACATACATACCTAACTACACGCACGAGACAAAAGGACATTACATAGAACTATTGTTTTGTTATAATAAAGAAACCATTTTAAGTCATATGAAAGTAAGAAAAACTGGAAGACTAAGTCCTCTAAAGCAGGACACTAAGAAATAATTCAAAATAGCTTTTGTGATAAAGTACAGCGCTAAACCAAAAGATCAAAATATAAATATTATGAAAAAAACACAAAATACAGCAACAAATAGATACCTCGCATATTATATTGATCACTGAATCTGGTCAACAAATTGCGATTGACCGGTGGAATGAGATTTATGAGAAAAGCTAATAACCAACCGGCCTGATTGAGTATGATAAGATAAGGATATGGATGAGTTACAGTAGGACGATGCTGTCTGGGTGTTAGGATCAGCTTTCTGTAGAGCGATCAACTCTGAATCAATATTATCGTCATCGAATTCTCCATCATTATCATCCGTACATTTCAGAAATTCTCTCACTATCACAGGACTTTGGCCTTGATATTTAGCGTTGAAATCGATCTGTGACTGGAACTTGAAATCGTAACCTGTCACCTTACTTATTGGCATAACAAACTTCTCGTAAAGTTTGACTAATATGTTACCCACCGATCTATCTTTACTTAATGATGACTTTAATAAATTATCAACTCCTAATTTCTCACTGAATACAATGTTTTCTAGCGGTAATGTTTTGTTTACTTTCAAAATAGTTAAAAAAACTTCAAATGATTTGATCACTGAGTCTCTTCCTAAGCAAGAATCACAGATCTCTAAAGAAAAATTATCCAAGTTTTTCAAGCAATAAACACACTCACCAGGTTGTCTTCTTCTATTTTGAATGTGATGAAAATGCTCATGATCACCTTCATATGCTGATCCATTTGCTTGTAAACTATCGGCTTCACGCAATTTTTGGCGCTCGTCATCTATTTCTCTCTTGTCCTGTTCCAACTTGTGGAAGAAATGCTGCTGAATCGTAAATTGATGTTGTTGAGGTAATAGTAAGGGATTAATAGAAGGTGAAGTTAGTAAAGGGTTCGTACCAAACGCTTGACTAGCAGCGTTTGATTCCATATAACGGGCAGCTTTCTCGAATTCTTTCTGCAATTGATGGTCGTGGTCATTATCAGGGACAGGTTGAAACTGTACATCTTGCTGTTGAGTTTGCTGAAGTTGTTGCTGATATTGTTGATGTTGTTGATAATATGGGCTTGAAGTTGGGACCATATTCGCAGATGAAGAATTTGAGGAAGATATAAGAGATGTTATACCCATGGCCTTCAATTCTTCATCAGGGGTTCGAAAAGGTTCTGATTTATCAATCAGCTTCAATTCCACTAAAATTTCATACTCTTCTCGGTTTCTATACAACGTTAACTTTGTACCTCTTCTCTTTTGAGCTCTTTCAATGACACGACAAGGGTTACATGTTTTGAACTCCAAGTGTTCTGGTCTCTCCGATTTCACACGTTTTCTTTTACAACGACGGCATGTGGCTGGTTTCCCATGATAGTAGATGAAATCGTCAGCAGTGGCTACTTTCCCTTTATTGTAAGCCTTTGAACGAGCATTAAGTCTTTCAATGTCGTAACCTGATGCCAGTCTCATGATGAATTTATATTAATATTTCTAGTTCCGTTTTATTTTTTTTTATTCTCTTCCTATTTCGTTTTTCGTTGGAATAACCGAGATGTACCAGGATCCTATGTTTCGTCTCTGGTACTCCTGTTCAATCGAGTTTCTATAACCTATTGATTTTTATTTGCAACTTTATTCGATTTCTGTTTGTGTATGCTCGTCTATATTGAGTACATACAAATTTTGGTGATCGCGAACCGAAAACAATAATAAACACACTATATAGATCTGAGATTTATTTATTTTTTGTTTAGATCTGAGTGAGTATTAGCATGAGTCAGTGTAAGTGGGAGGCAAATGGTTGTCGAATGGTTTCTTTATAGAAAAAAAAAAGAGTGACACAAGGTATAGACTCTAGAAAGTTATAAGCATACACAAAATTTTTCTCCTATTCCAAATTCACCACAACAAATGGATTGGACGATTGGCATCCATCTTTCTTTTCGGCGGGCGGTTGGTTTTGCAAAATGGCAACTCTCAGGCAGTGCAATTAGGAGTAGTACACTGCCTTGGTAGTGTGTTTACCGATTGTCCTTGTCTTGCGACGATCGACTGCCCTTTTTTTTTGAAAGAGGGGGCAAAATACTTTCCTCAGAAACGAAACGTCATAAATTACATAGATGTCTTTTGGCACTATCTAATATGTATATCGGGACACAAAAAACGTGTGCGTACGTAAATAAAGATATAAATATGTAAACATGCACTAGGAGAACTGAGAACCACAAGTCATCAACTATGAAAACACCCACCAACGGAATAAAATACGATAAACTAAAAAAATTCTCATTTGGAAAAACAACCAAAAGACGGGTATCAGAGAAACAACACCGACTATTTCAAAACTTGAAAAAACCTTGTTCTTCTAAGTACAAGACAATCTTTTGAATGGCAGCGTTTTGAGAGTCATGTTCAAAATTAACCTTAATTTCAGCTTCCTTAGGGAAAACATAAGAATCAGCATCGGATCTTTCTAAAGCATAATAACCCTTTCTATCGTTCTCGATACATTCTTTTAAAGTAGTTTGGATAGAAACCAAGATAAATGAACCAGACTTGGAGATAATCTTCTTAGCAGCGGCTAAATCTTCAAGTGAATCGGCATGGTTTGGGTTTGCAATGATAACACCAGCACCGGATCTAACTAACTCAGCAACGACAAAGCTTAACGATTCAGAAGCGACATTTTTGCCATCGATTAAAGTGATGTGTCTGGAGCCACTGAATTGGTTGAAAGTGGCTTGTAAGGCATAACTTAAAGCTTCTAAACCGGAGTTTGGTAAACCGGTTAAGTATAATGCAAAACCTTGAGATGGTCTTGGAGGATGAGAAGTTCTCAGAATTTGAACAACTTCTGGGTATGAGAACCATTCAGGAATGTGAGATCCATCTCTTAATCTTTTTCTTAATTCAGTACCGGAAATGTTTAAAGTCTTTGTACCGTCTTCAACTTCATCGATTGGAGCATATCTGTCTTCATCTGGTAGGTAAGTGACCATTCTGAAAGGAACAACTTCAATTTCTAATTCATTGGAGAATCTTTCAACCAAGACTTGTGCATCGTATGGACCATAGAAGTTGACACCTTTAGAGTTTGAACCTGGACCAGCGTGATCTCTACCGACAATAAAGTGAGTTGCACCATAGTTCTTTCTAATAATTGCGTGCCAAAGAGCTTCCCTATCACCAGCCATTCTCATGGCTAAAGGTAATAAGGACAGTTGAGCCATACCGTTTGGATACTTCTTGATGATTTCTTGGTAAACCTTGACTCTGGTGTGATGATCGATATCACCAGGTTTAGTTAAACCGACAACTGGGTGAATCAATAAGTTGGCTAACTTGTCTCTAGCAGCTCTAACGGTAAGTTCTCTATGAGCTCTGTGCATTGGGTTTCTAGTTTGGAATGCAACAACTTTGTTCCAGTGTCTGTAGGAGAACTCGGACCGTAGTTGGGATGGAGTCTTTCTTAATTCTGTGTAATCATAGTGTTTTGGTAATGAAATAGCTTGTAAGTCACCACCAACGTAAATATCACCAGCAGTGTCAAACAAATATCTAATAGCAGGATGTTCTGGGTCACCTCTAAATGTTTTCTCAGCTTCAACTTCCTTATTTGGTTGGTATAGATCCTTGATGGACAAGATAGCCAAAGGAGCATCATCTCTTGGATCTCTTAAAACGACTCTATCGCCTTCTTGGTATTGAGAAGCTTCTTCTTTGAATAAGTCTAAAGTGATTGGAATAGGCCAGATTTCACCTGATGCCAATCTCATCTTGTCGACGACCGAATCATAATCTGCTTGAGTCAAAAAACCGGTCAATGGAGAGAAACCACCGTTAAGGATCAATTCTAAATCACATAATTGACGATCTGTTAAATTAATTGATTTTGCAGAGGCTGCTTCGACCAACAAATCTTCTCTTATTGAAGCATCTCTTTCAATCAAGTCTTGTAAAACACCGCCGTGAGGATTTAACATTTTTTTTGCACAGATATTTTTAATAGTAACAGAAGGGGGTATATAAATATAAAAGTTTGAATATCTTCAATGATTTATCACAAGATCCTCCGGAGTTTTTCTTTCTTTTTGTAAATCTCAGTTCATCTGCTTGTCAATATACAAGAATAAAAAGAATAAAGAACAAAATTAGGAGTATATATATATATACAGTGGAGTACATCAGATCTTGACACAAACACTAGTGAAAAATTCAAGGATCCCTTTTAGTAGCGAGATTGACATCTTTGGGAGAGAGATCTAAAACTGTGGAGTCATTCGCACTCTTTGCCTGTGATCACGTGGGTATTTGCACCGCTTTATCACTATATAGATCTACACAGCCGTATATTTTTAGCGGTGTTCATATGCGGGTAGGGGTTTGAAGAACCCGGGGTTCTCCCTGGGAAAGACGGCCCGGTGGCCAGTGGCCAGCTTGAAAAACGTTCCTTTGATCTGTCGTTGATGGTGGGGAGCCAAAGTTGAATAGTCTGTTAGGTGCTGTGTAGCTTAGGATGTCCTGAACAGAGATAGAGATAAAGCACTCGCTGGACTATTCAAGTATTATTATCAAACACAATAATTCATAGTTTCTAAACAAACACCAGACAAGACCAGACCAGACCAGACCAGAATCAAAACGTCTACCTCTCCTTCTCTTTCTCCTCATCTTCCACTGTTCAATAGTCATTATGCTTCTTGATAAACGCTTACGTCAAAAGAGCGGCCTTGTCAATCTTGCGTCAGTGCTCTCTCTATCATCAATCAGCACTCGTGGCGTTTTCGGGCTGATACTATTATTATTATAAGTAGCGCCAAGTAGTAATATACTCAATTCTTTTCTCTATAAATATATATATTAACATTATTAACATTACACAAATGTACAGGGACCCTGATCTAGTTTTCCCCGGATGGTCCCGCACCTCGCTCTTTGAATCTTTTGATTCATCCCCTTATTTCAGCTCCACAGCTTGGTACAAACAGTCATAACCTCCGTAGAGGTCATGGCACTCCACAATTCTCAATTCGCATTCCTTCATCGTTTCAAAGTCCCCTATTATTCCTTCAACATTCTTGCCAAGCTGACCAAAACACAACGTTCTAGTTACATATAACACACGCGACATCACAGTGAGCACCTGATTTGTCGAGATCACCAAATCCTTGTACTTGTGCAATCTGTCCAGCAAAAGAGCAGAAAACAAGTCACCAACTCCTGTAAAATAAGAGTTGAGCTTTTCTATTTTAAATAGAATCGGGTTTGCAAATGATTGAGAGGACAC
Organism: Ogataea pilisensis; assembly: GCA_003707685.2. Classification (NCBI taxonomy): domain Eukaryota; kingdom Fungi; phylum Ascomycota; class Pichiomycetes; order Pichiales; family Pichiaceae; genus Ogataea; species Ogataea pilisensis. The sequence goes on from PPKM02000036.1 coordinate 17,898, forward strand.
GCAACAAAAGATGTGATTTCCATTATCCTCGCTGCTGTTGTTGTTGTCCTGAGTTTCTTCCTCTGTACTGGATGTCTCCAACTCTAAGTCTAAGTCTCGTCCAGTTAGCATTAATGAAGAGATAACAACATGTTTAACGTCATACTCGTCATGTAACAGTCTTATGCTTGTCTTCAAACTATTTTTATCTACAATGCTTATTCCGGTCAAAAGTTCCAGCTCAAATTGATTTGGCGTTATAATGTCAACTTTCTTAGTTTTCAAAATTTCTTGATAACAAGGTATCACATCTTCATTGACGTATAACTGTCCTTCATCTCCCATAACTGGATCTAGCAACCACACAGTATCTTTATTATTCTTCTTGATATCAACGCATATCTCACCAACGCATTTGACTGACTCAGCACCAGGTAGATATCCAGTAATAACTGCATCATACGACATGTTGATATTTTTCAAACCCTGATACATTAACTCAATGTCTTCTCGACTAACCACATCTCCAGAGAATTTCCCATACCCTGTATGGTTTGAGTAGTTAACTGTGTTCAGCACATCGACATCCCAGTTCAAACTTTGTAAAGGAAAAGTGGCCGCCTTGTTACCAACGTACCCGTGAACCACATGAGACTGGATAGATAAAACTTTACTAGCAGGCAATGGGATATCTATAGGTGCTGTAATTGATGTCGTTGTCGTCTTTTTCCTCTGATTCATGTTAGGCTTTTCTGGTTTTGGAGCAATGATACTAATCTACAGCCTAACTATAACTTTTCTTATAAATTTATAGTGCCTAGCAGTGACAAATCTGATACTGATGCTGCTGATGTTGGCGAAACGTTTAGTGAGAAATTTTTTGAAGTAAACTGGTAGTTCGATCAATGCTGGAAACTGAATATCTTTTCTTCTAGATTCTCTCCACCAATCTAAGTGGAAAACTGCATAATGATTACTCACTGTTACTGTTGACTCTTTTTTTCATTCGTTTCCCAATCTCAGAGATAATAGATAACCGAGACGAGATAGTCAATACCTAATTAGGAAGTAACCACAAGGAAGTGTTCGGATTTGGCAGTTGTCTTTTGAATTTTCTTTTTTTTTTGTCATACGCGCCTTGGGGTGAGCGTCGGCGGAGGCATACGTATTCGTGTTCAGGTATGAAGGATTTCAGATTTGGCAGACTGGAGGCTGTTTTATGCATTGTAACTATGCGGGTTTGAAAGGTTTTTACCTGATATACTACGGACGATGGAAGATGGACGATGGACGATTATGGGTCAAGTAATCAGTTTGTTGCTATATAAGTTTGGGACGATTTGACCTTGGAGAAGTGCAATTTGTCTGCTGGTTGGTCTCGTTCTTCTTTTCAAGTGCTTGTATTCATTAAGTGAGCGACTGAGAGAGTGACTGGAATCTTTCTTCAAGCGAGTGGCCGTTGCTTCGGAATAATGTACTATCAAGTTAACAATATTTACATTAGTCTTTAATTTGAACATGTTGTTAACAGTAAGTTCACATTTCTCCGTTTTCAGTTTTCAGTCTGAATGTTTCCCTCAGCAACTGTTTTAATGATTGCTTTCACTGTATTTGAGGCACTCTTTTGATTTTTGATCTTCAGTTTTGTAGATATGTCTTTCCTAGGTTTCGACAAGCGAGGCGTCATTATTTGTTGCATTTTGTAATGTGACATAGCTGCAATATTCAACTGTTTGCCTGACTGTTTGCCTGACTGTTTGCCTCTTTCCCCCTTATTCCCTTGTTCGTCTTTTTTTACGTCTTCGGGCAAACCAGTTGGTTTGAATCTAGTGTTTTTGGGACGGAAGTAAATGAGAGACTAAGTCAGTCCCTTGGTCTAATATGATGACAATGAGGAGCTTTTTTGGTTCTGGCTTTTGTTTCATATCTGTTTCTTACGAAGTACGGGATCAAGACAGCCTCATTTAATAAGTCAAGATAGAGAAGGAATAATTTATGAGTAAAACGTCATACTTGTAGCTGACATGTGGAACACTCTTGAGGAACACTCTTGAGGAAATCACTGTTAGTCACTAGAGACAAAATCTTGCTCTGGTAATAAAAGCAAATGTGTAGCATGAATATATCCCCAGTCACGGAATGTCCTCCTCATAGTGAATGAATTACAACTCATTCAATGGATTTTTAAATTTTTTTTGCAATATTTAGAGACGAAACTGAAGTCCTTGTTACAGTTTTTTTTTTTGTAATTTTATTCAATAATAAATACAAATTTTTTTCAATAAATCATACAAAAAAAAATACAAAAGTACTTGCTCTTATATCAACAACATGTGAACACGGGAGGCTTGCTAGTGACAGGCTTCAAACGCTCAATAATAACAACTTTAGTACTCGGAGAAATCAGACTGATTTCAGGCTGTGGGTTATAACTTGCAACCTGTTCATCTTCATCGTTATCATCGTTATCATCATATTCATCATCATCATCATAGTCCGGCCGCGGATGATGCATTCGTAATTGGTTTCGATCTTGAGTTGGATGGTTCTGATCATCAAACGGGTCAGGATATTCGTCCTCATCTAACAAATTTGATTCTCGGCCTCCTGTAGCAGTGCTACCGTACCTGCTATGACGACCACGATACGAATATGTGTTTCCACTAGACACAGAGGCTTGTGACTTCGATCTATCTTCTCTCATTTTCAAAGGTGACTTCTCTACGATGTTTGAATTTCCTATTACGTAGTTCAATTCTTCAATGTCTCCGTTAAGGAACTGATTCCAATTTTCTTGTAAATTCTGACCCATTCTGTTGTTCCCATCGTATATAAACTGGGCTTCAGATTCCTGCCCCATTTCACCGTTCAAGGAACCAGGTTCTGATTGGACTGAACCATCTTGCTCTTCAATTATATTTGAATTCATATCTGGGTTTTCAGAAATTGACTTGAATCCCTTATTAGGAGAATTCTTATTAGAAACCACACTATCACGGATAGAAGTCTCCATGGCATTTAGAATCATGGGTATCGGATTAGTGAATGGAACTTCCACCTCAGTGTCGTATATAATAACTCTTGTCTTCCGGACCAACTCTAAAGGACCTTCACCATGATGTCTCAGCGTTTCAACAACGTTCCACGCTTGTCCCTTCAAAACAGCTAGTTGTTTCCTAAACATTCTCTCTTTAAAACTAGGATCACGACTCAACATCTCTCTCAATAACGTCGAAGTGTCTTCCCACCATTTGGAAGAAGTCAAGAGTGGCAAGAAATGCCTTCTTGTCTTCTCTGAAAATGGTTTTCCTATAATAGACAAAGGTAGGTATAACCATCCAAATGGGAACGATCTCCATTCGTTAGGATGCTTCCAAGGTAATGACAGTCCATTATCTATGGCCCCTAATTTGATTTTCGGATTTTGTGGGTCTGAGTAATCAATTTTAAGCATCCAATTATCAAAACCCCTGTCGGTATTCCTAACAATAAAATCTAAGATCACCATTTTTTCAATCTCTTCATGTAGACTTCTCAACAGGTCCTTAGTCCACCAAAAATGTGTATCACTCGAGGAATATGATGACCTAGGTTTAATAAATATTCTAGATTGTTGTTCGGGTAGTGGATACTTCTTGAAAAACTCATCCGCTCCGAGGTATCCATTCAAGAATAATTGAAATGAACCGATCTTTGCTCTTCGTTTCTTATGTTGTATACTATTTGTCAATCTTTCCCAAGTAGGATAATAAAATGCATCAGATGCTATAGCAACCGTATCGGTGTATGGAACTATATATGTCATTAATTGTCTATCCAACATGCTAATTGAAGCTTCAGATATGTATCCAGTATTTGGGATAAGACAACTTCTTCCAAAAAAGCAAGGAAAAAAGTTTCTATGAATCCACTTGGTCATCTTGGGAGATAAAGGACCGTATGGCTCTTCATCTTGAGGTTTAAAAACTGAAATTATTTCATTGTTCGAGTTATATATGAAATACGAACCAGAGGATCCCGCAGCAATTCTTTTCGGTTTTATGCAGTTGACTTCTATAGCTTCAATTGCCGAACACACTATCGACTCAAAATCTTGTTTTGTAGTAGGCCCCAAATCTAAAAACCCACCAGCGGGGAGTTTTTCTATTGGTGTGATATCAGGAGGAGCTCTGAACACGGAATAATAAATCTCGGTTGCCCTTGGCAGTACGTTCTTAGATCGGAAGAAATTAGGAATTTTAGAGATTTCTTTCGTCCATTTCCCCAATGTGTTATTGACTGATCTTAAATTGAAATCTGATCGGGTTCGACCAATGCTGGAGCGCCGTTTTTGAGGTGATGTATAGATTTCATCTAAAAGCGGTGTGAATTCTGACGGTGAATTATCTGTAGATTTACTGAGTTTCTTCGGTACAGCGTTTGCATTGGGAAAGAGATAATTTGGGTCTTGATGGAAATTAGGCTGCTGCGTTATCAATGCCTTCCCTTGTCCATTGGATGACATCTTCGGTTCAATGAATTTCAAGACAGGCCGTGTTCTATAAGGAGGTAGCGGTAAAAATAAAGTCTCAGGATATGTACTTGACTGGCAATAGTAAGTGGAAATATGCGCGTGTAATAAACTCGCTTGTCATTGATAAATCATGTTTCCAGTGACCCGGTACCAACTCACTATATTATATGAACGTGAATATCCAGAATGTACGCCTTTTTACAAACCATACCTTGAACTCTTTCTCGACTCAGCATTTTTACCGCTGATGAGATGGCATTACAGTTTGTCTTCCGGGTCATTTTCAAGAGGGAGGAAAGGAATGGAGGAATTCTGGCGTCCCACATTGAACCAGAATATTTTTGGCGTCTATCGACGTCATTTATAGACCCTTTCACCGGCACAGCCTGAGATCCCAACAGATGTGCCAACTGATCGGAAGAATCACAAGTTGTGAATTGGTATGCTAGTTGAAAACTTGATTAATGGATCAATGGAACAATGCGTTAACCGTGTCTGATTAATGACTAATCATGTCAACCAAAAGTTACAGTGTGAATCTGATAATCCGTAAAAAAATATGTTCATCTCCTTAGAGAATCTTCCAAATGAGGTGATTTCAAGAGTTGCCTCTTACCTACCTCAACAATCGAAAGTTAACTTGGCTTATACTAATTACAAATTTTACACATTGGTTCTACCTCAGCTCTACAAAAGGATTATATTCAATAAAGCTGCTATTTTTCCATCAACTAATGATTTTCAAGACTCGTTGTTCACAAACGTTGGATTTTTGTCAAATCCGTTGGTGAGCGAGAGGAAGAATAATGAAGTATTCACTCTTAGACAGGAGATTTTGTTACAATCTCTTAGTATTAACACAGAGTTATGCAATTATGTCGAAGAGGTTTTTATTGTTTACGATCACAGTTATGCTAACTCCTTGGAAGATCAAATTACATCCGCTGATTTGAGTACAAACTTACTGAATTTTATATGGCTTAATTGTAAGAATCTTAAATCATTCCTGTGGAATGATTCAGACATCAGTTTAAAACTATCTAATTCTTCTAACCTATCAATCTTGCAAAGTATAACAATTAATAATTTGAATCACATCAAATATCTACCCAATTCTGTTAAAGAATTGAGAATAGCTGCATTGAAAGACGATAGTTCTGAAATTGTTTTTGATGAGAAGACGTTCTCTCGTTTACTCAAACTAAATTCGCTTATTCTGTCAAATGATGAAACTTCAACAGTGAAATTCCTCAAGTCCTTCCTTCATGACTTCAAGCCATCGACACAACTTAATTTAAAATCACTGAAAGTGATTCACTACCATGGCTTCAATGATTACAATCATATATGCAGAGAACTGGTAGAACAGCTTCTAGAAAGAATCAATACTGATATCCTTGAGAACTTTGAAGTTGTAACAGGTTGTGATCAGATGGCTTGCACTTGTTTAAATAGATTTGTTGAGAATCTTTCCGAAAGACATCAGTTTAACCTTAAGAAATTATCAATAACTCAACGAACTGTGCATAGAGACCATAATTACACTGAGAAATTTGATGTTGCCATTGCCAAATTCCTTTCGAGTCTCGATAATAAAGCGAAGTTGGAATATCTTTCTGTGAAACACTCTCCTCCTGTTGATGGTGCTATGGGTAACGGATTTGAAGGTAATTATATAAAAAGACGTGACTTATACTCTTCTACGCTTCCCAAGTTTGAAAATCTGAAAACTTTAATCTCTCCAACGTTTATGCAATCATTAGCTTGCTATGAGCAGTTAGTTTCCGACCTATTATGGAATGGGTGTACGTGCAATCACTGTAATGATTACTTACCCTTATTTGATCAGTTCATCATGAAACACAGGTACTATGATGGCATTTCTGGATTATTTAAGGACGTTATTTCAAGCTGTGTTTTTGGTTGTGCCGCTGATACATTATCGTTGAGAATGCCTTCATCGGAGGGGCTAAATGTGCTGAGTTTACCTGTGTTTCAAAAATACTGGGATTTTCACGGATATTTGAGTTTTCAACATAGAGACCAAGATGAAGGATCTATCTGTGAGTTTAACCAGAGTGCTTTTCCACCTCTAAGTATTTGTATTTCACATTTTTTGAAAGATTACGTGGACGCTTTAGGCGATATATTGCCCCAACTAGACTATGTTTGTTTCAGCGGAATCATTTTCAGAAAAATAGACAATGAATGGAAATGCATTTACAATTGAGAAACTGCAAGGAAAAAAAAATTGTATATATTATATAGAATGAATTTACGACTATCTTTCAGAATTATCCTGCAAAAACCTGTAAATCACTTATTGAACTGCTTAAAAAATTGTTCACGTTCCAATTTCAAATCCTTAGTATATTTCATATACTTTTGTTCGTCTTTTATATCATTGATGGACTTAAAATTCTCGTTAAACACTTTATCAACTTTATACTTAATAAGTTCACACTCTTCTATCTTATCCATGGAGTTATAGTCAAACGCTAAAAATGCCAGTTTTTGCATATTCACACATGCATCATGGAAACCTTCAATTTCACTACACTCAAAAATCCTGAATCCTCCTTTTTCTTGTAAACAATCATAGTACGCTTTTTGGAGCTCTGTACAGTTGACAGAAACAGCCTCTCTTAGTCCATTGTTCCGTACATACTGCTTGAATCCCTCAGCTTTCCTAATTTCTTCAGTACTCAAAGGAGAAGATTGTTGTATGTTGGCAGGTTTGAAGGAAGGCGGTGGTGATCTTTTCAGATCGGGTTCTAGATTATCAGGCTGATCTTGCTTCTGCTGCTGTCGTTCAGTTAGTTGGTCATTTTTAAGAAACAATTCTTTAGCTTTTTCGTATAACTCATTCTCTTGTTGTTGACGTTGAGTTAGCTGCTGTCTACCCAATGTATTCTTAAACTCTCTATCACTTAATTTGGATTCACTAGATTCCAAATATTCCGCAATATCAGAAGGTAAGTTAAAGCTATCATTGTTAACGTTTTTGTTTACCTCATATGGTTTGGCGGGTTTGTCTTCCTTCTGCGAGTTCCAAGAAAACCATACCATCTTCCTTTCGACGACTGTCAGTCAAATAAGTTTGTACCGAGTTTTTTAATATATGACTTACGTGCCCAGATGGATAACTCGTGTATCTTGAGATGAAGTCAATGTCTCGTCTTACTGTACCCCGCATCCACTTACTAAAGGGCATTTCGAGGAGCGGTAATTAAATAAATACCACATCAGCCACATGTATCAAGATGTGGCTAATACTTATTAAAGATAAACGTTAATCTACTTAACAAAAACACCCATTTTTATACCATCATAATTTTCATCATTGCTTGACTCTCAACTCATCAAATAAAGTCACTGCAATATCCACAGCACGCTTATACTCCTTCTCATTAATTACTTTGTCAGATTCATTATCTAAACCTAACCACTCCACAGGTTGTAAGCCCGGTAACTCTCTAACCCAATTAAGGTAGCCATCGTACTTATAGGTTTCAGGCGTCTTCAATTCATACTTGTCCGTCAATAACAAGTTAAAATCAAAGTCAAGTGCTTGGAGATTGAAGAACTTCTGTGATAGCTTAACTACAATTTGCAAATCTTCCGGATTGTCAATCTTACCACCAAAAATAATGTACCCTATCAAATTAGAGATAGAATCCCATGGAATTAGCTCGGGCAGTATGGAACTTTTTCCTTTAGCAGCAACACGCACACTTTGATCAATGACAAACTTTGAGGAAATAAGGTCGTTTTCATTAAATTCATATTTCTTACTGAAAGAAAGAGGGACAAATCTTAAGTTTTCCTTTAGTAAAGCATAGAACCATGAGAGTAAAAAGTACAGTTTTGTGAGTTCAGTGGGCACCATTTCTTTATTCAAGTGCAGCAGACTGTTCTGAGCAATTAATGTATCCTCCATAATTAATTTGACACCTGGATTGTTTTCAAAGATGATCTGTTTTGACAGCTTGCATAATACTACAGGAACTTTAGAGTTTATTTGACATGTCAAAAACAGTTTGAACTCGGAATTCTTGATCAAACTTTCATACATCTTCGGTATAACATCAAGTAGTTCCTCAGACATTTGAACGTTTTCAATGATTAACCAACTTCCCATCTTAGAGGAATCTGAAATCAACTTCTTGGCAATCTCCAGGGATTCATTTGAACCCATAGAGTATGTTACCACCTCCTTCTTAAATGAATTTGCTAAGTTACGAACCTTAACACTCGCATTAAAGCCATCTGAAGAACGGAGTATGAGAATGTCATTTTGTTCCACAAAGCTTTCGAAGCTAATCGATTTAAAATTGTAAACTGATGGTGGAAGGCTTGAAACGTTCAACAGCTCAGCCAGTTGCAACAACAATGAGTTGATACCAGATTTTGCTTCGTCTTGAACAAACAAATCAGATATTGGATCAGAAGTGTTTGGCAATCTTTTCAATAGGTCTAATATCACAGACAGATTGTTGTCGTAACCTTCTCTGAAAGTTAGGTATAAGAGAAGACCAAAAATTGAACGATCTTTCTGTAATAACGAAGCCGTAGTAGACGTATAAACTTCCTCGATGACAGAAATAATTAAATCTTCAACTTTCTTTCCCTTCCATTGCTTCAATACTTTACTTAATATATAACTCATGTAGTTATTATTAAAGTGATATATTGGATTTATTTTGCATAAAGACCCAATCAAAACATGCAATTTGGCATAACAAGAAGCTAATGGGAGATATTCATTCATTATTGATTCAACCTGTTCAATAATCACAGATGACTCTCTGACCTTCTGTTTGATTGTCTGAGACTCATTCTTAATAAAGCTCAACTTTTTCGCTAAGTCATCATTTTCCAAAATAGTCATTTTGGAATTACTCAACGAAGTCAATAAATCATGTTCCAAATGACGCAATTTCACTTTATAGTCACTATTGATCTTTGATAATTCTAATCTTTGTTCATCAACATCTGGTTTTTCGCTTTTCAACGCCATATTCAAAGCTTGTTTAATTAATGAAGTTTCGGTAAAAGTAAAATTCAAGACAGACATCCTACTGGAAATGAACGAAGGAATTCTAAATGATGAGTCTTTGGACTGTATGTACAGCCTGAAGTCTGGAGAGCGGTCAATGCCTTTATCACCAACCCTAACTAAGTTACGTCCGCCAGCAACTTCAATATCGTTAGCAATGACACGACTGAGGATTGGATCAAAATATTCACCATCCTGAATCAAAATAGAGCCACCAAATCTGATACAGTTTTCAACAAGCTTTATAAAACCATCATCTAAGAAACTGGTAATGATTAATTGTTTAGGAGAACACTCCTTTATCAAGAACTCTGTGGTTAGTCCCGACGGATCTATAATGTAGGAAAATCTATCAGATGGGGCCGTCAATATAGTCCCATTTTCAATAAACAAGTCATCATTAGGCAAGCCTTTTTGTTCCCAAGACGAAACTTGTCCAGGTTTGACGATATTGTCAATCAATCTAAGGGTTTTCTCAAATTGAATGCCGGATAATGATAGTTTTAATTTCCATGACTCTTCAAGATGGATCCTCACTTTCTGGTCAAAAGGTCCAGAATAGGTAAGAAATGCGGCACTCAAAATGCTATTGCCAACCATATTGTCACGCTGAGTTTGAAACTCACTGACACTTTGACTCCATCTGGATCTCTCCTCAGTTAGACTTTCCAATAATTCGGTACTACGATATACATTCTGTTCAACATCATGCATTTCAGTTTTGATTCTTTCTGCCTCCCTGATTGTCTCACTGTAATTCCTTTTGTAAAGCTCGATATTATCCTGAAGGTCAGAGATCATACCATCAATTGCAATTAACTTGGCTTTGGTTTCAAGTAATTCGTTCTCTAACACAGAAACTTCATTTCTAAGTGGTTCTATTTTTTCAACTATAGTTGCATATCGAAGCTGAGCCTGAGCCCATAGAACGAGAGGGCCACAAGCTTTACTTGCTCTGTTGACTGATTCATAGTTATAGTTTGGCCTTGACATATATTCCGCTTCCATGAAATCGGAGATATCTTTAGTTAGTTTGTCCTCACTATCATAATTTACAATGTTCGCAATAAAATCATCGCGTCTGATAATCGCCTGAACGTCCCTCCATCCACTGAAGTTGTATCCTAACAATACACAAATGGACTCCAAAGTGATTTTGATAGCATCAGGAGGGTTTTGCATGGATCTCATTTCAGTCAAGTGCTGCTTCTTAATATTTTTAACCCCTCTCTGAGCTTCTTCAATCAAAGGTTCTACCGCCTCCAGATCAGCTAAAACAATGCTTCTTCTTTCATTTATCCTTCGTTCTTGAATGGCTAAAAGTTTTTGAATTTCGACGGAAGCTTCTTGTTTTCTTTCGGCTTCATTTTGATCTGTTATCATGATATCCAACAATTCTCTGGCTTGCTTATCCTTTGAAATTAATGCTAGTTGTTTTATGGACAGGCTTTCTTTTAGCTCTTTGACTTTCAAAACAGTTTCCCTCAATCTATCCAAACCAACATTAATATGCAATTGGTGACCTTGAAACTCTTCTTCCGTTTCTGAAAATATACGGATGAAATTGTGTATGAAAGCAAGAAATTCAACGGGGGTTGTTTGGGAGACTGGGCCAGAGAAGTGAGAGTCTCTAGCTTGGCAATGGATAGAAACAAGAACATCTATTACAGCATCTCTATAGCTTTCAATCTCTTTGGATATGTGTGTACTGAGCGATTCAGGCCTTCTATAGTCGGATTTATCCATAGGTAAACCATTTAATAGTTGGAATGCAATCTTAGTTAATGATTCATGCGACCAATCACCCATCCAATTGACGACACATCTATTGAATAATGCTGGAGACGAAACGATTTGAGGAGCATTTGGTTGATAAGGATCATTTATTGTAAAAATGACATGAAAATTAGACGATACTTGTTCCGTAAACCATTTATATAGCTCTTCGTCCGAATCCAAATATAGGCCTTGACTTTGAGATTGGTTAGAGCATAACAGCATTAATGAATTGAATTCATCAGCCTCGAACAATCCTGGAACTTCAGCATTTGCTAGTAATGTATTCATTCTTTCTAAAAATGCCGTCTCAACAATTGCAGATTCATCAATAATGAAACAAAGCTTTTCACCTTGGGCTCCGCATCTACGAAGAAGGTTTCTCAATGTCTTATCAAATTCCTCCAATGAGTACTTGCGCGAGACATTGAGCTGCTCAACCTTTAAACCGTTGATCCAAGCAACAAACTTACTCAAAACAGTCTTTCCACTACCACTCGGACCCACTAAGATCAAGTGCCCTTGCGGATTCTTCAATACTCTGTCAATTCTCAAAGCATGATCTAAAAGATCGTCGAATAGTACCAGTGAAACATCCGATTCTTCTTCGCTGAAAACTCTTAATCTTTCTGAAACGAACAGTCGAAGGTCGTTGGCATTAACCGGCCCGTACTCATAGGAAAGCCAATCAGAGTACAAAATAGGTTTCTTGAAGGTGAGAGATAGATCCATATGAGGGAAAAACTTGTCTGCGGTAGATTTGATTAATTCAAACGTCCAATCCCTGTGAGCTTTGTCCGATAGTCTATCTGAAAACAGTCGAAGCGCCTCGTGAGCCCACAGTCTTATCAGTCCCCCAAGAGTCAATGAATTTAATGGTTTTATAGCTTCCAGTATACCTTTGGTCCATCTTGTCAACTCTCTTGGTGAATATATAGAGTTACTTTTCTGATTGGTGCTAAATTTGATACGGGATGACTTGTAGACTTCAATCATTGCATTTGTTAATACATCTGCATATCCACGTAGATCTGGAACACAGCTTAAAACAGCAGAGTTAAAAGTGTTGTAAATCTGATGTAAAGAGTCCTTACCAGGATAGTCGACCATCAAGAGAGAACAGTGTCTAAGGAATCTGTAGGTAAGCGGATTACGTCCAACATCAGTGGGTGGGTTACATGCCCCCACAAACTGAATATTTGACAACCTGACCCAATGTCTATCCTTCTTACTCCAAAAACCCCCTTGTGATATCAACTGGCGTAAAAATGAAATTGTTGGTTGACTATCGTAAGCGTCCAAAGAAGGTAAATTTAATTCATCACAGAACACAACCATCCACCTGTTAGGAATAGTTGGCATCAAAACGGTTCCGCTTGCAAGCTTCTTGTATTCACAATGCTGTTCTAATGTATTCAACAGAAGTTCTGGCGACGTGTCTCTGGAAAAGTTCAAGCCAATGAATGAAAAATTCGAAGATTTACGTAGAGCAGCCATCAAAATCATTGTTTTACCAGACCCAGGCGGACCACATAAAACAACCGTTCTACGCTCCTGTAATAGAGACGAAAGCAAACATTCATGAGTAACGGTGTCAACAGTTGGAATGACCAAATCAGGTTGGGTTATCATGTGGGGTTCAATGCTTATTAGGGGAACTCTCGAGTTATAAGAGATCCAAGAACAGTCTGGAAGTGACACATCGGAATAGAGCAAGGACTCAGTATTACCCCCACTAAACTTGACAAAACACGGTAAGGACATTAAATACTGAGAGAAATGCTCTCTTTGTTCCAACGGACAGTCTCCAACTATCGCCCAGGCAATTGATATCATCAGTTGCTTTCCAGCATATGTTGATAAATCCTCGTAAAGAAAGCTTACGTTCTGTTGTATGAACAACACAAGTTCCTTAAACTTAGCACTTAACAGTGCAAACATGGTGGATAATGACGCCTCAAAGTTTGTCCCCATGACATGGGCATAAATGGTTGAATCATTAAAGATAGTTGTGAGAACCTCTATCGGAACAATATCAAGAATTAATTGGGCAAACTTCTTTCTAAAATCTTGCAATGTAGTACCAGCGGAAGACATAAATTGTTTGATTGATTCTTCATTTTCAAAAGTAGCGTTTGTAAAAGTAAGGATCTCGTTGTTATACAGTGACTCTAGAGTCAACAACGATTCGCTAATCCAAACAACACCGCACCTACTGACAGTTGCTGGTGTGGCATGTTTTAGTGTCTCTACTTCAAATACTATCTTCAAGTTACTCGGTAACGCAAGACGTTCGCCATTCGGTAGCGTGAGAATTTTATTGTCATCAAGAACACTGTTCAAATTTTCAACCCAGTTAGGATCAACGTCTCCATCAAAAATAACCCAGACATTCTTGGATTTTTCTCCTCTAATATTAGCATCAACCCTTCTCAATATAGAGGTAAACACACCATCTTTCCAGTCTCTCGTAGCATAATCCATCGTGCCATAGAGTGATTCCTTTCCCATAACCTTGGGATCAATGACATAACAGATATTTTCAACCCCAGAAAGCTTATGTATTGCTTGGATTAGACAATTGAACAATAAAGATTTCCCACTACCAGCCCTTCCTACCACTATGAAACCATAGTGGGAATTTTGAATCTCATACAGTTGCAATGCCTTCTTCAGCCAATCATCTGATGGAATAATACCATTTTCAGACGCAACTTCCCTTAAACAAGTCACCAGGCTAACTGAGCTGTCAAAAATATCAAATTCAACCTCCATGACACTTACACATTCTTTAAACACCACTTCATCCTTTGGAATCAATTTAGGCAAAATAACATTATGAAGACTTCTAACTAATATCTGTTTCTCGAGTAGCTCAGTTTTGTCTAACTTGCTTAAATCCGATTGTCTCATTATATCACCACAGTTGGAAAGAGTAGACTTCAATGCACGGAGGCCAAAGTCATAATGGGGCTGGGATGAACAATCTGATTGCAAGGAGCCAAATAATGGAACAATCATGTTTGCAAGTGTGTTCGCATTTGAAAAGCCCTGAGAAGTAAGAATCACCTCTGCAATAATAGTGGCATCAGGTTTAACAACTGAAATCGTTCTATATTTACTTTTCAAGTTGTCTGGCAAAGTTGATCTACCTGCGTATTCCGGGTTACTAGTTATGAATATACCAGTGTCTCTGTTCACCTCTATTTGCTTATCTAACAAGTCTGCTCTTGGAAACTCAGGTGAACTCAAAGCATTCTCTATTTTTTCTATTTGTGTTGAAACGGCAGAGAGCATCTTCTCGTCCAATCTATTGAATTCGTCAAAACAACACCAAGCTCCCACTCTACATATACCAACTAGAATTCGACTAACTGCATAGAAGTCAAATGTTTCGTCACAACAAAAAACTAGTACCATAACCCCCAAGCTTTGACCGAGTGACTTAATAGACTCTGTTTTACCTGTACCAGCCGGTCCAACAAGAGATCCTCCTAGTATCTGATTCAAAGCTTCCGTCATGCCGATAAAACATTTATCAACCAATGGCGTATAGACTAGCCTTTGAGGAGCTCCAATGTATTCGAATCCGTAAGCAAACGATGAATTACATTGCCTAACGATTAAAGCTTTGAAAAAAGGTTTTGAATCGTCAAAGTAATAACGTTGCTGAGATAACCAGTTGTATGAGTCGAGCAAATGGCAACCCTCATTGATATAATTGAGTAAGAGATCTCTCTGGTGTATTATCTCTATAATTAGGTTTTCTAGCTTTCGACGACTGAGAGGAGGCATGTAATCCAAGACAAGACCTGTGAGATGTTTTAAAATGACAACATAAACTTCCATGAGAGACTCTTTAGCTGCCTGGGTGGGTATGCATGTCTCCATCATCTGGGTCCAAAATATCTGGACCGTTAGAATCAGCACTTGGTCAGGAAAGTTTTCAATCCAAGCTTTAAATTCCGGAGCCGTCCCGTCTCCCGCCCTGAACTGCGCAAAGTAAGACAAAGAATTCTTCAGCATGGAATGCAAGGACCTCTTAACTTCTAACTCCAGTTCAGACAACCACTCATGTAATGAGGGGTGCTTTACTAAAGACACCGGACGTTGTAGCACAATAGTTTCCAGTTCCGCAGACACGACACCCGTGATTAGTGATGTTGAACTATCATAGATGGTACCTGATATCCCGGAGAACATCTTTTTCAAGTGCTTGGACACAATATGGACATTAGTCGAACTTCCAATGATTTCCAGTAAATCTTCATTTCCAAGGAAATAAAACCGTGGCCATGTTTCACGTTGCTTCTCCAAGTAGCCCATTAATGATTTTCTAATTTTTCCTAATGTATCCAGAGTTTTATGTAAAGTCAGTTCTATGCTAGGAACAGAGATTAATTCTATTACTAACGTAGATTTATAAACCTTGTCAAATAATGCAAATAATTCTAATGAAATATTTTCAAATCTAGTAGACTCTGTCCCCAGAAGTCTTCTAATATCTTCATTATGATCAAAAACGCCAAAAAGATACACCCATTGTCGCTGAACGTCGTTCCATATATCCAACAACGAGAGAATTGAACTCAGTTTCTCTTCAAGTCGGATCACCCTTTTCTCAATGAATTCATAGTAAGGGGAAAGCTTCATACTTGATAATGAATTTAAATTTTCCGTGGTACACTGGAATAGATTATCCCATCCAGCGACTAGTCTGTACTTGTCACTGAACTGGAAAATCTCAAATGACAGTTCATTCCATGTTTGCTCTATAACTGTAATAGACTCTTCCAACGTATTTTCACCTTGTGCTTTTTGAACTACTGAATTTATATACTTGATATTCGCTTCAAGGTTGAGATCCAAAACATGACCTAGCTGCAGATCTTTGGGAACATTTTGTAATACCAGGTGTGTGAAAATTTCATTCCAGTGTCTTTCGCCTATATCGTTTGATTTCAAAGTATTCAGTACTGGGATAACTTGAATTAATTTTTTGATTGCATCCTGTACTTCTTCAAAAGCTGAATATTGGCGAATATTTACAGGCATTGATCTTGACCTAGCAAGTAACTCATCTAATCTTTTTCTGAAAGATCGAACTGATATATCCTTCCAGGGCAAAGCACGAAGATCTGATAATGAATTCCAAAGTGTACCAATAGAAGCCCAGACGCCTTTCAGATCATTTATATCATCTAGTTCATCGAGTAGACTAGATTCCAGACTAATTGGGATATTGAGTAAACTTCCAACGTTTAGTAAAGCTAATCTCTCGTTTTCTAGTTTACTAAAACTTTGATCAAATAAGTTCAATGTGTTCATAGCAGAATCTGCAGCCAAACTCTTGCCAATTGGGATCCCATCTACCCATTTCTTCTTCGATATAACAATCAAGCTTTGTAGTCGGGAACATTCACTATTAAATATTGTAACAACAGTATCCATCTGAAATGAGATTGCATTATATCTTTTATCAAGCAATTCGACTAATGACTGATAATCTGATTGAATCTGCTCATAGTGCAACCAGTCTTCGGGAAAGCGAAATGCTGACCTAGACAATGTGCGTTGCCCACGCTCATACAACTTGATCAAATTTGCCCAATATTCCATTGATTGCTTAATGTTGTGGACAGTGGAGACTAAACTTATTGTAGCTTCTGCGCTATCAAAGTCAACTTTTCTCCCTTCTAATTCTTTTCTAGCTCTAATAAGCACAGTGTCTGTGTCCTTAATTTGAGGGCCTAGGATCTGACTAAAGTGAATTGTAATTTTTTTCTGCCAAACGTTATATAACGATACAATTCTCGATTCTGCTTGTTCATAATCTAGTATCAAAGGACCAATCCGTTTAAAAGATTCCATGGTATCCACTAATTCTCTGGATTGTTTCATATCAGCTAATACAATTAACCATTTCTCCGTGTCGTCGCCGATGGAAGCCTCTAAATCTTGAATTTCCAGTTTCCAAAGTGACTTTAAGTCCAACCAAGTATCTATGTAGGATCCAGCTTGAACAAATGTTGACTCAATTTGTTGCATGCACTTTCTATACAAACAAAGAACGTTGAGCTCAATATCGTCAAAAGATGGCAGAGTTGGAGAAGATTCAGAAAATTTGACGTCAAAATTATTTGCAATTAGTCTGTTTTGACAGGAGACAGCTTTAATAAAACTGTTAAGTACATTAATCAACTGTACTTTAGAATGCTCGATCTGAGGAAAGACGGTAATATTCGAATCTTGAATGGCAATTCGATGAGTCTTTTGGACCAAGAAAACATTGTCGTTGTCAAATACCTCAAACTCGTTGAACCATAATTTCAACTGATCTTCCAATCTGTGAGTTAAAATGTTCTGCGTTGTGTCATTGATTGCAATCACAAAATCTTCCATGTTTGAAAAGCCCTCGAGAATCAAGTTATTAATCAGCTGCTGAATGCCACTTAAAGACTCTTTAAAAATATCAAACGAGTAACTGCAGGTATTCATGTTTTCCAGAAACAAGGCTAGCTTCTCTCTGGCAGAGTGTAATATCTCAAACTTATTTATTAGCTCAGTGACTTGCAATTCAAATTGGCCAACAGATTCAAGCATTTTAACTTCCTCAAGGTGAGATAAATCAGATTCAATTAAATCCTGGGCTTTCGGCAAATCACTCCAGCTACCGGCTGATAACAAGGAAACTGTTTTGAAAATTAGTTTTAAAAAAGGACTCAGCAGTGCCTTTAATTCTCCCAGGTGGTCGGCCGAAATCAAAATGTTTTCCAAGTTAGATACAGTCTCTGATAAGCTCAGAACATAGGGGTAAATAGTCTCGATCGTTTGAGAGTACGAAAGAACATGTATTGGTATGTCGTATCCAAATATAGTCAAATTTTTAACTTCTCTAGATAAGTCAATTGGTATTGAATCAACGTTTACAGTCAATTGTAGAGTTTTAGAAGGAGAACGGCTAGTGCACAATAACTTTTGGTTGTCCATGGAGATAGCAATCTTCGATTCCATATCATGCACCCATTTTTGGAACACGTCTATAGTGTTTAGTTTCTTTTTCAACATATCTATTTCATTACTAAATCTCTTTCCTTCTGGATATTTCTGCCAGTCTTTAGAAAAGATTAATTCTAGTCTTGAGACCAAGAAAGCCAACTTAAAATTCATTTGATTAATCCAAACTATAGTAGACGTGAAATAAGGAAGGCCTCTGAACTGGAATAAGACTTGAAATTCTAATTGCTCTTTAAATTTTTCCTGTAGGTCACGTAAATCTTGCTGAATGATGAGCACTAGTGCAGATTGATATTCTTCAGTTGCATTTCTAACATTAGGTCTCTCCAACAAAAACTTAAATTGATCAAAAACGGCAAACATCTCATCGGAGTTTTTAGTTGAATTAAGAGTATTTTTCATTAGGCTAATAATGTTAGCTTCTGCTACGTTATACCTATCGTAATAAAGTTTCTGTGCATTATGCCAATATCTTTTCCCTTCGACAGAAAAGTCTAAAGGGTCACAATTTTTCACAGCATCGTAAGCGTATTCGATATCTTTATCAAATCCATATTCATTTATCGTGGTACCCCTGGACAATTTTAAAGCTGTTGAGTACAAATCATAATGCTGAAATCTAAAAGCTTCTAGATCAGCAATGCTCTCTTTAAGGTCATTAGTAATATTCACCTTGACGACAATAAATTTCTCGGATCTCTTTCTAAGTAACTCCCTGGCAAGTACGGTATAGTCCTTAATTTGATCATCAATGACATCAAAAGTGGAACTAAGAGAATCTATAGCGTCCTTGAAGCCACTGTATGGTAGGCTCATAATTTTCAACGCTCGAACTGTTTCTCTAAGTTTTTCGGACATGTCATGGACAATCACCTCCACTAGCTGAATTGATCTTAAAACAGGGTATTGCAAAACTCTTATTTTTTTTAAGTGATTGAAAATTAAATAGATAGACTCCTTGATTTTGCCAAATGTCTGAGCTGATAGCAAATCATCGATAGGTATGTCTCTCAATAATTGGTTGTATTGATGGGCCAAATTCAAAGACTCGTCAATTCCGGTATCAGATGAAAAGCTTGTAGTAGCGTGGAATCTTTTAGCAGATCTTAGTATGTAAAGCGTTATTCTCACCTCAGGACTGCTCAACTGCTCTTGTATTGACGTCAATGCTATTTCCTTGTTGTTCCAAAAACTCACCTCCTCAGAGGTACTACCGTCAGAAGGATCATGCATCAACTTGGTTACATTATGTACCTGCTTGACCCAATCATTGACAATAGATTGCAAGGAATTAAGAAATACCGAGTCCGATAATAACTCGGGAAGTATGGGCGTCAGGTCATGCTCAGAGCTGTAAGTTTCTGCAAGTTCTGTAATTCTGGGGTGAGTACTTATAATTAAATTAGGTGTCTGAATGGTTTGTTGCAAATGCTGTAGTGACAAAATCAACTCATCAAATTTCTTTTTAGTATTTCTTATCGATTGTGATGTAGATTGGTTGTGCGCTAACGCATTGAAATAAGGAGAAATACCAGTTCCTAACAAACCTTTCAAGTTAGCATATAAATCATTGCCGGACTTGTAGGTAGCAGGCAAAGAAGCTATTGTTAGTTGTTCGTCTAGATGAAAAGTTGCCAGCAACTGACCTCTTCCCTTTATAAGGATTATGACTGCTGAATTGTCTGTCACGTCAATGTCTGAGTGATCGGATATTTCAAATCGAGTGTTGTTATTGTCTTCATTTAGCGAATTTTACGTTAGTATGCAGGAATCTCACGCAATTATGAATGAAAATAATGTGCTATACACATACCTGTAGAGTCAAACTGAAGCAAGTATAGAGAGCATTCTTGAACGTTCGTTATAAATGCTTGAAGAACTTTTGAATTTATTGGATTATCCAATTGATAAAGAGTTTTTTTTTCTGTGCTCAGAAGTGCTTGAAGAACTTCATATATGTACTCATAGAGTTGATTTGTAGATAGCAATGACTCGTCTTCTGGAAGAGAAGACGTCTTCAATCTATCTGTAGGCATTATTGGGTCGTGCAAACTGTGTTACTACAGTATCTGATCGATCAACTCGGTCTGGTACTGTGCAATCGGACAAATCTGACAAATAAAGTGACAAATAGGACCAAAAATCAAATATGTGAACAACACTATTTGATCTGGAAAAAAGTATATACTAAGACGCGTCTGAGGGTCTGTGAGAACAAAAGTCTCTGGTTATTTGCTCTGAGAGTACCATAAATTCATAGGATACTTTCCTTACTGGTGAGTTACTATTGTATTACTGGTCAAAATACAGATATCAAAGAAAGTATTATAAATTATAAATAATAAAAAGTATAACAAAGAAATGATCATGACGAATGAATACAGGAACATAGCTACTTAATGATGGAAAAAGTTGTCCAGTGACCAGTATCATGACATGGGAATAACTTCAAATAAATATAGGATAACGAAGATAAGAAGAGGAAAAAAATAGAGGAAAAAAATAGAGAAAAATTGCAAAGAAAAATATAGTCAACTAAGAGCTGAAAGAAGAGAAATGTTGAATCATGCTAGTTAATTTGGGATTTCATGCAAAGTTGAAACTCTTTGCATCGCAACCATAAAGTCTTCGATTGACCTTTGTGGAGGCTTCTCTTTCAATGGCTTGCCATGCATGAATCTATCAAACTTCTCGGATTCAGACATCATGACATAGGCACCACCCATCACACAGAAGCAACCAAAAGACCATATCCAAATTCTTGCAACTGTAACGATATCACTCCAGTTTTGTGACCACCAACCAAACAAACAAAAGAGAGTAGCAATGACATCGACAACAAAGACCGCTCCTGATAATTGCCAAGATGGCAACGACGTCCAGAAAGGACCAGCTGCCCTAGTAATGAAGATCAACCAGTTTTGAGTTAATGTAATTTGTAAGAACAAAACACCATCGATTGAACCAAAGTTTTGAATGATACCACCTTTGGTCATAAACATAGTAGTCAAGGTGATCCATGTACCCACTGCTAATATTATTCCTAGAATGATAGACATTCCCCATAATCTAGGTAAATTCCATTTCACTGGCTTCTCAGAATACGGAGCATTATCGTATGCAATTGCTAAGGTAGCAACATCTGCAAAAATGGCAATGAACACTATCAAGTTGATATCCATTGATTGATTCAAGATAGCAATCCACAGACCTAAAAATATTTCCAAGTGTAAGGATAAAGCAATTCTGTAAACAATATAGGAATACATTCTGTGGAAAATTTGTCTGGATGTTTTCAAGGCGTCAATGATAGCTGATAGACCTGGAGCTAAGAACACGATATCGGCTGCACATCTTGCTGAATCAGAAGCTCCTTCAACAGCAATACCGGTATCAGCTTTCTTCAAAGATGGGGCGTCATTAACACCATCACCAGTCATGGCAACTAAATAACCTCTCGATTGCAGAATTTGGACGACATCGTGTTTATGTTGAGGGAACACCTCGGCGAACCCATCTGCATTTTCAACAAAATCAAATAGTTCAGAGCCATCCATGTCACCACCACCTGAAACACCTAATTTATCAGCGTTAAAAATTGCAGTTCCAAGTCCTAGTTGCCTCGAAGTTTCCTTGGCAATACCAACAGCATCTCCAGTCAACATTTTGACTTTCAATCCTAATTGTTTGGCTTCCTTAATAGTTTTTGCGGTGTCATCTCTTGGTGGATCCATACATGGCATGATGCCTAAAATTTCCCAGGGTTCGTTATCCCTCTTTCTAGCAACTCCTAAAGATCTAAAACCTCTCGAGGCGAATTCTTCAACTTTGGATTCATATGCTTCTAAGATGTCTTCTGGGATAATACTCTCGCTTTGAACAATTCTGAGAACGGAGAGTGGAGCACCTTTGACACATGTCATTCTTTCACCATCGGCTGATTCAACATACGCAGTGACCTTTTTAGAAACGGGATCGAAAGGCTCGAATTCCAGAACTGTGAACTTGGTTAATGCTCTCATTATATTAGGATAAGCTATCAAAGATTTTAAGAATGCTCGATCAATAGCATCCAAACCTTTTCTTTTTCTTGAAGCTGCTAGACAAGCGGTCAACATCAAGTCTTCGGCTTCAACACCTTCAACAGTGTATGGCTCCTGCAATGAAAGCTTGTTCTTGGTTAATGTACCAGTCTTGTCAGAACACAATATCTCAACACCTGCCAATGACTCAATCGCAGATACTTTTTGAACGATAGCTTGTTTTTTTGCTAAATAGGCTGCTCCCACAGCCATGGTGGTAGTCACTACTGCCGGCAAGCCAACAGGAACACCTACTATTATGATGGCTAAAGAGTATCTCAAGATCATAACTATTTTGTTAGATCTGTAAAAACTTGCTGTCCAAACAACTAGTAAGGTAACAATAACCATAATTAGAAGAGAGGTACCGATATTGTCTAAAACATGAGTGAAGTGACCTTTGTCTGTTTTTGCGTTATTAGCTAGAATAGCTGATCTACCAACAAAAGTTCCATCTCCTGTAGAGGTAACAATCATTAAAGATTGTCCCCTCTTGACGGTGGATGTAGAGAAAACAGTTTCACCTAAAGTCTTGCGAACAGCCAAAGATTCACCTGTTAAAGCAGATTGGTCAACTTGCAAGAAACATCCTTCAGTTATTAACCTTCCATCAGCAGGAATAACTGTACCATCTTCTAGCAAAACAATGTCCCCAGGAACAAGCTGAGAAGCCTCGACATCGATAGTTTCTCCATTTCTTATTGTAGTTGCGCTGTCACTTAAAGTCTTCTTGAGTTCCTCGACGATAGAACCAGCTTGATAATCTTGGATGAAACCAACAAATGCATTCAAACAGAGCAAACCAATTATAACTCCAAAATCAACCCAGTCTCTTAGTCCGGCAGCTAACAAAGCTGCCCCTTCCATCATGAACTGAATCGGACCAACGAAAAACATTAATATTTTCATAATTTTGCTTTCTTTTCCTTCAGTCATTTCGTTGGTGCCAAATTTTTTCAGTCTCTTCATAACTTCTTCAGAGGTCAAACCACTTGTGGGATCGGTTTGCAACAACATTTCATGGACAACTTGGAATGTTCCTCCATCCTCTTCTTCATTCTCACTTTCTAGAGCTGACCCTTGATTAGACTGTAACTCTGCTACTAATTGTTCAATATCTGCTTCCTCGTCTTCTTCTTCTTTATCAAACTCCTCGGAGTTTCCTTTTTTTGTAGACTCTTCACTGCTGTCTGAAGTGTTGATTTTTTCTGTGGAGAATTCATAGTTATTCAAAGAAGCTATTTCCTTATTTGGTTCTTCACAGCTATATGAGAAGGTCACCTCAGCATTAGTTTCAGTAGCAGACATTTTAAAAGTTTTGTGTTGAATTTTTCTAGTTTGTTACTGGATTGTGTGTATTTTTTTTGACGTGATTCCAAGTACAAAACAAAAGTATTAAATTTGAATTAACGATAAAAACAGAAGACTCCGAAAGCAAGAAGAAAAAAAAGAAGTTGCCCCCTGAACGTAGAGAAAAGAAGACCCAGGCGATTATATATACTTTTAATTGATTCATCTGAAAAACTAGATATTTTCAGTTGTTCTGATAGAATTTATGGTAAAACTATAATCCATTAGTTTACTAGTTTTTGCAGAATCACAGATGGGGAAAATACCCTTTTCTTGTCTTTTACACACAAATTCACAGATAAACTGAAAAAAGCCCACTGTAAAGCATAACAGGCTTAAGTGCATATAATCTTCGGTATCATGCCTAAATTGGTAAGTCTAGATTTTAGGTTCTGTTTCTCATCTCCATCTGTTCCTCTTTAGCTAAAACAGAAGAAATATATTCTTCTATGCATTTGTGGGTCTCGAGGCATATGCACAGCGGCCCAATATCAAGGCACAGATAAAAAAAAAAAGGGAAATAAATGGTCGCTTTGAGATAAAAACCCAAAATGCATGAATTGGCGGCTAATATTCTGTTAATAGAAAACAGAAAATTTGACCTATTATGATTATTGAAGTCTTCCTCATATTATGTTGGACACCCGGGTACCACATATTAAAAGATTGGTTAATTGTACGAACATGTCATTATTACTGAAGCCAAACATTTATCACTAAATACACTACAGATTATAATACACACAGTGGATATAAAAAATGAGGACGCCACAGAAACTAATCTATGATCGGCTACCAATCTGATACTTCAGAATCTAAATCTTCTGGTTCGCTAGCCACATTACCGTCTTCTGAGTGTGGTTGCGATTCAGATTCGTGGTAATTCTCATACCACCTACTAGTATCATCTTCATCATTAAGAGCGGAATGTTGGCTACGTGCATGAGCGTGTTCGTGAACAGTCGAATGAGTATCTCTAGATCTAGAATTCGCACTAGTAACCATCTCGTGATCATAATCATCATCTGAAGAGACTATAAGTGGGTTTCTTCTTCTTCTGGAAGCGAATCGATTGATTGCTGATTCATCTTCATCTGTAGCATCTGGCTCATTTTCAGGTTCGGCACCAAACTCATGAAATGGAATACTATTAGCGCTAGCCATAGTTCGAGGTGAAACGTCGTTATTGTGTCTAGTCTGTAGTCGACTATTTCTATTATCTTGTTCATCTTCATCTTCGGCGTCGCCGTGAGCGCTGTGTTCGCCAGCTTCATCATCATCATCATCATCATCATCATCATCATCATCATCATCATCATCTTTAATTACAGACACTCTAGTTCGTCTTGCACGGGCAGCAATGCCTGGCTCATCATCTGCATCCTCTTCTTCGTCAGATACTATTAAATCGTCACCATCTTCGCTCAAACCTGTATCATTCATAATCTCATCTAAAGAACGATCATCAACAAAACCATCATCCTCATCCTCTGCATCATCTTCAAAGCCAGAAATGTCTTCATCAAAGTCTTCGTAATCACTATCTTCACCATAATTATCATACAGCCACTGTTCAAAAGGTATCCGACGTCCTCCTTGTTGAATATGCCGATTATATAGTTCAAAATATGAACCCAAGCGGTCTCTTGTAGTAGGGCTGGGAACAACAACTGGCTCCTGGTCATCACTTTCACTAGAATCTCCATTCCAACCACCATCGGGACGAATCATTTCTCTTCCACAGTTTAAACACACCGAGCCATGAACTTCCCACTGACAAGCACCACATCTGGGCACACCATCACTTGTGTCTAGTATTGCCTCGCTGAACTTCTCAAAATATTTCTGGAAGTGTTTTATTCCAAGTTTCTTTTCCATATAATAAGCAGCATCTTTCTCTTGCAAGTATTTTTTAAGTTCTTCCGTCTTTTCTGGTACATTTTTTGCTTGAAATTCTATGTTGTTATTAACTATCTGTCTTAATGATTGGTTGAGTATAGGGGCAGTCTTTACTCTATTTCTACAAACAGGACAGCCCAGTTTTTTCTTAAACCATTCGTCAAGACACCCATGGCAAAACGAATGGCCACAAGGGACGATTGTAAATGGTATAGACATCATCTCTTGACAGATCGAACAATCTAGGGACTTGAAGTTCCGAAGAGCTAACTCACGAAGTTGATCTAAACTAAGACTATTAATACCGTCTTCCAATACCTCGCTCATGTTTATAATAATATTGCTAAATATTCTAGTTGAATAGTTAAATTATGCAGCTAATAGCACATATATTTGTTGTTAAATTACATGTCAGTAAGAAATGACACACCAGCAGAATGAACTGTGGATTATTTGTGAGAAGTTCATTTTTTTTAACCTCTGCCTTGCTTAATGCGCACTACAAAATGGCAGTGGTTTTGAGTCCTGTATTCCAACAATTTTGTTAGTCCTAAATTCAAATACTTTTATTTCTATATGGGCATTTAATCGTACGCATGTATCTACTATGTATATATCTATCTATATATATAAATAATTACTCCAACGTTTTACATTGAAACAACTAGGAGTGTTTATTAACAAGTCTATTGTTCTTTTCTCTTCTTACCTTAAAATCAGATTTTACCCAATCTCCAATCATACCAAGATAATCATCAAGGTCTCGCAAAACGGCTTTCCTGTTATTGTTCAAGTTCTGTTTCAACACGTTTATTGATTGCTCTATATATGTAGAGAACGTTTCACCAAGCTCACTGTTATTTTCATAGCTATCGCTGCCATTATCGCTCCTGTCGATAGTAATCGGATCTTCTTTATTGGTGATGGCATGTAAGATTCCAGGCAAATGTTTCGAATGCATAGACTCTAAGTTATTGATGAAATAATGATTGACGTTGAAGTTCTTATCCAACTTCACAGTTTCTAATATACTGATTATTTCTTTGAGATTAATATTTCTGTATTGCAAGAGCAGCAAACTATGAACAAATTTTAGCGATTGGGAATCGTTTTGCGGTTTCAATTTTAACATCTCATTCAGTATGATAAAGGACTTTGCAATACTTCCAAACTTAATACTGTTTACTAACAATTTGTTTAGCTGATCAAACGGAATCTTACAAATATGCTGAGAGTCGTCTCCTAGTTCTTCGTTATTCGATTCCTCGAGAGACGGCATATTATCTTGTAATAAAACAGTGATAGACTTCTTGTATTTGGTGGCCCAGCGCTGACTTTTTCTAAAAATTGCGCATTGTAAATGAATATCATTAATATCAATTAATTTCGGATAATTCTCTACAAGTTCAAGTAAGCAGTTGAAGTCATCGATTGTTGAAGCTTGATCTATAGCAATTAATATATCTGTTGCACTTGGAAGGATGCCATTTCTTATTCTCATTTCAATTGTATGAAAATTCGGCACTCCTAATTTCCTTCTTGAAGATGTTCTTTTTATAGCCGGTGAAAATAAGCCCTGTGACTGTTCTGTTTGTGGCAACACGGGTGATCTTGATGACAATTGTCGAGAAGGTCCTTGTCTGACTTTGACCAGTTTCTTCAAATGTATAAATATCTTGTTTGGATCGTTATCGATGAATTCTATAACTTTTAGTGTAATGTCGTCCGCAAATTGAGGATACTTTCTGACTAGACATTCCCAAATTTTTAGTAAATAGTTATCATATATTTTTAAATCTGTCTCGATATGCAATTTGTATAAAAATTTAACCAAAATATCTGACCTCTGATCATATACCAACTGTGAAACTATTTTATTTATTCTAGTTTTGTAAACATCAAAAGATTCAATACTCATTAATGTTTCTTTGAGCTTATCAAAATGATGTAATTTCAAACATATATCGAACAATTTGTCTTCTAGATTTTCAATCAATAGACGATCGCCTAAAAATGAATCAATCCATCTTTGATAATCTCCACTAGCGTAAAATTTATCGACGGTTTCAACATCGAATAGCGTTTGAGTCAAGTCAACTGATAAGATATCGAATTTCAATCCTTTCCTTCCGTTCTTCTCTAGGTAATTAGTAAACCAGTTCAACTGTTCATCAGACCCGTAATTTTCCAAAATCTGGTACAACAAAAGGTCAGT
Source organism: Ogataea pilisensis (assembly GCA_003707685.2). Lineage (NCBI taxonomy): Eukaryota > Fungi > Ascomycota > Pichiomycetes > Pichiales > Pichiaceae > Ogataea > Ogataea pilisensis. The sequence continues at coordinate 45,788 of PPKM02000036.1, forward strand.
AACAGTGGATACTTCAAACTGTTTAGATATCCACAATTTGTAAGCCATTAATGACAATGCTGGATTTCTAGTCACTTTTTGAATATTCTTGATATATGAATGAAGTATGAACCACGGCATTTTCTCCGAGCTGCCTGAAATGACACATTGATTGAATATTTGGGTAGCCATGCTAATGTTTTCTGAGTTGATGTAGGCTTTGATGGCTGGTTCTAATACGTACGGGGAAGGCATGTCGACTAAACTTAGATAAGTGGTAAAGATTCTATCAAACAACTCATAGTCGTAGTTAAAATTAGCCAAAAATAACAGTCTAATGATAGTATTGGTGGAGTATATAGTAACATCATATTTGGAAGAATAAAGTTGAACAAGTAAGTAAGCGATTGTTTTTTCTCGATAAAGTTCCCCAAGAGCGTGGTCAAATTCAACTGGAGTTAAAAAGATACCTGATTGGAAACCGTTATAAATCAAGTCATATGCTGAAGAAAAGTTTCTAGTCTCTATTAAGTCATTCAACAATGGAAATGTTTGATATGTACAAGGTTCTATGTCTAATTTCGGTCTTGTTGGTTTAATAACACTTGATTTGAATTCAGATTCCAAAAGTTTCTCATAGGGTATATCTTTCTGCACAGTTTCCGAAAATGAGGTTCGAAAGTCCGTTATTGAACTTTCAGAAGTGTAAATATTTTTTGAAATATCTCTCTCCTGTTCTATAAAATCATTTTGATCTTGTTGTTCTTCTTCCGTCTTTGGGTCTGTTATGGACGAATCAACGTTCAATAACCTAGTAGGATAATTCAACGAAATGATCGTATTTGAGAAACATCTTTTTGAATGGGACAAATGCCGCACCTGAAACGTTGCTATCCCACTAACCTTGGCAAAATTCATACGATAGAGATGGTGATGGAGATCGTGATGTTGAGAAGCATTGAGATTTGACTGCCTGAGACACTCTTTCACACAACAACGGAGTTGTAAATTTCGCACTTTACCTCTTCTGTACATCATTATTGTTATATGTCATTCAATTGTATAAATATGCTGATGATTAGTGGGAGCATGTATCCATATATATTTGATTGAAAAATTGTAGCACGGTCGGGTTGGGTTCAATGTATGAAAGATAAACGTGAGATTTGATTATGAGCGAAAGAATTAATATAGGGGACTATGTACAAAATTGAATATCCCTGAGCGTCTGTGTACTGTATCGTAAGAGTAAATGCGGAACTGTAGTACTAAGTTTGTACCGTATGAATCAACCTAGCTTCTCTGTTTAGGGTAGACATATTTTTCCACTGTTGTCAGGCTACTCATTTTTCAACTTACTTCCCTTCGATTTAGAAAAAAACTTAAGATCCTGAACTGCATGCAAGTCGTGCGCAGCTCCAAAATATTCCAGCGAATCGAGTGTTTCATTTTACAGTTTAGTGATATGATCGATGTTTGACAATGTCATTTTTCTAGTCATTAGAATAATATATGTATATAGAGAGAGATATATAAACGTGAAATGCTACTTCGTTACAACTTACCCTTAATGTTGATATGAACAGCCTTAGTTTGCAAGAAAGCAGCCAGACCAGCCTCACCTAATTCTCTGCCAACACCAGACATTTTATAACCGCCGAATGGCATTCTATAATCGGCTGCAAATGTGATATTAACGAATACTTGACCAGATTGGACATTTTTGGTATAATTCTGAATCTTTTCGACATTGAGCGTGAAAAGATATGCGGCTAATCCGTAATCACAATCATTTGATAATTTAATAGCTTCTTCTTCAGTGCTGAATTTAGAAACTGTCACAACAGGACCAAAGATCTCTTCTCTTACAATTTTCATGCTCTGATTACAGTCCGCTAAAATGGTTGGCTCGATATAATGTCCATCTTCAGGTAATCCGAGTGGAATTTTACCACCAGAGACTAATGTTGCACCTTCATCAATACCTGATTGAATATAAGCTAAAATTTTGTCTTGTTGAATTTTGGAAACTTGAGGACCGACAGTAACACCTTGTGTAAATTGATCACCTTGCAGATAGTTTTCTTCGACATGCTTTTTATATTGTTCTAAGAATTTATCATAGATGGTATCTTGAACATAAATCCTTGAAGAAGCGGTACAAATTTCACCTTTGTTGAAGAAAATGCCAAATGCTGCATACTTTACAGCTTGATCTAAGTCGGCGTCATCGTAAATGACTAATGGAGACTTCCCACCACATTCCAAAGTGCAAGCTTTCAAATTTTCAGCAGCCAACTTTTGAATGATCTTACCAACACCAGTGGAACCAGTAAATGAAACTTTATCGATACCTTTATGAGCAGCAAGCTTGGCTCCACAAACTCCACCTAAACCACAGGTGATATTAACCACACCGGCCGGTAGTCCGGCTTCTTTGAAAAGTGTAGCTAAGTATAAAGCTGAAAGTGGAGTATTTTCAGCCGTCTTAATGATTAACGAGTTACCAGCAGCTAAGCACGGAGCTGTTTTCCAGCACAAAGTGGAAACAGGGAAATTCCAAGCAATAATAGCGGCACAGACACCATATGGCTCATGTATAGTATAAGTGAATTTAGATGGATCGGTTTCAATAGTTTGCCCATTTGAAGCACTGACAGCCAACCCACTATAATATTTAAAAACATCGGCAGAATGTAAAACATCGTAAATGGCATTTGTGTCTTTAGGCTTACCACTTTCAATGGCTTCTAAATCAGCCAATTGATCAGCATTTTCAACAATCAATTGAGAAATCTTAGCTAATATCTCACTTCTTTCTTTACCTGACTTCTTAGACCAAATATTGTCATAGGCATTACGAGCAATAGTCACTGTTTTATTGACATCTGCCTCTGATGCCAAATAAACAGAACAGATCTCCTTTCCAGTACCTGGATCAGTGACAGGCAAAGTTTTGTTATCGGAGGAAGGAACAAATTCGTTATTGATGAACAACCCCGTTGGTTGCTGATATTTCTTACCGTTCGGTAGACTGATTTCGACTTCGAGTGGATATGACATTGTGTTGAGAATTCAAGTATGAGATCTGAAATATAGATATAGATTATATATATTATGAGATGTACAGATAAACAGGTTGCTTGTGCTAGTTATCAGTTATCAGTTAGTTGACAGAATTTGTGGAAACGCAAGAATATTTATAGCGCAGCAGGGCAGTGGGGCGGAGATTGGCACGACAGTTCCGACGTGAGGCCCCCAGCGAAGAAAAAGCGAACGGGAAAAGCCGCGATGAGCCCAGAACAGCGGCAAGGGACGACTTTCTGTTTAGGGAAAGTAGGAATGTAAGGGTGTATGCGTGTGTGCGTGAGGCTGTTTCTGGCTATGGGTTAAAGCAATGTAGTATATACCAATACTAAAATCTGGAGTACCATGCTGAATGAAGTCTTGTTTCTTTTAATCATTGCTATTTCACCTATTTCATTAGCAGATACTACCTCCCAATTAATTAATCACTTATAATATGCCCTCCTCGAACAGTATAGAAAAACCATTGACTCCTCTGCATCCAGACGCAAACCAGGAGATCGATCCAACCACTGAAGATATTCCTCAAGATTTAGCCACTGCTTTAGAGCTCGATGAATCATCTGATGACAATGATGATGATGAAGTCGAGAAGCAAGATTTGATTATCTCTGATGCAGGTGAAAATGATGCCGACTTTGAAGATGTCGTCGTTCTCACGATGGATAGTATCTTGAACCAAGGCCAGGGCCAGAGCAATGATTTATTGCATAATTCTCACATGAGACGTACTAATCTATCTCCAACGCTGACTCCCACAAGTGAAACCTATTCACATCGACATCTAAGCCCACGACATGACAATACGGACATTACCGACATCTCTGCAGACTCTTCCATGTCAACTACGAATGAAGTGCCCCTACCTGATGGATTCCTCGATAACAATACTAGAAGAATTCAGCCTTTGAATCCTTTTGGTAGTAATACCAACTTAACTTCTTCAAACCCTGTTAGAATAACAAGAACGCCGAAGAGCAATACATCAGCATCTTCTTCGTCGTCTTCAGGTTCTTCCTATAGACGCCCTCCTAGAAGATTATCATTATCTCAGCAGAGTAGGTTGATTAATTACATCGATGACGAGTTGTTGAAGGTACAGCGGAAGTATATCAAATACCTTTCGTCAAAGCCCGATGACGAAGATGTACAATTTTCATCTACAGAAGAATATCAGACTAACGCAACTGGAGGAGATCATTATACTCTTTCTGAACTACTTCATGCTCTCAACGAAATAGTTCATATTATATGGTACTCTCTATTCAACATGGACAACATTCCAATAATTAACCATGGAAATATTCTTGATCGCGTTTCCCAGACCGCAACCAATACTGGAAAAGAAACTATAATCAACATTGATTTACCTACCATCGACAAAAATGCTAACTTTGGCCAAACGTCTTATATTATCAAGATTATGGGCGATTTGATCGAGTATTTAGAGAAGTACCCAATTTTGAAATTTTCCGATTTTGATGATGTTTTGAAACAGTTGGCGATTTTGGATAATGTTGTTTGTTTGTTGATCGATGAAGAATCATATCTTAATGGGTTTACGGGTGCTGAATATGATCACGAATCTACTGATGATACTAAAGAAGGCAATAGTGAAGGAAACATCAAAGAATTTTTATTCCTAGTTACGAATACTGAAAAAGTGCGAATCGAATCAGTCATAAACAGAACAAAAATCATCATGGTGTCCAAATTTGAAGCTTTCAGAGAATCGATTACAACTCAACTGAAAGATGATGAAAATAACATTAATACAAAAAAAAGAACTAATGATGAAGTGTCTCAAGATGGACAATTAGAGAAAAACCTATCACTGTATGAAATTTTCGTTGGGGAGATCTATGAAGGAATTAGTGATCGAACTTCAATCTAAGTATTCATCTGTATTATATAATTGTTTAGATGAATAATATTATCATTGCTTGATTTTATCAATAAGGTATAATGTTTGACATTGAAATAAAAAAAGTAAATTATAAAATCTAGCGCACTTATAAAATACTATGCGACAGACAAAAAAAAAAATATTTCGAAAAGTAAAATCCAAAGAAACTGCATCCAAAAAAACAGAACTAGCAACCGTTGCGAAACTAAAGAGATCTAAAATATACACACAGTACTATAGCTGCGAAAAAGTAATGAAAAAACAATTAGATGAATTAACATAGAAGTACGACAGCTAGATTATTAAATCCACCACATAGTATCAGCAAAAGAATCAAATGCTGTCATCACAGTCTCATGCTGAATATTTCCATCAATAGTTGAATTATTCGCACGTTCTTCCAGACACCATAAGTCTTCTAACTTTGAACCTAAATCTCCAATACTGATAGGTAGTCCAATAAAACACTTGTCATCGTCATTGTTAACATCAAAGGAGCGGTAAGATGTTAATTTAGATTCTTTAATATAGTTATTGTCAAGAAAGTAAATTTCCTTTGATATGAATTCTCTATGTTTCAAAGATTTAGACACTGAACCAGCAAGTAGTAATATCAACAATAAAACAGGAACAATTAAAATATCTTTGTTTTTTTCGCTGGATAATTCTGAATACTCTTCTATGAAGAATTCCAAATAATATTGAATGATTGGATTGTCAGCTTTGATGGTGTAATCTTTCAATCTTAAGTACATGATTTCCATGGCATAGTGGATAACTTTCATTAATTTCAAGTCTTCATTAAATTGTTCTGATTCTTGCCGTTGATATTGGATCTCTAAAGTCTGAATATTGGACCAAGTGATAGACATACTGTTTTTAATGGATTCTAGCTGTTCTAGTCTAACCGTATCATTTTCAGTTTCTTTAGAGCATGTGGTATTTCTCAATAACCATGTTAATTTGGCAAGGTTTGCATAAGCTGCTAAAGTTAAATTTTGAGTTACCGTAAAGATTGAACTTTTACGGGTTGACATCTCCATAGTTAATGCGGAATAATAATTATCGAAGAAATTGAAAGGCGATAGGGTGTTATCAAGATTTGGCATAAAGTAAATGATGAGAGGAAAATTGTTCAACAACGATGGTAATAATTGATCGTCCGATGACATTTGAAACTTTGATAGAATTTGCTTTGCCATAGATACCCAAAATGATTTCAACTCTTTACTATTGTTGGACTTGTCAGTAGTATCACCTGTAACACTTCTTATATTATTATTGTTGTTATTATGCAGATAATCGCGTAAACCTCTTGAACTAGAAAGAGACAACAAAGACGATGACACGGGTAGATCCCCAGAATTGTTGATGAATTGTCTATACATTTTAGCATCATCATCAGAAGAAATAATTGAGGTATCCAAAGTTGCACTATTCGAACTTAATGTGTCATACAATGAAGAGAACATTTGGTTAACAGATTGTGAATCGAGCAAGCTCATTGACGAAAATGAAGAAGCAGACCGTTGATCCAACGAGGTGGGAGCATTAGCAAGTGGTGATAAAGAGTCATCAGATGACAAACAATCATAACCAGTTGGTGATTGCTTGTTGATGTGATGACTCTTATTGCTACTACCAATCGAAATAGTAAAATCGAACTCAGATCTAAAAGAAGCTGTTGACAGCTTTGTAGGAATTTTGGATTGTAATGTACATTCTGATTTAGAAAGGGAGGTCTGATTTCTAAAAGTTGGAACCTTTATGACTGAACACATATTAGCAGGTATATCATATTCTTCGTTCATTTCAATTGACTCTTGTGGTTTTGGAAACCTTCTTTTTGATGCTGACGTCGTCTCTCGCTCATCTAATAAACCGCTCACTTTGCAAGATGATGACTTGTTCGTCTCACTAATAGAGACCGTTTTTTCAAACATCTCTAAATGTGATCCTGAAGAAGGTTTAATTTCAAAATTCTTGGGTAGAGTTTCAATAGTTGAGCTTGGCCAATAGCATTCCAGGAAATTTCTTGAACAACCTGAACAAACAGGAAATCCTTCGTCACATTTCTTCTTTCTTTTCCTACATGTGAAACAACCTGATTTGGTTCTCTTTTTAGGAAATCTAGTGACAAGCCTCTCAGCAGTGGAGTTGCCAATATGTTTTCTTTTCAAATCTGAAGGTGGTTCACTAGGCGTTGGTTTCGAAAGTGAAGCATCGTTATAGATCGAACTGCCGCGGCCATCGTGACTATGATTATGAGTCTCTTGCTGTTGCCGCAAACAATCCATGATTGGAATCAAATTGACTGGGATAACAGGGGGGGAGGGGGGGAAAGAGGAATAGTAGGATTCAAAAATTCAAACTTAAACTCTGGCTAGATTAGTCTTTCTATCTTCGGGAAGTAGACTACTATGTTCCAAGTATACCTGTGTCATCGTTAGTACGCCGTATTTTTCTTTTTTGTCTATTTGTTCTCTTGTCATTTTTGATTAATGGAAATTTTGTACGGCGAGAGAAGACTTGAGTGAAGTGTCTGTCAAATCTGTTACGTGACCTATTTACGGGTGAATAAAAACATTTGAAAAATGATGCCGCTGATGATGTTATATCTTATGTAATCAAGTAGGTTTTTGTTGTGCAAGGGTGTTTCTATTTGAGGACTTGGCCCCTGGGTGAGGGAGACTCCCACGTAGTTAGTAGCAGCTTAGCTAGTTGCCAGGTGTTCTATCCTTATTCAAAAAGATGTAGTGAAGACACAAGTGTATATATACACAGATGGACAACGTTTTTCCTCCCTTGGAAACACACTATATGTTTATTCCGAGGAGTTAAACTGAAGGAATCAACCATCAGCTCATCAGCCGCCAGAGCTTCGAAGTTCCCGATTAGGAAGTACGAGCAACAGCGAAATATACGTATGTCAGCTGCACCGCCACATGTCTGCTCCTCCAATGGGAAAAAAGCGCCTGCACCGCCACCTCTTATCAAAGATCTGGAATTAGATCTATTATCGTCTCCGTATGATCTCGAGGTGTAGATCTATCCATATACTTATAGATATCCCTCAATGACATAAATACCATCCTAGTCCCTGCTTAGGATATTTTCTAACTCCTTGTTTCTGTTCTCCGTTCGTGGAAATTCTTTTTGGTTTGTCCTTTTTGTTTGCTTTTTTTGTAGTTTATCTCTGCTAATCTGTAGAACTTACATATCTTATCACTTGCATATCCATATCCATTCATAAAAGAAGTCAATCATGGTTGAAATTGGTGCCCCAGTTAATATAGAATCCTCATACAAATTCATCGATGATGTTTCCAACCCGGAATTGTTTGAAACTTGGAAACCTAAGATTAAAGCTTACCAAGATGCATTAGCCCAAAACACTTTATCTGAATACAAAGTCCCAGCGTCTGAAATTCCATCTACTTTAGATGAACAATCTTTCAACCTCGTAAAATTCTTATCCGAATCTACTCATTTATCTGCAGAAGAAAAAGCTATCACGGAAAGCTCAGCTACAGATCTAGCTACGAAAATAGCCAACAGTGAATACACATCTGTTCAAGTCTTAAAGGCTTTTGCTCATAGATCAGTTATTGCTCATCAATTCACCAACCTGGCTATGGATTTCTTAATTAGTGAAGGTCTGAAAAGAGCTCAGGAATTAGATGATCATCTAGCCGCGACTGGTACAACAGTTGGTCCACTACATGGTATTCCAATTTCTTTGAAAGAACAAATTGGTTATGGAGGTAGAATTACAAATGGTGGTTGGGTTGCATGGTTAGATAACATTCCTGAAGAAGATGCTCCAACTGTTAAAGTGTTGAGAAATTTAGGTGCTGTTTTTTACGTCAGAACCAATCAGCCACAGACTTTAATGCACTTGGACTCTAATAACAACATTATTGGAAGAACTAGCAATCCACACAATTCGTTGTTAACCGCTGGTGGTTCATCAGGAGGTGAAGGTGCAATTGTTGGTGCTAAAGGTTCTGCTATTGGTGTCGGTACCGATATTGGTGGCTCTATTAGAGGTCCTGCTGCATTCAGTGGTGTTTACGGGTTAAGACCATCTACTCGAAGAATTGCCACGGCTGGAGGTGTTTCATCAGGTAAAGGGCAAGAATCTGTTCCTGCCGTGGCAGGTCCTCTGGCTAATTCCATTGAGGATATTGAATTATTCATGAAATCTTATATTAACGTTGGAAATCCAGCTGATTTCGACAACTGGACTTTACCTATTCCATGGAGATCTGTTCCTAAACCAGAAGCCAAATCAATCACAGTTGCTGTGATGTACGATGACGGGTTAGTTAAACCACATCCTCCAATCACTAGAGGTTTACAATATTCTGTTGAAAAATTAAAGGCTGCTGGTGTCAATGTTATTGAATTCGAACCAATAGAAACTGCAAAAGCTTATGAAGTTGTTAACCAAATGTACTCTTGTGATGGAAATGCTGCCCAGAAGGATATGCTGAGACCATCAGGTGAACCATTATTACCATTAACCAAATGGGCCTTGTCATTCGGTGACGGAGACAGAGCTATGTCGATCATGGAAAACAAAGAACTGAATTATCAAAGAGACCGTCTAAGAAACTTGTATAATGATTACTTTGTGAAAAACAAAGTTGACTTCATCTTGTGTCCTACATACACTGGTGTCGCTCCAGTTGGTATCGAGGACGGTATTGCAGGTCCTTATTATTGGGGTTACACTTCTTTGTTCAACATATTAGATTTACCAGGTTTGGTTTACCCTACTGGTCTATATCAAGATCCTAGTATTGATGTTAAAGATAAGACTTATGTTCCAAGATCCGACATTGATGCCATTGAACAAAATAAATATATTCCTGAATTATTTAAAGATGCTCCTATTGCTTTACAATTGGTTGGTAGAAGATATCACGATGAGGAAGTTGTCGCTTTTGGTAAAGTGATTAAAGACGCACTAGGATTAAAAGCTTAAAATAAAGGAGCAACCAATACATACATTTATACAATTATATATAGAGATTCACATAATAAAATGAGGCATCATTCTAAAACAGGTAAAAATTGACCAACGATTAACATTGGAATATCAAAGACATCTCGCTTGATAGTCCATACACAACAACATCTTAAATAGTCCTCATCGTCAGCTTTTCTTAAACTGCAATCAGTTAAATGGGTAGCATTCAAATCACCGAATGCAAACGCGCTAAAACTTCTAAAATACCGTATGGTACTCTCATCATCCATTAATTCCATAATGAAGGTCCGTTTAGACAATAGTGACATCTTTGAGTAGCCTGTCATCACAGCAAATTCATTAGTCAATGCAACAATCTCTCCTGTCCTTCTCCAGATGATAGTAGGGCTAGGTGACATCGCAATTAAACTTTCATACTCTAACAAAGTTCTTTGGAATGATCGTTCCGTAAAGATCAAATCATTCTCATACAAGTTCTTGGTAGCCGATATGAAAGATGGTCTATATTTGGCCATACATTTGGCAATTTCAATCAATTGTTCCTTATTGAATCGTCTCTTCAAATAAGAGATTAACGCATGATAAGCTAATGGATACTGATATGCTTTCACAATATTTGTCAAATATATATCATCCGGCACTTTGATTACATGACGCATGATTAATGGTGAGGTATAGTTAGCATCGTTTTGTAAATCTGTAGGAATTATTCTTGCAGTGTTTGGTATCTTGGAGTGCTTATCATTGTAAACATATGAATTCGGGGTCGAATTATTCGGATAAGATGAAATCATTGTGTTGTCTCTGATATTGATTTCAATAAATGGTCTACGATAAGAATCTTCTTCTGTATCTGCGTCAAATCCGTTATCAAACTTATCATCATCTATTCCGTAAAAAAAACCTTCAGACGGAGAAGGAGGATTTGTGTTTAATAGATCTGTTAACTGAATGTATTCATCATTGGCCATAGAAGATTCAAAATTTTTAACGTTACTACTATTGGTTGATAAAATATCAGATACTGCATCTTCTGGTGTAGCTGTAGTTTCTTTTGACGAAAGGTCGTTACCCCTTGTATAATTGTTACTACTACTACTATTAATATGCTCCATATTTGCATTTATTGGTTTGTAAAACAGGTGCTGACCCGGCTGATTTACAAAGCCTGCAGTATGGTCAGTGCCCACGTACAGACCAGGTGATCTAATAAGTTGCACTTGGGGCTCTTTAAATAAGTCAACTTGCGACAATGATGGAGTTTTCAAATTTGTTGGAATTGTTGGAGAACTTATATTGCTAGTTAGCGAGGATGCATTATTAAGCAAGTTTGTGAGTGTAGTTGCTGATATTGTCTCTGGGATCACAGGCGAAGGTTGTTGCTGATTCGGTTGCTGTTGCAGTCGAGGTATGGTTGCATTTGAATTCTCAGTCATTATTTTAGGAAGGCAAAGTTGCTGGCTGCTAGAAAAAGAAAGGTCAGGTGTAGGTTGTTTTGATACTTCATGAAACTTCTTTCGGTTACTAGATGTTTCTTCTGAAGTTTTTGGTAAGCTTTTAGTTTCCCGTTGATGTTGATGTAGTTGCTCGTGGGGTTGATGCTGGTGTCGTTGTTGTCGTTGTTGTTGCTGTTGCAAGCCTGTCTTTACCACTGTAGAAGTTTGCTGATCAGTGGATACTTCATCACCATTCAGCAAAGGGTCCAGGTTCTCATGTATATTCTGAGTAGCAGCATCCATTTTCTTGGTCGTCCTAGGACGTTTCGTCTGCTTTGTTTTATGGACTCCATTTTCAGATCTTCTTTCTTCAATTTTCTTTTCACGTTTCTTGTAAGTTGATTTCCGTTTTCTCACTGAATCTTTGCAAGTGTCCTGATGTCCTCTCTTAACACAATTCTGACAAGGTCTAGAATTGTCACATTGTAAATGTTTTGAGTGACAGAATTCACATGCTACTCTCGTGGCTTTCCGAGAAAGTTTCAATTCTGGTGGCAGCTTTTTAGTCATGAAGAATTGTGGACTGTGAATTGTGAATTATAATAAATACTAATTTCTTGAAACTTGAATAATTAGCTAGCACCTTGTTGTTAATTTATAGTTGACTGTCTTAAGTAAAACTGAAGATGATGAGGTGAGACCAAGCGATCTAGAATTTCACAGATGATCGTGGACTGTAATCATTATAGATCTAACACCGTATCTGCACAGATATAGCAAGGTAATAAATTATATCTACATATATATATGTAAAGAAGAATATTGTCTTTTAGGATGTTTTCGAACGATTTGTTCCACAGAGTTGGCTGAATCACACACTTAAGTCAATCGCTTCAATCACTACAATCACCTCCATATAAATAAGAGAAGAACAGAATCTGGGGTTCTGTTGACTTTCTCTGCAGGGCAGTGTCTGTAAGTAAGCGAGCGAGAGGCTGTCCGGTCAACCGCCGGGAGGGCAGGGCGGACGTGGAAGGAGCCGGTTGCTAATGTGGCCTGGAGAATCTGAGAACCTCCGGGCCAAAGGGAAGGCCGTAGCGCAGGTTATTCATTCATAATCATTCTTCCTTTAGTTTACTCTCCATGTTTTTTTTTAAAATAATATAATTTATAAAATTTAAATTGATACTATAGGCCAAAGAAAGTTATACAAATATTATTTTAGTCTGTGTCAAAAATAAATCTTAAGAAAAGATATAAAAAAGACAACTTTTTTTAAGGAAATAGTATGAGGAATTTAAAAAAAAATTCTAGCAACAATTAACCTAGTTTGATTTTAAAACATCTAAGAATTGACCCTTGGATGGCTTAGCACCTTTGTTTTCAGCCTTAGCTTCACCGATCTTCTTTTCAGAGAAAGCCTTAGCGTATGGGTTTAATCTTAATAAGACTTGTTTGTTCTTTAATGGGTTCTTCTTCAAGACATGAGTTCTCTTTTGAGTCGATTGACCAGCTGGTCTAACAACAGCTTGAATTTCAGCAGAGTTGATTAATCTGGTGACATCAGTGTTGGAGATGATGTTGGCTGGTAAAGTGTAACCGGACTTGGAAGAAGCAGTTGATTCAGAACCGTAAACGGAATCTAAAGCAGCAAAAGCGGATTCGGTCCAGATAACAAATCTACCCAAGTGAGCACCTGGAGCTAATTGTAGTAAACCTAGAGATTTAACGTTAGCGGTTTCAACACCTGGAACGTTTCTGAAAGCCTTAACTAAACCGTTATCTTGAGCGTAAACAACTAGAGGACCTCTTCTTTGAGTGAATCTTCTACCTCTTAATTTACCCTTACCAGCTCTCAACTTCTTGGACTTGATAACCTTGATAACATCCTTGTGAGCACCAACAGCCTTCAAAGCAGCGACAGCTTCTTTGGTCTTTTGAACTGATTCTAAATCAGATGAGACAACTAATGGGATTTCTGGAATGCTTTCAACTCTGTGACCTCTAGCCAAGACTAATGATTGGACAGCAGAAGCAGCAATAGCGGAAGCAGTAGCGTATCTCTTTTCATTGTGGTTAACCTTGACGTGCCATTTTCTCCAGATCTTAGTTGGAGCAAACATACGACCACCTCTACACATATTACCAAAAGCAGCTTGACCTGATCTGTGGGTACCACCACCACCAACTCTTGGGATTCTGGCAACAGCTCTACCGGTACCCCATGATTCAGCTGAGGTTTGGTGACCAGCGTTTTCAGCGACAGCGTAAGCTTGTCTCTTGTTCTTGTTGATCTTGGTGAAGACTGAGTGAACAATGTCTGGTCTGATAGGAGCCTTGAAGACAGCTGGTAATGGTAATGAGGTTTGAGTGGCTTTACCTTCTAAAGAGATGACGGAAACTTGTGGTCTGGACATTTTGAAAATATGATATATTAATGATGATAAAAGATTAAAACAATATAGTAAATTAAGAAGTGATTGAACTTTTTTGCTCTTTGAAATAACAACGATAAATAAACAAAGTGACAACCAAGAGAGAAACTGACAAGATTCCTACTGAGGTGTGTGTGCTTGTGGAACAAAAAATTTTTCACAATTTTCATTTTCGCAGTTTCGTTGTGTGTGGCTCGCCGAAGAGAGCCGGGTAAGTAATGGGTGACGCACTACAATTCATTTCACGAAACACATAGTAAATTTGCAGTTTCCAGTTACGTGTGTTTTTCAAAGTTTTCTGACAGGTTTAATATCGAGAATACAAGAAAACTAATTACATATTTAAGATCAGTGCTATCTGAGATTTAACGGAGTATGATTTTGTGCTCTAAATATATTACTCTTTAAAGAAACGAACCAGAGGAGATGGATGATACTCAACTTTCAAAATGCTCCACTCAAATTAAATTTAATAGGGAAATTTCATAGATTACATCAGTGATTACATCAGGTTTTTTGGGGCAAAAACTTGAATACCAGTCTGATTATATAAGCATGCCTTTATCGATTAGCATTATTCCAATTATGTGCAGAAGCTATAAATTTATTATGGATTGATGATAGGGAAATGTTTTTTTGTCCCTATTCTCTCCATTTTTCAAAATTAGTAGTCAAAACATAGTCAATTTCAAAGCTGTAGTCCCGCTGATTACAAGTAATTCAGTTCCAAAAGAAAGCTATCCCGAAAGTGAAACTATGGATCAGTGACATCAGGTAGCGTATCGAATGTGAATCATTGACTGTAAGGTATATCTATGATTTACTTGGATTTCCTTATCATTTGCTTTTCGATTATGATAATATTGTATGAAGAGATTGTAATTCGAGAGATCCATGGTGTTTACCAATGAAACCTGTTTGAAAGGTGCCAAAAAAAGCATGTAGCGCTTGTTACTTCGATGCGACTATCGACTATCGACCTCTGCTAATTATTTAACGTCCCCGTGTACGGGTGTGTGGGTTGTTTAAACCAGCCCCAAAATTCTTCTACTAAACTTCTCTCCAGCCACCTCCACACCCCGCGTGGCTGGTACATAGTAGATAACAGATGACTTTGAGCTGCACCCGCTGATGAGGTGACAGTTTTGTATGCACTCACCCATATCGCATCATGCTGTAATTACTGACAGGATTCTCTCAATGACCAGATGACACCCTAAATGGTTAATTCCTCTCTTGCCCTATATATAATCTCTTCCTTCTTCTTTGATTTTGCAGTCCTGTTTTATCTATTCTTATAATCATTCTGGTCTATTCATTCAATTGATCTGTTTAATATCTGTCGTCTTTTGAATTCACCTTAATCCACATCGGTTCGGTTAATCCTTCTCCGTCTCACATATTCTACTCATGACTCTGTCAGCTTCCTCCCAAAATGACAGCAAAGCAGGTGTTGCCTTGCCTAAAGAAATCCCACGAACCGTTCAAGGAGTTGTCGCAATTGATCCATGGTTAGAACCTTTCACTGAAGAGTTGGCATATCGAAGAAATCTTGCTGATAATTGGTTGGATGCTCTTGAGAAGAACGAAGGGGGATTATTGAAGTTTTCTGAATCTTATAAGCAATTGGGGTTCCAAGTCTTGTCTGACAATTCCATCTCATACAAAGAATATGCTCCAAATGCAATCAGTGCCTGTGTTATTGGTGATTTCAATGATTGGGAACATGATAAACATCTCATGACTAGAGATTCTCTTGGATTCTTTAAAGTTGTGGTCCCACCGACTGCAGATGGTTTACCTGCCATTCCTCATGATTCTAGAGTTAAGATTTATATGACTTTACCCAATGGAGACAAAATTGATAGATTACCTACTTATATTCATAGAGCCACCCAACCTCCTAAAGAATATGGTCATTCTACTTATGAAGCTAGATTTTGGAACCCAGAAGTTAAATATCAATTCCAAAATCCTAGACCTATATTACCAGCGTCTTTGAAAATATATGAAGCTCACGTGGGTATTTCAACTCCAGAACCTAGAGTTGGTACTTATAAAGAATTTACTAAGAACGTGTTACCAATGATCAAAGATTTAGGATATAATACAGTTCAACTGATGTCTATTATGGAACATGCTTATTATGCTTCTTTTGGTTACCAAATTACATCATTTTTTGCTATTAGTTCAAGATTTGGTACACCTGAGGATTTGAAAGAACTAATTGATACTGCTCATGGTTTAGGTATTAGAGTCCTGTTAGATATTGTTCATTCACACGCTTCCAAAAATGTTCTTGATGGATTGAATATGTTCGATGGGACCGATTATTGCTATTTCCATGCAGGTGGGAAAGGTGTTCATGATCAATGGGATTCAAGATTATTCAACTATGGTAACTATGAAACTTTAAGATTTTTGTTGAGTAATTTAAGATACTATTTGGAAGAGTACAAGTTTGATGGTTTCAGGTTTGATGGTGTTACCAGTATGTTGTACATCCACCATGGCATTGGTGCGGGTTTTTCAGGGTCCTATCATGAATATTTGGATCCATTTGGACCAGTTGATAAAGAATCGTTAACATATTTGATGTTAGCAAACGATTTGTGTAATTTATATGGCGAAAAAGAGAATACTTCAATCACAACAGTTGCTGAAGATGTGTCTGGTTATCCAACTTTATGTATGAGTCGTGAATTAGGAGGTGTTGGTTTTGGTTATAGATTGGCCATGTCCATCCCTGACATGTGGATTAAACTTTTAAAGCATACACGAGATGAAGACTGGGATATTTCTGCTATTGTTCATACTTTATCGAATAGAAGATACAAAGAGAAATGTATTGCTTATGCGGAATCACATGATCAAGCATTAGTTGGTGATAAAACTTTAGCATTTTGGTTAATGGATGCTGAAATGTATACAAACATGTCCAAATTGTCCGAATTAACACCTACTGTGGATAGAGGCTTACAATTACATAAGATGATTAGATTGTTAACACAAGCTTTAGGAGGGGAAGCTTACTTGAATTTTGAAGGTAATGAATTTGGACACCCTGAATGGCTTGATTTCCCAAGAACAGGTAATGGAGAATCTTATCATTATGCGAGAAGACAATTCAATTTGATTCATGATGATTTACTAAGATATAAATTCTTATACAATTTTGATAAAGCAATGAACGATGCAGAAGCTAAGTATACCTGGATGAATTGTGAACCTGCTTATGTCTCTTTGAAACACGAAGTTGACAAAGTTATTGTTTTTGAAAGAAACAATAAAATCTTCATATTTAATTTTCATTCAAACGAGTCTTTCACAGATTATAGAATCGGGGTTGAAAATGCAGGTACTTATAAAATTATTTTGAATTCAGATAGATCTGATGTGGGAGGCCATGATAGAATTGATGAGTCTAAATCAGAGTTTTTTACAACTCCTTTCAACTGGAATGGTAGATCAAATTACATTCAAGTTTATATCCCTTCTAGAACGGCATTAGTTTTAGCATTGGTTGAAGACATCAAGAAAGTCGAAGAATTATCCTGAATTTGATTGTTTCCATTCTACTTTTGTGTTTTGCTATATTGGTCTCATTTTTTTTTTTTGTTTTGTTTTTGTTCTTGTTTAATTTTGATCTGCATCTTTGATAAAACAAATTTTCACTTGAGTGTTTTGCTTTCCCACTTTATTATTACTGATTGTCGCTAGTTTATTTTCTCTTTTACTTTCCTACCACTTGTGTTCAACAGTTCAACAGTCGTTTCTATATCAGTTTTTTTATTTTTTTGATAAAAGTTTCCTTCTGAATTTCTAATGAATGAATTTTATCAGTTGGTCATCAGGTATTCATACATCTAGGTCATTCATAACTCCATTTTTCTTTTCCTATGCCGCTGTAATCATTGCGAAATGAGGTTGGAAGTCTGTTCAATGATTAAGACTGATATATATATATATATATATTTCAACTATTTATCAAGGCTGGTTTCCTCCTCGCCCATTGTTTGTTGAGGCGTTTCTCGTTTTGCTGTGTTTTTTGACACATAAATATACAGTCTTCGTCCTCTCAGGATATCTTCCTCAATCTCTATCTTTGCTTATTTTCTTTTGTCTTTTATTAAAATTCATGCATCTATTACTGGCTTATAAAGTTTACTTTGCACATACACGTATATATGGGTTTATTTGTATCTTAGATTTTTTTTTTAATCCATCGACTATTTTTAATGACTGCACTGAGCGTGTTGTCATAGATAAGGTAAAGCAGATTGTAATATTACATCCAAAGCAATGGGAGAAGAAACATGAATCATTGGCAGGATATCTTGAGCAAAAAAAGTACATGAAAACACATACATAGATTGCTAGCCTCTGTTAGAAAACAAGTGAAATGCGTTATCTATAATCTGTAGAAGACAAACGCTAATAACTTCGTATTTGAATGTGCAACCGCTACTACTATGGTGTCATCGTCAACTCGAATTTACCAGTAACTAAAGAATCCATTGCATTGTCCAGCAAGCTAAACTGATTCTTCTTCAACACTCCAGAATAATTCAAAAACTTAGTTTTTGCACTCATGACGTCTTCCGATCTTGTCACTTCAAACAATTTGGACAGTTGTTCCACATTGAAGGCCAACACTGACTGATATTTTTCTAATTTCTTCCTCTCTTCAATACTAGAAGTGAAGTAGAATAAAGCATACGACCACAATAAAGTGACTCTGCATTTCAACAACACATCTATGCTTTCACGGTAAAACTGGGCTTCAATCCATGAAACCCCTACTTTTTGTTGAATCTCTTGAACTTTGTATTCTAGTTTAGAAAGAAATTGCTTATCTTTCTTTAGTGACACTCTATGGATATCGAAAAGTTGGACATAATGCATATACTTCTGTAAAGACGCTCTAGATTTTTCCTGTTTTGCTCTTTCCAACTTAGCTTCTTCGTCGTCAAATTGTGAACAATTGTAATTATCACGATGTTTACTCCAATCTCCTAAACAAATCCAACAAAATTCATATAGACAGCTCTTACAACTCATATGATTGCAACCACCGTTTTTTTCAATCGCTGTATAGCACTTTGGACAATCTTTGGTATTAGCGGAAAGCCAATGCATTGTTTCACTCTCGTCTTGCGAGATTTTGATCCATCTGTTTACAACACCACATGTGGCAGGTGCATGATCCTCTCTCCCACAAGAGTAGCAAAATCTATGGTTATTGGAGCATTCAACAATAGGGATAAACTTTCTAGAGACCAATTCTTTCACTGTAGTGATTTCGTCGGAGTCAAACCCAAGGTACTCTATTATAGCTTCACAATCTGTAGCAGGGCAACTTTTAAAAGACTTAATATCTTGTTGGATATACAACCTTACCACGTTGTACCAATATTTCAAATATAAGGATTTGTTTCTAGATGCTTCTTTCTCCAATTTCGCTCTTCTTATGAATCTCTCATGAAAATTAAACAAGTTATCGTTATCAATCTCATGTTGATCTTTTTTGTCAACCTCGGGGTAATACTCGTCGTCACTACTGTTCATATCATCTTGATACTTTTTCCTGATTTCTTCTTCAGTTAAAAGTTTATATCGTTTATTTTCATTTAATTCTTTCTCTTTAACTTCTTGTTTTTCAATCTCCATCACATGATAATCATCTATCTGATGTAGCTCTCCAGGCCTTATCATTAAGCTACAAGACGAATCAGGACAGCTAATAGCGACGACAGAGTTATTGTTAGCTTCTTGAACATATCTTATATAGCAATCGATACAATAAACATGGTCGCAATTTTGAAGATGGAATGTCTTCAGTTGTTCATGGACAGAATACTCAGTGCAACATATAAAACACATAAAATCCTTTGGAGCATCTTGAATCAAACTCTCAGTTAATAGATCTGAGACTTCATTGGATAGCCCAGCATCTTCCCTTATCTTGGCAGAATCTTTAGTTATATAATCATCTAATAATTTCTGGTCATTCCATTGGTATGACAGCAGTAATAAAGTACAATCATTCGTGCCTATCTGTAGTATCTCATTCAAATTTGCAATTTTAGATTTTAAACGTTCTTCTATATCCTCCATTTGTTCCGCCTCGTATTTCATTCTGTGAGTTGGAGTATCGTACAGTGTCGTCCTATTAGGGTAAGTGTAGCATATGACCCTGCTAGTTTTAATAGGTTTGAATTCTTCATCCTTTCCATGCCAATCGTCGTGTGTATTATGATTGTAATCCTGAGACTCTTCTATATCATCATCGCTTTCAAATTCCAGTTCTTCTTCTTCCTCGTCCTCTTCTTCATCATACAAGTCACTATGATCGTAAGAATCTTCTTCTTCAGACATTCTTGAAAATTTAAAATAGCTATGTTTAAACCCCTCGGATGAAACAAAGCAGATGGAGCCTGTGATATGTCTACTTTTATTCAATCGTACTTTAACGGTAGGGCAATCAAAAAGAGAGGCTCAGGGTCTTGAAACATTTGCTCTGTTGCATTTCGCACATTCACTTGGTCTTGTCGAAAAAAAAAACAAAGAGCACACACAGTAAGCCTAATGGGGCAAAGAGGAAGGGGGAATTCTGCGGCGCTGTTCGACAAAAATTGCTGGTTTTTCAATTCTGATCTGGTGGGAGTCTGCCTGGGTTTTTTTGAATTGTAACAGTAGTAATATCTACGTGGTCTAATCAACCTTTAGGCTGATTTCAGTTTTGGACAATAAATTGATGTCTCATTGAATCTGCAAATGCCTAGATGATCAAGTCATGTACAGAACTGATTGCACAACGTTTCCAGAAAAATCAAAAAAAATTCCTTTATTGAAGAAACCTTACATCATATAGAGAATATATAGACATAGATACAGCGACAACAGCAATTAGCGATAAACGTTCACTACTCCACTTCTATCAGCACTTACAATCATTTCATACGGTTTCACAATCAGAATCACATCATTGATTAAGTCTTTATGGTTCTTGATAAGTTCTTGTTGCTCAAACAGTTTCATTCTCTTTTTCATCTTAATTACCGATTTAGAGGTTGAAATATCAGGTGCTTGGTAACGCTCATTAACAAATGTCAAATTGGAATTGAGTTGAGTTGATGAGAATATTGGAGTGTCGTTTAAGTTTGTGTTTCTTAATCCACCTGTGATTAATTTAGAAGACTCAAATTTTGATAAATTCCACTTGATTAGCTTATTAGAAGATGTCGCTGCAACTAAATATAACTGGCCATCTAATGTTTCTGTAACAGTCTGAGCTGTACAACTTTTGTCATTTGTCAACAATTCATCGCTTATAGATAAATTGAATAGCTGGTTATCAATCACATCTGCGTCGTTATTTAATTCGATGACATTATAGGACTCTAAAGTGAGATTAACAGCTGATGAGCACAACACTTGACGTGGCTGTAAGCTAGAAACATCCCATATAGTGACATCTGACTCGCCACTACCGCCGACAATTGATACGAACCTGTCCTTCTTTCTATTAATCTCATAGTAAGCTGGTAGCAATTTAATCTTTTTGATTGGGAAGTTCGCTGATTTGAACTTTACTGATTTCAAAGGTAATTCAAATGACAGATCCCATAAATCTAATATACCCTTAGAAGTTCCGATTAATGCCCAAGACTGCTTGGAATCAATCACAAAAGTTGTTGGAATTCCATGGGAAAGGTTGTTCTGTATTGTAGTGATGAGCTTCATAGTTCTGATGTCCAATACTATTAGCGTACAAGAGGGGGTGATAAGGACTAGATATGGAGCTTCGTCGCTAACAGAGAACTGGATTTGATTAGCATAGCCATCACTTGGATCCAACTTATAATATCTTATTAAGTTCAAATTGGTGGTTAGATTAGAAGACGAGTTATTGCCAGGTGTCGTCTTAGAATTTATAGCCCCACCAAATTGAATTCGAAATATCTTGATATAACCGTCTTTAGTAGCAACAGCAAAACAATGCCTAGTTGTCAAAAAACTCAAGGACTTGACGGGAGATCCTAGATTCATAGAAAAACTAGAAGACCCCGTAACATTTATCTCTAACCTTAGAATGTCCCATATCTTAATGTATCCTTGCTCATCACCAGTGATAAAGAATCTATGATCAGGAGATGCAATAATGCAATTGACTGACGATTTGTGTTCAAATAATCTTGCTATTAAAATACCAGGGCGCTCGTTAGGTGATCTGTTGGTAAATTCTGGAAAACTTTCTTTACTATTACCACGAATACTTGTAATTTCATTATTCTTAAGAGCCGGGCCAAACTCAAAGTAATCCTTCAAAGTTGGTTCAAACTTTATCTTTGTTAAAAACTTCAGAATATATGGATTTACACCAGAATAACTGTGCTTCACTTTGGTTGTTATCTTCTGATAACTTAAAGTTTCGTCGCCAAAGTTCAAATTATTATCAGATTTAGAGAACAACGATGCTTGCTTAGAAGATGTAGCTATGCCATGGATAGTAACATTGGGATTTGTAATTGAAACACCAGTTGCAGAGTTGTTTACAATTGCAGTCTCACCAAAAGCCGTTTCTTCATTAGTCAAAATCGAGGGTTCTGCTTTAGTAAGTTCTCCATATAATAGCGAAGGTGAATGTCCTTTCTTTCTACCACTAGACCTGACAGTGCTATCGCTAGATAATGATGGCTGAGGCAAGGTAAACTGCGCAGCAATCTGTGGTGACTGGGTTGGTTGCTGGGACTTATATTGCCGTTGTTCCGCTTCCTTATCTTCTTCTTGCCCTAGTTCTTGTTCCTCTCTTAGTTCTTGCCCTTGCTCTTGTTCTGCTTCTTCCACTTCTTCTTCTTCTTCTTCTTCTTCTTCTTCTTCTTCTTCTTGTCTTTCCTGTTCATTTCGTTCTTCTTCTTCTTGTTCAAGTTGTTCTTGCTCTTCTTCTCGTTGCTTTAAAGCTTCTTCTTGCTCTTGCCTTTCTTCTTCTTCGTTTCGTTCTTGCTCTTCTTCTTCTTCTTCTTCTCCTTCTTCGTTCCGTTCTGACTTTTCTTCTTGTTTTCGTTGCCCTTGTTCTTTTTTCTGTTCTTCTTGTTGTTCTTCTGCATTTCGTTCCTGCTCTTGTTCTTGCTCTTCTTCTTCTTCTTGATCCAGTTGTAGTCGTAATGCTGATTGTTCTGGTTGTTGCTGTTGTTGTTGCTGCTGCTGCTTCTGGATCAACTGTGATCTATGAGTAACATCAAAAAATACAGTTCTCGGCAAGATAGCCATTCTCTTGAGCTCGTAATCCACACTACCATCAAAAGCTCTTGAAACTCTATTACTTGATCTAGCGACTCTATAAATGTAAGACCGCAGCGTAGCTATCTTCCAAAGTTCTTTTTCCTTCAATCCCGCATATTTCAATTTTTCTACCTGCTGAGAATCAAGTTGACTTAAAGGGATTTCTATATTATCCACTACGAGCGCATCGTCAGCACCTTGATTGTTCATTCTGTACAGCGAACTTGGAGAATTTCCACCATTTTTAACCATGAATGAAATACCCGAGCTGCCAAAAGAATCAGTTTTCTTGCTATTAGCTTCAACTATTTGCCAAAACAAAGTAGGATCTTGTTTCAATGACCAAGCTTTAGATAAATTGTAGACTACTCTTGATATTGGTTTGTGTGTACAAATGTATAATGTTTCCCATGTGAAATCAGTCACTTCATACTGGAAAAATGGTCTTATCAAAGGATACAACATACAATATAAGTCTGCTAATGATAGCTGATCTCCTATTGATATAATCAAATTAAGAACAGCTTGTCTAATCGCCTCATTCGGGTGTAACACTAGCTTCACAGTTAGTTTAACCAAGTCCCATAAATAATGTTTTCTAATCATGCCTACTTTATTTAATTCGGTAAAAACTTTAATAACATTGATTACCACTAGCTCATCAGGATCATTCAATGATTGCGCTAATAATGGTAATATGTACTGTTCCAAACTAATGATACCGACAAAGATTGAGATGGAGACAATACTTGAGATAAAACTCAACCTTATTTGAGGGTTCTTATCGTTCAAGTATGTTATCAAATGACTCAAGATTATATCGTTTGTCTTCTCTTTACCAAAAAATGAACCCAGTGGTAGGATATTCTTTAACAAAGTCATTCTGACAAATGGGTCTTGGTCTGTCAACATTTGAATAGTAATATTTTCAAATCCTTCCATCATGCTCTTATAAGTTGTATCCATGTTTGTGTCGTTGTTAATCAAATAATCATTCTCAGTCTCGGGGTCACTATAACTCGCTTTCGGTTGATTCTTAAACAAGTTTGACATGTCACTAAACTTCTTTGCAACATTGGCAAGATATGGTAAACAGCCTGCTAAGACGGATCTTACATATCTTCCATTTTCATACGATGAAGATGACACTATATTAGAAGGAGTCAATGTTGAATTTGGACCAGATGTTGATGCTGTTGGAGAAGTAACAGAGATTTCATCCACCGCGATGTAGGTTCTTTTCAAAAACTGTTGTAATTTAGGTAAGATATACTCAGGAAATATATGAATATTGACCGGCGTAATGACACTTACCATAGTTAACAATTGGGTGAGGCACCGAAGAGCAGAACTTTGAACATCTTCGCTAGGATCATCCAACATATAAATTAGATAAGGTAAACAACGATCCAATTTTGCTTCATCGTGTAATTGCTCTCCAAAGGATAAGATTAAATCACATGCTTGAATTCGAAATGACGAGTGAGTTGTATTTCGCACACTATGTAGAACAACAGATAATAGAATCAGACATGAACAATCGTTAGCAGAACCTGGAGAAAACACCTCAGACGTCTCTTTAGGTATATGATTTCTCATCCCAGGTAGATCCATTTTCAAAGGGATCATAAATCCAGGATCATTACTGTTGACGTTATGATCATCTTGGTAATCGTCTGATATCAAAGGCTTGAAACCCAAATATAGGGCAATTTTATCGAAATCGTTATACATCCGGCTAATTCTTAAGTCACATTCTTTGAATCTATCAGTCAAATTATCATTGGTTGACTCCGAGATATTTGATAACTTTTTCATATAAGGATGTAGAAAAGTATAGAAATAATCTGGGAATATTGTTTTTCTGTACTGAAATAAATAATCTTTAGCACTTAACCTATCATTCGGATCCAAGCTGATCATACTTTGAATTAGTTTCCTTATATTTAAATCTTCAATGGAGTCTAAATTTGGAAAATATTCTCGTTTCTTATACTTAAATAACTGAGGTAATGTAAACACTGACAATCCTTCTAAGTATAGCTCGGCGATTACACAACCCAATGAGAAAATATCCATTTGCCAAGTAAGTCCGCCATCTTCAGAGGCCAAGTTGTTTTTATTTACGCCTTCTCCTTGTGAAAGTCGTGATGGCTTCTGTTTTTGTGAAGAGGGAGTTGTTGTTGTTGTCGTTGTTGCTCTTGATGACAAAGAGGATACAGGAGGTGATGGTGATTGCATTTGTTGATCATAGTCTTGTTGTTGTTTATCAGCATATGATAAAAATCTTTCTGGTGCTAAATAACAAGTATGTCTCTGACTGGTATCGAAATAGAACGAAAATTGTGAAGGATTATCTTCTGGCAAAAAAACAGGTTTAAAAAGTGCAAAATCACAAAACAAGCACCAACTCCAAGAGGTCATCAATATATTCTCACTCTTCAAATCGCCATGATAAATGCCCTTTGCGTGAAGTTTAGCCAGCGCAAGTATCAATTGGTAAATAATCCATTTCTTCTCAATTGGTTCCAAAAATGGTCTTGTTGATATCCTATCAAATAGATTGTGCCTTATATAAGGGCGAATCAGATAGCCTGCTCTTGATGAGTCTATAATGGATCGAAATGGTAAAACATTAGGCATATCAATCAAATCAACACGTAATTTCTCCAACTGTTTCACCCAATTGGTTAGATCTAGTTTAGTGTTAGGCTTAATTAGCAATTTCACCACAACCGAACCATCTTTATCTAAACACTTGATTGTCTTTAAGAATCTTGATGAACTCAGTGGTTTAGAGTATTGAACGTTATTTAAAAAGTCAATATATGCTGATACGGCAATTGTTTGCGCTGTTGGCGCTAATAAAGATAGTTCTGCACCCATTGTGAAATTTTCCTGAAACCAGTTGGGGTCTTGTCTGATCAAATGCTGTTTTAGCTGCTCATCAAGTCATTCTCCATTGAACCGAGACAAGATCCTATTGATATGGGGACCCAATATCTACAAAATCAGGGGAACCTGTAAATTCTTCTTCTGGACTTGAGGCTTTATCAAAGAAAGTGGTGGTGTTCAGGTTTCTTCTCACAGGCCAGAACTACAACAATCCATTTGTTGTCCTTCTTTTGTCTCTCCTTATTTTATAAATCTAAACATAATGGTATAAATTGGGTCAAGTCAATAAATTAAATAGTAGCTTGCATGAAGTAAATTTTAAGAAAAGAGGAAACAGTGACTTAATTAATCAAGAGCCAAAGTTCATTTTGTAAAAACGAGTAAAACTTGAGAAATCTAAAATGTCTACAAAGCTTATATTCTTCTTAAAACCAAACAGAACTTTGAAGATAGTACAATTGAGTAAACAAGAATCTCCTACAAGGCGGATACACAATTAGAGTTTTAGATATTTATGAAAAAAGGAAAGCTCAAAGATGAATTTATTAAAGATACGATTGCAAACTGTCATAGAGACACACCCATATATATACATACTTCTTCCTTCTTTCCATCATTTAGTCGACATATACCCACTTTCTTTCTTGTTTAAACTTTTCAACTTCTTCACGTAATAATATTTTCATTTCATTTCCTGAAGTAGTTTTCCATTCGAAACTAAAATCAAAGGGCTCTTTAACAACTGGCTCATCTTCTAAATTTCTAACTTTTTTCAAAAAAGGATGTTTTAAACACTCGTTAACGTCAAGTCTTTTATCGATTTTCCAACATAACAGATCAGATAATAAATCATGAGCTGATGTACTAGCATGAGGATAAATGTCTCCCCATTCTTGTCTTTGATATTGTGGTTTAGGAGATGCAAAATATTCCCAAGTTGTGCTTGATCCATAACTTAGAATAACATTTCTTGGAGGTGTTCCCAAAACTTTACAAATTTCATTAATTTGATGCATCTGATCTTCTCCTATAAATAATGGTTTTCTCCCATATAACTCACCAAAGATACAACCAACCGCCCACATATCAATTTCTTTTCCGTATTTTTTATTCGTCAGTATTAATTCTGGAGCTCTGTACCATCTAGTTGCCACATAATTTGTAATGTTGCTAGATTTATGTGTATTGACCATGAATTGTTCAGATATACCTCTAGCTAAGCCAAAATCACATATTTTTATACCACCTTGAGAGGTGACCAAAATGTTACCTGGTTTCAAATCTCTATGTATAACATCAGCAGAATGAATATATTTCAACCCACATAATATTTGATAAAGAAAACATTGGATATGGAACTCAGAAAATTGGACTGAAGAATGTATAACTTTAGCTAAATCATAATCAACCAACTCTTGAAAACAATACAACCCATCATAAGGTTTCATATAAACTATATCAACGTCTATCAAATTAATAATATTTTTATGGCCTTTAAAAAAAGACATCAGTTTCAGTTCCCTAACAGCTCTTTTCAGCAAGACTTCTTTGTTGAAAATACTGGTCACTTTTTTAATTGCTATAGAAACCTTTTCTTTCGATTCTAAATCAACAGCTGAACAAACAGTGCCATACGAACCTTTACCCAACATGTTAACAATATGGTACCTCCCATCAACATAAAAATTTGCCTTTTCGTAAACGACTCTATTTGGTTGTTGTTGTTGTTGTTGTTGTGGTGGCGGCTGCTGCTGCTTTGTAGCTTGGTGGGAAGGTAATTGTCTCGACACAAAAGGGTTGTCTCCAAAAGGATCGATATCTGTCATCATGTAATAGTATTAAACGGGGGTATAAGTCACGTTTTTGTTTCTGGTGTTTTTTTTTCCAGAGTGCTAAAAAGAGTGGTTGAGAACAACAGCAACTGAATTTGGAAAATAGTATAAATACAACTGAAAAGGGTGATATGTAATGGAGGAGGCTTCTTGGGGGACTAAGACAAATATACACAGAAAAGCAGAAACAAAGAACTTACAAAGCTAGCGCTTTCTTTCTTCTTTGGCAAAGACAAGCAAGTTGGGCTCTGCAATAACCAGCACAAGACGAGACACCAAAAAACAAAAGCACATCAGAAACTAAGCGCCAAAAGAAACAAGCAAAAAGAGGAGAATAAAATAAACTCCCTGCACCACACTCACATAAACGAGACAAAGGGTAAAACAGCGAGACGCCAAAAAAAAAACAAATAACAGCAAATACGAGATCGCGTGACATGTCTCCCATATTTTGGTTTAGACGCGGAGAAACAGTCAGATCGATGTGGGTATTTAAAACAAACTATAAGGCGCTTACCACTTCCTACCCGTGTGATTGAGAAGAGCTATTAAAGAAAGAAATGGATATCAACACGATCAGTTGAACCTTTTTGCCTGACTTTGGATCGATATATATCTATACCAGGACCATCTACAATGTCCATTATCGACCCGTCCCGCATTATTTAATATGAACAGCTATGTCTTACCTACCATTGTATATGTCACTTTAGCTTCTTCCATCTATTGTCTCTAAAAACGCTCATCGAAGCATATGATTTACCTGCTGTTAACATGACTGTGCGTATTCAGTGCATGACTTGTTTCAAAACAACAGAAAGGGAGATGCTTTATAAATAATAGGTAAAGATCTAGACAGACTGCTTATAATCCATTTCTAGATTGTGATTTGATGCACTAGTGCCTGGGTTTTCTCATTTGATGTCTTGATCGAATGTGCTATTATAGTTAGGAGTGACATTATTGAGAAATTAGTGAGAGAACTGCCAAAAAAAAAAGGCCTGAGGACAATTATTGACGTGACTTATTTAAACTTAAGTAAAAATAAGGAAGGAAGAAATATTGTATAATATATAGATTTATGAAACAATATTATTATTAGGTAAATGAGAATAGCGATCAGGTAATAAAAAAAAAAAGGGAACAATAAGAAGGAAGCCAATGGCCAAAAGAAAGCAATAAAAAAAAAAAAAAATTTAAAGCAGCTGCTCCCTCCTCCCTTCCATGGATCTAACCAATAAAGATAACCCCAATCAGTAAAAAAGGGACTAATACAGATAAATTCAGGAACGCAACCAAACACAAGACAGAGAGTTGAATATCTCTCGCGTGATATGTAAATGAAGTAAATTAGAGAAAATAAGTTAACCAAAAAAAAAAAAAAAAACAAAGACAGCCAGGTATCAAACAAGAGAAATCGATACACACCCAAACCCCCAGGCATAGATTTCAAATGAGATAGCAAAAAACAAAAAAAAAAAAAACAAAAAAAATGACACAACAGAGAAAGAACTCGTAGTGATTACAGAGAGGCCAAACCCCTCCTCTCTTAAATCAAGCAAAACAAAATGAAGGTGAAACGCCTCCATCTGGAACGTGAGCCAGTTCTAACTGTTGGAACTTATCGGAACATTTATGGAAATATAATCCACTGATAGAGCCAGTTAATTGATTAAAACAGACGTAGTAAAAACCTGCAAAAGAGGCACCTCTAATATCTTTCACTGAAGCATCTGGGACTAGGAAAACTTCCTTCCATCTCATATATAGAAATTCATTATTCAAGGCGTTATCATAAATTTGTTTATTAGCTAATTCGTTATCAGGATTATAGTCTAAATTTCTCCAACTTGGGAATCTACCCCAATGTTGTAAATCGTTTCTCTTATTTGAACCCCATAACTCATTCATTGTTAAGAATGAATAATGCGGTCCAATGATTTCCCCTTTGAAAAAAGTAGTGATTTCAGGATGTGATTCAGTTAATCCGTGAATGGTTAAGAAGCCACAAAGATATGAGTGATTCAAATCAACTTCTTTCAAATCAACACGAACTTCGTAAGTTGATCTCCCCGATTGTTGAGACCCGATAAATGAGGAATCTGGTTTCAAAAATGATGATATTTTGCTTTTATACGACCTAGTGAAAAAATCTTTAATTTGTATAGGACCATTTTTCGATTTGTCTAAGAGTAATTTATTCTTTGACTTGTTTGAAGAGTGACCTATATTTTCAAGTGAGTGAAGGTTGCCATCTTCTATCTGACTGGTTAAATTATGTTTATTTCTCGTTGAAGATTCATTATCATCATGATCGCTGATACTGTTATCGATATCATCACCGTCGTGATTATCTTCATCAGTCACTGTCAAATCACCTTCAACATCTCTAATATTAGAAGAGGACGAGGAAGAGGAAAGTGGTCTGCTTTTCACTTTTAAGTCATGTTTGAGTTGGTCTATGTTATGATCGTTTAAAAAACTATTGTAATTCTCCGATTTAGGCGTTGGCATGATGAAAAGTGAACTGTTGTTGGTATGAATTTGCGGTAGACACGGACGGAATCAAGTTGAGTTTGTAGATGGTGGTACTGTGTAATAGCGTCTATGGGTACCGGTTATACAAAAAAAAAAAGCCGCAATAATATATTATATATTGCTCAAATTCCAGGATGAGAATGGAAACTGTGGTGGTTGTGTTTGCAACACGTTAAAAGGGTATAAACACCAAGGGAGTGGATGAACAATATAGGGAGTACCAAACAGAAGGATATATGCAAATAAAAGGTAAGAGAAGGACACAGAGACAGCTCGAAACAAGAAGAACGGCAAGAGAAACAGAAAAGAAAAAGAAACAGAGGAGCATGTATGGTGAAGGGTGACTGATTTCACACATCAGAGAGAGACCCAGGCGAGACGAGACGAGACAAGCCGAGGCACAGCTTTGGCACAACTTCGACTCCAACTTTGTGTTTTGTTTTTCCTTCGACTTATCGGTGACAAGCAGACAACAACTCTACACCGTCAACACAGACAAAGATAACAAATGTCACGTGTGGCTGAAATGCCGCTTTTCGTTTGTTTTTTGGCCCGAATGCAGCGCAAATGCAGGAGATTTTCAGGCAACGGGGAAAGCCCCTGGTGGAAAACCAATAGATCGGAAATTTTTTTTTCATTGGTTTGTCGCTGGATAGATAATGAACTTGTTCGTTTGTTTGTTGTTTATTAACTCCTTACTCATATAGAGAGAGACTCCTGAACAAAATATAATCAGTCAGACTCGCTCATATATTCATTCATTCACTCACTCACTCACTTACTCACATTCCGTCCTCTCAAGATGTCTGAAGAAAGTGGCCTTGTCCTCACGTTGGACGACATCTCCACCGCCTCTCCTCAATCCGACCCTAATAGAGCTTTAAAAGATATCTTTGCAGGTACCATCGGTGGTGTCACACAAGTGCTAGTGGGACAACCTTTTGATACTACCAAAGTTCGTTTGCAATCCGCCGCTAAAGGTGAGTACTCGTCGGCTTTAGACGTTGTTAAGAAGTTATTAAAGAATGAAGGTCCTCTAGCTTTTTATAAAGGTACTTTGACCCCGTTAGTTGGAATTGGAGCTTGTGTTTCAATTCAATTTGGAGTCAATGAATTCATGAAGAGATATTTCAATGATTTGAATGGAGGTGAAGGTAGAACTACAAATGCTCAGTTTTTCACATCTGGTGCTGCTGCTGGTTTCGCAAACGGGTTCTTAGCTTCACCCATCGAACATGTTAGAATTAGATTACAAACTCAAAAGGGACCAAACACAGAATTCAATGGTCCTTTATCAGTTATTAAGAAATTATACGGCTCTCAAGGTATAAAATCCATTTTCAGAGGGTTAGGTCCAACTTTGATAAGAGAATCTTTCGGTATGGGTACCTATTTCATGACTTTTGAAATGTTAGTCAAGAATGAGATGAATACTAGACAAATTAAGAGAAATGAAATCGAAAGTTGGAAACTATGTTTGTTTGGTGGATTAGCAGGTTATTCAATGTGGTTTACGGTGTATCCTATAGATGTCATTAAATCTATCTTGCAAACAGATGACTACAAACAACCTAAATTGAAGAATGCTTTGAGTGCAGTCAAGAGCATATATAAACTCAATGGCATCAAAGGGTTTTTCAAAGGTTTCTCACCAACTATTTTAAGAGCTGCTCCTGCTAATGCCGCTACTTTCTGTGCTTTTGAATTAACTATGAGACAATTAGGCTGATTCAAAAAAAAATAAAGATATATATATATATATATATACATTTATATATATCGAGGTGATTAAGTTTTTGTGTGTATGTATGTGTGTGTGTAGTAGTACTAGATTTATAGAGAAGTACAAATAATTAAATAATTTGTTTTATAAAAGTTACAGACAAACAAAAACATCGGTAAACAAAAGTGAATATAGCAAATACTAAAAACTAATAGCACAAGGCGGTTCCACACACTTTAAAGTTAATATAATCCAGTAGATAGGAACTTATCAAACCTTCTACTGTCCTGTCCACTACCACCTTCATCATCTTCATCGTCCTCATCATCGTCTAAATCTTCATCTTCTAACCTTCTTAGTAAATAATCAATCTCAACTTTCTTGGTTAATGGGATAACAAATTCCTTGTAGAACTTAACAATGATCTCTGGTTTCACTTTGCTTTGAATGTTTTGAGAAAACTTTAAAGTAGGATCTGTACCGTACGCTTTCGTCTTTTCCAACAATCTATCCAAAATCTTTTCTTCCACAACCGAGTTGGTGATAGCTGCTTCAATACCTTTGACATCTTTTTTTTTAATCATCTCAATGAATCTTTCACGCTCACCCACAAACTTCGCCTCTGCTACAAACTTTCCAAAATGGATTCTTCTAGAAAGTGACTGCAAACATTCAATATCAGCCATAGCTGCAGATCCCAAGTTCTCAAATTGATCACCTTTACAAGCTGCTATACCAGGTGCAATCTCATCTATATAAACCTTCATGATATCTTTATTGATATTAACTTCGTCGGAGTACGATGCTAGTACTTGAGGATAATTGATTTTTGGTAAGAAAGTTGGTAGCAGTTGATCAGGGAAGAATGGTAACTCGTCTGGAGCTTCGAAACGTCTCACTTGAGAATGAATTCTTTCATGTTGTGACAGTAGCCAGTCTAAAAAAGAGCCGTCAAAATCAGGAATAGGAAACTGGTTAGATTTGTATACCGAAGGTGATTCGTAAAATTGAGATCTTTCAATGAAGTTGAAGATGATTGTATCTTCCATTCTAACTAATGCATCTCTAATATTAGATAGATTTAAAACTGTTTTTGGCTTCATAAAATCCATCTTGTGAGTGTGAGTCAGTGTGTGCGTGCGAGTGTGTGAAAAAACTGCAATAACCTTGTATACAAAGATATGTTTATTCTATAAAGTAGGTGACTTTAGGTAATCGTAGGAGTATCTGCGTACGCCAGGCAAGACAGCACTTACAGAAAAAGATAGAGAGAGAGAGAGAGAGAGAGAGAGAAATAATCAAAAAACCAATTGTAGTAATCTTTCTGTCATAGGTGAAGAAAATCAAAGATTAAGCGGACCCCCAAAAAAAC
This sequence comes from Ogataea pilisensis, assembly GCA_003707685.2. Taxonomy (NCBI): domain Eukaryota; kingdom Fungi; phylum Ascomycota; class Pichiomycetes; order Pichiales; family Pichiaceae; genus Ogataea; species Ogataea pilisensis. The sequence goes on from PPKM02000036.1 coordinate 79,272, forward strand.
TAAATATCCAGAAATCCACAGTGAGGCTTCGCTTGAGAGACTATAGTAGGGCTTTTTCAAATCGGATAATTCTTATGTTACTATATTACGCCCAATTTAGTAAGAGTTTATCAAGCCACATTCCCGTTTAGGGTTAAATTAATTCCACCCAGCCAGCGACTATATTAGACCGTAAATCAAAGAATGGTACTCTGTCTAAATTGGGCTAATCACGAAACACCAAGAGCCTATCTATGCTCGATTTATCCTATACATCTCTGGATAAGAGATGTGAAAAAGATTAAGCGTCTGTTCTGGTGGATTTCTACAGTCGATCGACGCATGCTTTTTGTTTCAGTTCCCCACAATTCTAGTAGTACTAGTACCAGTTTTGAGGCAACTGTGTTCGGGTCAAGTACAATAAATAAACCATGCCATAAATCTCTGTATAACTACAAAAAAAAAGCATAAAAGCATAAAAAGTATCGTTATGGTGATGACTATCAATCAGTAACCTCTGAGGGAGTGTGCAATTGTTCCTGATCATACGCTAACAGAACCCCTTTCTCCCTATCCCCATTCTGTTCAACTCTAGCAATTTTTTCTTTCCTCAAATGACCAACTATATCATTCAAATCACCAATACTTAACAACATAGAAATCTCCCGCCACCATAGGAACCGATTTACTCTGTCTTCTTTGCTACTACCAAACCCGTAATTCCCGTATGCGTCTTTCAAATCCTTCTCCGACTTATCATTCATTTTCAAACTAGCCATCAGTGATTCGTTATAAACACCTCCCATATAATCGTCGTATAGTATAATGCAAGCAAATTGTAGTATTGTGTACACTATGGTGGTTAACAATAATGATAAAAAGATCGTTTTCCTATTTTGCACCATTTGTTGATACATTGATGAATTGGGATCTATGTTACTCCACGTTGACTGGTCCTGATGCCATCCATATCCTTGATAGGCCCTGGCAGAAGGATAATGATCTTCCCATGTCCCTGTACGATTGAACGTACCACTATTTGAATACCTTCTAGTAGCTGACCCATAGTTTGCTGAAGTTGACCCCCCTTTATGGTATGAAGAAGAATTGTCTTCCCATCCTATCTGATAATTATCATAATTGGCTTTCGTTTGAGGGTTTTTCAAAAGCGTATATGCAGCCAGTATTTTCTTGAATCTTTTATTCTTCAATTCCGCGGTCAACGTATGATCGTTACTGCTATTATTCTCTTCTTTCTTATTATGGGTACTGGCTGCTGCTGCTGCTGCTGCTGCTGCTGATGATGATGATGATGATGATGATGATAGGCCTAATCGTGAGGAAAAGAAAGATCTATTCTTTGTTGGTTTTATCGGGACACCTTCGTATGTTTTAGAATCAGGGTGATATATCTTTGCAAGTTTATGAAACTTGCTTTTCAACTCCTGAGGTTTAAAATTGGAATGGTCCTTAAAACCAAGAATCTCATATGGTGTAGTTGGTCTTTTGCTATCCATAGGGAACATCAAAATGAGTGTCAACATCTCTGGATCTAGTTCACGATGATTATTTGAAGAAGACGAAAGAGAATCATTGTCTGATACAGTTGCGTACCTTCGAATACACAGAGGATAACTTAATCCGGTAAGTCCCACAAGTTTACCTCTCTCATGTCTAACACTTGATGCAGGCTCATTACCATCCCGACGTATCAGATTATAATGTATTATAGAGGCACTGCGAAAATATGATCGACTTATAAATGGTGGCTGTTTGGTTAACGGTTTTATGACGACTTCGGAAATCATCGGATAGGAAGAAACAGGAACCTCGGTGTGCTCACTTGCAAATTTGCCATATGGGTTCCATTCAATTTTTTGGTCAAACAAAAAGATTTAAGCTGTGTATTTTAAAACTCTAGATACAGTTGTGTTTTATCCTTTCATTGAATCAACTTGCAAAAGATATTACAAAAAAATTGACGTTGAAGCAAGAGATTGATTTAAAAACCGCAAAATACAAAGATAAGGTTAATTTTTACTCAGCGGTCTTTTTAATGTGCCTCACAACTGAGCCTCACACGAACAACCTTGGAAAGAGTGAAGGAAACCACATACTAAATTTTGTGCGTTTGAATAGTAAGGTAAAGAGGTAAAGAGAGAGCCATTAAAACAAGTGGTGGTGTTTTTCCTATTGTAAATGAACGGTCAGAAATTCATTAACTATCTATATATCAGCAAATTATATATTCGTATGCCTGTATGTATTCTTAAGTGGTGGTATGGACAGCGATTTGATATAGAATATTGAAGTAAATAATTATTGACCTCTCAGAATGACAATAGTCTACACTACACAGCCAGCTGACTAAAATAAATAAATAAATAAATAAAAAAAAATACCTGAATAAGTGGTATCAAAACTTAAATAAATACTCAATATGGATAGAATTCACAAAATAACTCTAAAATATATCTATACTGACGGAAAACAATGACAAAGTTGAGTCTCCCTTTAGTCTCCCTTTAGGGGGAAAAAAAACACACACACACACAAAAACACACATTCTTATAAGAACAACATAATAAATACTTCTCTATAGTGAATTGGCAAGAATATCAAAACAAAAACAAAAAGAACAAACGATTAGAATTCTTCTTTTTGAGGATACCAAACCAATCAGTCTAACTAATTTTCAGATTTAATGCCGATATTGTTGACATTTCTATACATCAGAACACCATTATCACCTTCGACAAATTGACATGATCTAGCAGAATTCCATAATGAAACCCACATGTTTTCATCTGTATGTTTGTAATGGTCGCCCATAACGGTCTTAATAGCTTCAGTAGCTGGTCTAGCGTTATAGAATGGGATTCTAGAAACGTAATGGTGCAGGACGTGAGTTTCAATAATATCATGGAAGAAGAACCAACCGACGAAACCAAATTCTCTGTCGATGGTTGCTGCAGCTCCTCTAGCAAAAGTCCATTCACTATTTTCATAGTGTGGTAAAGAGGTATCAGTGTGTTGCAGAAAAGTGATGAAAACTAACCAATGGTTACAGAAAACATAAGGTAAGAACCAGTTAATGAACAATGAAAATAATCCAAAAGTTTGAACAAACTTATAGGCAACAAATGATTGAATTAATAAACCAATATCTGAAAGAACAATAAACCAATAGTCACGTTTTTCGAAAATTGGTGCACTTGGGTTGAAATGGTTAACTGCAAATTTAGAACGTTCTGGGAAATCTTGACCACTAGTGACATTAGTGGCAAGATATGCCCACCAACCACCAAATTGTTGTACGAGTAGAGAATATAAAGTTGTAATTGGAGCATCTTCAGTCAGGTCATGGATTTTTTCAGATAATGATAAACCTCTTGATTTCTTAAATTTCTCAACTGTTTTAGGAACGTGAACCATGTCTCTAACAATATGAGCTGTAGCTTTGTGATGTTTGCCATGAGAGTATTTCCAAGAGAAAAATGGAACCATTAAATAAGAATGCAAGACCCAACCGACGGAATCATTAACCCAACCATAGTCAGAGAAAGCTTGATGACCACATTCGTGAGCCAGAACCCATATACCAGTATATGGCAAAGACAATGTGATAGCGTAAGCTAACCATGCAACACCTCTAATGAATTGATTTGGAATTAAAGGGACTAAATAATTAGCAGTGAAACCCATTGCTAAAATAACTGCAATATCTCTGAAAACGTAATAAAATGATGTTGTCAATCTTCTTTGATAGCATTCTGCAGGAATTGAATCCAATATTTCTTTAATTGAAAAATCAGGAGCGTTAAACTCATTACCATAGGTGTCCACAGCTTTTAAGCCTTTAGTGAAAGATCCAAAGTTACCCTTTCTTTGAGTGGTGGTAGAGGTAGAGTTGTTGTTGTTACTGTTGTTTGATCCAGTAATGGTAACAGCAGACATTGTAAAATATTATACCTGTAGAGCTGAGATGAGATGAGATGAGATGAATGAAATGGGAAAGGATCTATCTTTCTTGTCTTAAGTACAGAAGCAGAAGTTGATTGAACTGTGATGTAAGTCTTTATAGGGCGATCTTTCTCTATATATACTGTATTGAGAAATAGAAGGCAGAGCAAAGTACTTTTAGTGATTTGAACGTAGGTCTAAGCCAATAATTGAGACAAGACGGGATGCAAGAATATATATATAGACTTATAACAGTTTATCTGATAGAAATGACAATATAAGAAGAAGAAGAAGAAGTCTTACTATATACATATACTAATAATCATTTAGGATCAACGAATCAAAGAGAACGGAAAAGAGAAGATGAGGTAACTACGAAACTTGGTGGTGCTTTTTTTTTCTTTCAGAAATGCAGGTCTAGAAATTAATCAGGCCGATTGTCTAATTCAGCTTGCTAATGTTTTAAATCTGTCGCGGCGAAGTATTCAACTAATCCACTGGATATGTGATTCCGAGCTACAGGAGGGACGAGCACGCGAATTCCTGAGCTGGACGGAGGGGCAAGGGGCAGGAGAGCAAAAGGGTCCAGCCCAAAGGACAGCCAGTAACCACCAGCTTCCAGGAGAAAAGACCTGGGCCCAACTTTTCTTTTTACTGGGGAAGCGAGTTTCGAGCCGGCACTGTCCCTCCCAGCCCGACGAAGAAACGTGTAGCACTGAAAGGTAAAACTACCACTACGCCATACTGGTGTGATCCTAACGTGGAAACAGTGTCACATATGAACAGAAGAAGCTAGCCCAACATACAATGCCTTCTTTTATGTTGAATGGCCTGCTGTGAACTAGAGGTATATATTCAAAAACTCTCGCCATCTTCCCTTAACTGCCTGATACAAACAACACACCATATTCTCCAACAGGGGAAACACGAGAAAAAAGAAATTGTGTTGGGGAAAAGACAAATCTAAGGGCAGTGCATTTTTCTTGGTTGTTGGGCAAAAAAAGGAGAGCGGCCAAGAAAAAGAACAGACTAACGTTACCCATTAGGTAATCAACGATAGAGGATAAAATAAAGTGAAATAAAATGTAATATTAAATCAATTAAGCAATCAATTAAACCCCAGTTGGGTAACTGTTACTGTTACTGACACATGTGTACTGATGGCAGACACGACACCCTTTGAAATCCGTCTACCGACCCGCCGACCTGCCTACCTGCCAATGTACAGCTATGTGCCAGTAATTGTAACTTTTTTTTGTTTTTGACATGTGACGAATAACCAATGACCTCTTAGTTGTTCTCTGACTTCTTTCCTCCACTGTGATTATGTCAGTATTTCCAGCTCCTTTTTAGTCACTTTATCGGCGTAGCGCGCAACGCGCAGGCAGCAGGTCCAAATTCTAAAAGATTTGGAAGACTGTGCTGTGAGTGAACGAAACCTACTTATCACTTGAATGTACTAGTGTTTATTAGATATTTGTAAAAACAAAAAAACACAAAAAAAAAGACACTTATTCTACTCATAGTAAGAATCAAGTTAGACCCTGCGTTCCCAGTGATATTTGTTCTGTCAATTCGGTCATTCATAAATATTCTTCATTTCTATAGCATCAAACACCCCTATCCAATTGATTCAAAAAAATGTCTCCTCAACAACCTGAAGAACTTAAAAAAAAGCCAGTTTCTTTTTCAAACATCTTACTAGGTGCTGGGTTGAACATGTTTGAAGTTACCACTTTGGGACAACCTTTAGAAGTCACCAAGACTACCATGGCAGCAAATAGAAACCTCAACATGGTCCAAGCAGTGAAGCACGTTTGGTCTAGGGGTGGTGTTCTGGGATTCTATCAAGGTTTAATTCCATGGGCTTGGATTGAAGCTTCTACTAAAGGTGCAGTCTTGTTGTTTGTATCAAGTGAAGGTGAACACAGATTGAAAACACTAGGTGCTTCTCCATTTGTGGCTGGTATTGGTGGTGGTATCTCGGGTGGTTTAGTGCAAGCATACTTAACTATGGGTTTCTGTACGTGTATGAAAACTGTTGAAATTACAAGACATAAACAGGCTTCAGCTGGTGTCCCAACCCAGACTTCGTTCCAGGTTTTCAAAGAAATCTACGCTAAAGAAGGTATCAGAGGTATCAACAAAGGTGTCAATGCCGTTGCTATTAGACAGATGACCAATTGGGGTTCCAGATTTGGATTGAGTAGATTAGCTGAAGATGCAATCAGATCTTTCAATAAGAAACCTAAAGAAGAGAAGTTGTCAGCTGTTGAAAGAATTGCATCGTCAGTGATCGGTGGTGGGTTATCAGCTTGGAATCAACCTATTGAAGTGATTAGAGTTGAGATGCAAAGTAAGACAGAGGATCCAAATAGACCTAAAAAAATGTCTGTTGCTGGTGCTGCTAAGTACATTTATCAGAATAACGGGCTAGCTGGATTATACAAAGGTGTCACGCCAAGAATTATGTTGGGTGTTTGGCAAACTGTTTGTATGGTCACTTTTGGTGATTATGCTAAAGAATTCGTTGCTTCGTTAACTGGTGAGACTCCGGTTGGTAAACATTAATCGATTTTTGAACTTAACCAGTTTTCATATAGATACATGTTGTGGTGTGTGTGTATTGTATCATGTTCTTTACCCTTGATCAAGGGTTGTATTTCAGTTCATGTATTCATGTATTATTCTTTTTTTACTTTGACTACTTAACAAGTTTTAATTAATTTCAAACCATTTATAGTTCAGTGTAGTGTAGTGTATAGAATTTAAATTAAGATAGATAGGGTGACAGATAAGATAATGTATGAATGAAATATACGTGATTGAATTAATCAGATATAATAGAGAAGATGTAGGAATAACATACACCCATAGCGGGTTATAAAACAACAACAAAATGAAGTGAATAAATAAACAGAATAAATTGATATCATATTCTGAAAACTGTAAAAACAAAAAAAAAACAGTAATGCTGACAAAAAAAAAGAAAACTAAGTAAATCAGTTATAAATAAAAGAAAAAAAATTAACAAAAAAACAAAAAACAAAAAGAATAAATCACTAATATAGATGCAAAAAATGGATAGTCAAACTGACTAACCAATTATGACAAGAACGAAAGAATATAATATACCAAAATAAAAATGAGACGAATTATTTATTGTAACAACTAAGACAGACAGCACTCATTTTTTTCTTTGGACACCCCATTTATCATAACAATATAATCCAGTAAAAGTCAACGAGAATCCAATCCACTGAACACTGCGTAATTTGGTTCCTTCAACTAAGATCGAACAACTGATAATAATAATTCTTTTAAGAATATTAGCAATTGAATAATTGATAGGACTGACCAATCCTAATATTTGGAAAGCAACTATACTTTGAATAAAATGAGATAATCCATTAATCATGAACAGTAACAGTAGTCTTGAGTCTATTAAAGTTAATGAAATGAGTTCATTGTTCGTTAATTCGGTTAATAAGTAAATCGGCAACGTTAAACAGAATCCAACTATTGAACAGTAGAATAAAACAGACATCTTGTCTAGTTTCTCCTCCGATGTATGGACTAATTTATTCAATGATTGGGAAGAATTGCCAAGTAATGGAGTCACTGGTGGTGACAAGTTTTTAGGAGTGATTGAAATTGGCAAAATTGGTGTATTTGAAGCAGATTCCGCTCTAATTATTTTCATATTAATATTTTTAGTGAAATAATCTTGATTAGAATTTTTAGCTTCATATGTTAAAATTTTTTTTGCAAAAATATTTTGTGAAACGAAAATCAACATTGAAATAAATGCGAAAATACAACCTTTGTAAAACAAATCATCATCAATTGATAAACTATTATTCTTGATACACGATAACATGACACCAACAACCAAAGGGATTAAAGTTAAATAAGTCTTTGAACAAAATTCTTGACCAAAGACAATCTTATAGATTAAAACTGTAGTTAATGGAGACAAAGCTTTAATAGTATGAACTAATGAAACTGGGATAATTGAAGTCGCCTTATGAGAAGCAATATGGCCAACAAATTGGAAAACACCCATTGGTAAAGTGGTTTTCAAAACGAAAACAGTTGGTCTGAGGAAATTTCCAGTAATTGAATATGAATAAGCATTTAACTCAGTTGGGAAGGTACCTTTTGGGAATCTACTTAACAAGGAGCCTCCAACTTCACGTTTGGCATATAAAGAGTTTGGATTAATATGATGTCTATGAGATGCAAACAAAGAATCATATTTTTTCACAGATACAACTGTTATCAAGCAATAAATTGCATTCATCAAAAATTGAATTTCTGTTAAAGTCACTGGGAAACTAAAGCTTTTCAGAATGGTTTTTGTTGAATTTGAAGAAATAACAGACACCAAATACCATAAAGCACAAAGAGAGCATAATTTCCAATCAATTATCGGAAGGACATCTTTATATTTAACAATTAAGTCTTTGGTTGAATTTTTCATATTATAAATTGTTGAGGAGTCTAGACCTAAAACATATAGCATTCTCTCAATAATGGAATATTTTTGTGTATATATTTGTATATATATATATATATGTGTGTGTGTGCGTGTGTTGTGTATCAGGTGTTGTAATTAAGTGACTGAAAAAAACAATCTGGAAAGAAAAAAATCTATGCTGGTTTGAATGAAGAACGAAAGGAACTGAGAAGCGTTTGACTTTCAAATAAATAAGACGGTAGTTGAGATAGAATGGTGTTTGCAACTACTTGAAGTAATGTTTGGTACTGGTATCAAAGTAAAAATTGAGTTGGGTAAGGTTGGGTTGGTTAAGCGAGTGAATAGAAGCTAATATGGAAGAAGCTAATTAGAATAGTTTAAACAAAAAAACAAAAAAATTTGATATTTAATAAATCAATATGAAATAGTATGATGATATCACAGTTACCGTTTGTTGCAAATAGATATTACCAGCAATTTGAATTAGGATCTGCTGCTGTATTGAAAAACTAAATACAGATTTCTGTACAAATGAGTAAAGGCTTTAATCGAATGGCCAGTACGTAGTTTGTAAATATACTATTGGAAAGTGTATCTAATGAGAGGATGTCAAATTACAAATCCATAAACAAACAAACAAACAAACAAACAAACAAGCAATAAATAAATAAATAAATAAAAAATAAAGTTGTTAGAAAAGTGAATTTCTCAGTAGAGCTTGAAAATGATGCTAAGACGAAGCCAAAAAAAAAGGCCGTAAAGAGAAAAGTGACCGATCGGGCAATTTGACAAACACAAGGAAAACTAGGTCTCTGTTATTGGGATAATACCGCTTTGGGATACTAGTTCTACAAATTGCCAGCCTCTTCCTCTTTCTCGATAGGAGTCTGGCCCCTGGCTTTCCTGGCCCAATCTGGTTGATCGTCCGGAAACCAAAGAGGAAGTAACATGAAAAGCTGCAATTGTGTGCGGAGCAAGGTGTTGATCTGCAGGTCCTGAAAATGAAGGTCTTCCACATTAGGCCAAGTGTCGTTTCATTTTCTACGGTTAATAAAAATAAAATGCAAGGGCAGTGGAAATGCACCAGAAATGCAAAACGTAGCATGTGCGATACAAACAAAAACTGTGTACCTGACTGATTGACTGAGTTTGACGCGTGGTGAGGGAGAACACGCTACCAGATACGAGAGAGTTTATGTGAATTGTGTGAACTGTGTGATGTGTGTGTCTCTCTGCGAAGTCATCAATCGTCGGGCGATATGATATATTATATATGTACTGTGCAAACTATCTAATACAGGGAAAGGGTACGGGTCTCACTGGTCACCGTCCATCCATTAATCTCGTGTGGACACGTGAGTCAAACTCCAATCTAAATAGACTGTGTTGCCTGATGGCCACGAGAGACTATGCTTTGTGCCCTCTAGACCTGTCTTGTCTGTCCCCTCTTGTTGTGATAGCTCTTTCTCAGTGTAATACGTTGCAAACAAAATAACAATCGTAGAATTATTCTACATACCAATAATCTGAATGAAAACCAACATCGGACAATCATGTCTTCAAAGCTAGCTTCATTTGTTGACGCAGTGACCATAAAAAAGTGATAGTAGTTATGAAACCTGTGGTGTGGCTTGAATTAGGATCCAAAATCTCACTTTGTTCAAGAGATTACAGATATGTCATCCCAGAGTGACAACTTCAAAGCTGTATATAAAGATCTTTGATACAAAACTGCTCTCTGTGTGCTTTTCGTTTATTGGTTCCCAAATATTTGTAACTGTTACTGTTACTGTTACTATTACCGTCACTATTCTCTTCCTTTCCACTTCCCTTTCTCAATAGCCATTTTTTTCCCCCTTTTCAATCATTTTTCTGTCAATTGATAAGATAAGCACGGTGTACATCCTTGCACCATCCACTATATTCACTGCCCATTCAGTAGAAAATTTTCCAGATCTCATACTTTTCTTTTATCTCTTTGTCCTTTTTCTTTTTTTTGTTAACAAAAATCTTTGTTTAGAATATCTATCGCTTTAAATTTATTTGATTTTCAAAGCTGCTTTTTAGTGTTTAGTGTTGATTGGCATCTTAATTATTTTTGCGTACCATTGGCTAATTGTTATTGATAGATCTCGAATTAAACCGCCTTAATAGTTACAAATCACAAGGAAAAAAATTAAAATAAAAATAAATGGCATCAACAATCCATCAAGATTCTTTGGTTGGCTGGCTAAGATCGCCGAGAAACAAAACTTTTTTCAACGAAGATCTAGTCACATTGAAACCTTCCCCTTATGGTGGCCTCGGCGTCTTTGCCACAAAATCGGTCAATCCTGATCCTCATAATCCAGAAACAGGTCTTTTGCTAAGAATTCCAAAGATTTCCATCTTGAGTGCTAAAAATTCATATATTTCCAACTTGTTATGTGATGCCAAAATCGATGGTATGTCTGCATTGGTTATTGCTTTTATATATGAAAAAGCTTTAGCTGAACGTTCCCCATGGTTTGAGTACATCAACTCGATCAATTTCCATAACGATGATAAAAGTAAATCATTGATCCTTCCGCCACCTTTCTGGCCAGAAGCTGAAAAAAACTTATTAAAAGGAACAGAAGCAGAGATACTTGGGGTGTTGGACTCTGAAGAGATTGAACAGCATTACACTCAAGCATTACAGTTCGCTCAAGAAAATAACCTTGATATAAACCCTTATGAGTTGAGTGTCTCGGAAGAGTCAACACAGGAGGAAAACCAAGCTAAGTTTCATGCATTTGCTGCAATTACTTTAGGCTTAGCTTCTAGAGCATTCAGTATTGATAATTATCAAGAGATTGCATTAGTTCCTGCAGCAGATTTGTTTAATCATGATGCCCATGGCAATGAACATGTTCATTTTGAAGCGTTGGGTGATGTTTGTCCCTTCTGTGGCAAAGCCGATGAGTGTGGCCACAATGAGTTTGGTGGACCTGATTCAGAAGAAGAAGAGGAGGAGGAGGAGGAGGAGGAGAATGAGGATGATGAAGAGGATGATGAAGTGGAAGACGAAGAAGGCGAACAAGTAGAAAACGCAGAAGATGATGACGAATGGGAAGGTTTCAGTAATCAGGACGCAGACAACTCAAATGATGAAGATGAAGATGAACCATTGACTGAAATAACCATGGATTACGTTGCAAAATTAGAAAAGAAATTAGAAGAAGAGGCGGAAAGCGGGAATGGAGAGGATGAAGACGATCAAATGAGCGACTACGGTGATGACGATAACTCCAGTGATACGTCTTACGATCCAAGAGAACTAATGCTGGATCCAGATGAATGTTGTGACATAGTTTTACAGGCTCCAGTGAAGAAGAATGAAGAAATTTTCAACACTTATGGAGAGTTATCAAACTCAATTTTACTTGCCAGATATGGATTCACCGTGGAGAATAATCCAAGTGATTATGTTAGTCTAGGTAAACAAATATTGAAGTATAAAAAAGAACATAAAGAATTGGAGAGAAGATTTGAGTGGTGGACTGAATGTGGGTTTGAACTATTTAGAATGTTCATCAAAAAGCACGATCACGATGAAACAACAGGACATGGACATGAGAACGACGTCAAAGATACATGTTGTGATGACGGATGTGGTGATGATGGATGTTGTGGGGACAACGAGGAAGATAACTACGAGGAAGAAATCGATGAAGAATCATGGTTATTAGACGCTAAAGTTCACTTTCCTGGCGCTATTTCTGACAATGCATACGCAGTTGCTAAGATCTTGACTTTAACTGAGGAGGAATTCAACGATTTATGTGGAGACCCATCTGATGCCGCCTTGGAGCGTTTGATCAAGCAAGATAAGAAAACTAATCAGTTGTTATTGGAATGGTTGCAGGTTAGATTGACAGATTATCAAGATAAAGGACTGAAGGCTGCTGATTACAAAAGAATGTTAAAAAAATCGTCCAAGGTCACTAACCGAACGTTGATTTCTATCCTAGTGATGAATGAGAAGTTGATCATTGAAAAAACGGTGAATTATCTTAAAAAAAGAGTGTAAACAGTCAAGAATAGACAAAAAGAAAAACACTTAAGTCGTTTTATTAATATGTAAAAGAAATAATAAAATAAATGATGTGTCACGTGACAAGACTTTTTTTTTGTTTTTGCCTGAGTAAGTACACGACTGGGAAAATGCCGCCGTCCAATTGGATGAAAAAATTCAACTGTCTCCTTAAACTCGCGATACCTTTTACCAAGCAGTGGGACAGCCAGGGCATCAGTGTGAAATATAAGAGACACAAGTATTCAAGTTGAACTTAATCGTAGTAAACTCGTGAAAAATTTCCGTATTAAGACATTATCATATACAACGCTGCAATTGCATTGCATAGCATACATTGGTGAATACTTAATCGTGTGTGTTTTTGGACTTTGAATACATCTAACAACATGTACAGAATTGCTTCAAGAAATGCGGCTCTTACAAAGAGATTTGCAAGCTTGCCAAAGTCACAACTCAGATTCCAAACAACATCAACAGCATCATCAACTATAAAACCTGCGAAGAATAGTCATCCAGTTAGAAGTTTCCTTTTGAAGTTAAGTTTTGCAGCTACTGTTTTCTATGGTTCCGGAGCTGTTCTTGCATCAAAAATTGATCAATTCCAAGAAGTGTTTGTTGACTATGTTCCATTCGGTGAATTGGCGTTGGACACTTATGAATACTACCGTTGGCACAGTGACGAATTAACAAACATGTTTTCATTTAGTAAAGTGAATGAATCTATTGCTGACGTTAAAGAGAAATTAGGTCTTGAAAAAGCTATTCAAATTCCAAAACAAGGTGTTGTTTCTGGACAAGTTGACCATACCACTTTGCCAAAAATTGAGCCTGATGCTGGTTCTGAAACCATTATTGAATCAGCTCGCGAGTCAATTAAATTACCATTAGTCGATGTGAAAACTAATGATGCTAATCTTGACGCTATCATTAGTCATTTAAATGATCTCATCTCCACTATCAATAAAAAAACAACATCTCTTGATGGTCAACAGAAAGTAGAATCTCTAAATAAGAGTATTACGGACTTAGCTTCTAAATACAAGGAGTTATTGGAAGAGAGGGAACAAAATTTCAAGACTTTTTTCGCTGAAAAGGAACAAGAATTAATACTTAAATTTCAAGGAAAGCAAGTTGAGTTGACTACTGATTTTGTTGAAAAATTAGTTGCTGCTAAGAAAGAAATTGAATTTAAGTATGAAGCCAAATTGAAAGAAGAAGTCGAAGTCACTAAACAAAAAATATTATTTGAAGCTGAAAACATCATTTTGAAATCCAAATTGACTGCTATTGATGAATTTAATAAAATTATATCGCAGAAAATTGATAATGAAAGAGACGGCAAATTGAAAGATTTAGATTCTCTAAATTCAAGAGTTGAACAAATTGAAAAATTTGAATTAGAACTGTCCCAAAGTGCGGCTGCTTATCAATCCTATAAAGCTATCAAGAAATCAATCAACAGTATACAAAAGCTTCTTGCTTCTAATCAACCATCTGCCAATTCAGGTGAATTATTAGCTGCCGCATTAGATGACTTGAAAACATTAAGCGCCCCATTAGAAAACGAGCTCATTCAAGCTGCATTAGAATCAGTGCCATCGAAGAATACCCTACTAAAGTCAGGTGGTATTTTGACTCAATCACAGCTGCTCTCCAGATGGGAAATTTTATTACCTGAATTAAGATCTGTCTCTTTGTTACCTCCAAATGCAGGTCTATTAGGTCATGTTTCATCGTTCTTGTTCTCTAAATTATTATTCTCTAAGACTGGTGCACCGGTTAAGACCGATGAAGACTCTATTGGAAATGATGTTGAATCGGTTATTGCTAGAGTGAATGATTACTTGGTGAAGAATGAGTTGGATAATGCTGTTGAAGAAGTTGCTAACTTGAAAGGTTGGGCAAGAAAACTGGCTGATGATTGGTTAGTTGAAGGTAGAAAGAAGTTAGAATTGAGTTTTTTAATTGATGTTGTTGAAACTGAAATTAACATCAGTATCTAAAAGAAAAGAGTGAGAGTGAGTTTTCACAAATAAAAAGTTTGACCTTAGACTTACATAGAGGCTTTAGATTATTTTTTTTTTCATTTCATACTTTGAATATCCAAAATTTGATAGATATATGTGGTTTTCTCCTTTGTTTGACTAAATGGCTGTCCTCAGAATCATTCATTAATATGGATTATACTCGTTTTTCTTTGATGGAAAACCCTCACGTCGTGCTTATATTCTGTGTTTTTTTTTGAGTCATATGCTCTTTGACTGGTCGAATTCATATGTGTATTTTTCTCTTGTTGTCTCAAGTAGTTGCAACAGCATTATTAATTTTTCATCATGCTTAATTCTGCTCTATCATCCTAGTCCGAATGAATAGGTAAATTCGAAAGCATTTGGCACTTTAAAAAAAGGGGGTGGTAATATGGCAGTCAGTCGCGGGTCACTAAAATATCTTTAACTGCAGTGAGAATTGGAAGGTTGAAAGAGAGACAAAAGAAAGACAAGAAGAGTAAATAGATCTAAAGACACTCTATTTTTTTTTGTAGACGTATACATCATTTGTGGTGCCTTGTCTCAATTCTACAAACTTGCTTGACCAAAAGTTCAAGAACTTCCAAATAAGGACTCTTATTTATAGAAAACAATAACAGGAGAGTGACGGTTAAATCTTGACTGTCCCTGTAATCATATTTCAAATATCATCAGGTAAATATACATAGATTACACTACATAGGCAAGCAATGTCGTCTTCAACTACATCAACAGCAGCACCCCAAGTATACGGTGCAGATGAAATCAATGCAATCGTACTAGATCCAGGCTCGTACACTACCAAGATTGGGTATTCTGGATATGATTGTCCAAATGTAATTACTCCATCATACTACGGTGAAATTACTTCAACAATAACAACAGCAGAAGAAGATTCGTCTACCACATCCACATCAAGAGTATTTGACGAGAATGCATTATATATATCAAGAGAGAATTTTGAAGTGAAACCCATCGTTAAAGACAATATCGTGGTAGATTGGGATGGTGCAATTGATCAATATACATACTTGTTCAAACTACTTGGTATTCAGCCAAAGGAACAACCTTTATTATTGACAGAGTCTACGATGAATTCTTATAAAAACAAAGAAAAAGCACTTGAAATTTTCCTTGAGCAAGAAGAATTTGCAGGCTTCTATATGGTTAAGCAACCTACATGTGTTTCATTTGCCCATGGTAGACCAAACTGTTTAATTGTTGATGTTGGACATGATTTGATCACTGTGACACCTGTCATCGATGGTTTATGTTTGAAAAATCAAGTTATGGGAACCAAATATGCTGGTGCTTTCTTAAATCAACAGTTTACTCAGTTTTTGGAAGAAAAGAAAATCACTATTGACCCAACTTATAAGATCAAGAGCAAGAGGACTGCTTATTGGGATAATGAAGAGAGTAAAGCAGTTTTTGAAGAGAAAAAGTTGTTATATTCAGTCTCTGAATCTTTTGATAATTTTTCTAAGTTGAGAACTATTCAAGAAATGAAAGAAACTTTGTTGAGCTGCGCCATTGATACTGATGGCGACTTGTCAAAAAATACGGAAGCTGACAACGATAAAGAGAGTACAGATAATGATAATGAGACGCGTTACTTTGAATTACCGAATGGTTTGAATATACCATTCACTAAACATGAAAGAATTAAATTAGGTAATTCGTTGTTTGACCCATCGCAATCTATTTCTACTGTTGTTAAAGGTTGGGAGGCCCCACATAACGGTAATATTATCAAAATGATTGGCAACGATTACGACAAGACATCCAAAGAATATGTTCCATTGAGAAGAACAAAGAAACCAGAAGAAGAAGAAAAGGATAAAATGGATGCTGATGAGAATGGAGAATTTAATGGTACTATTAACAAAAATGAAAGTAAAGATGTTACCGAACCAGTTGACAAAAATGGATTAGGGCTTACGAAGTTAGTACAGGAAGTTTTGGATAAGCTTGACGTTGATTTAAAACCTCAATTAGCTAATAATATTATCTTAACGGGTGCTACATCATTGATTCCAGGCTTGAATGCTAGATTACAAAGTGAGTTAGTGTTACTGAATCCAAGTCTGAAAATTAGAATTCATTCTTCTGGTAATGTTATTGAGAGAAAATTTTCATCATGGGTTGGAGGTTCTATTTTATCCAGTTTAGGTACGTTTCATCAATTATGGGTCTCAAAAGCTGAATATGAAGAAGTTGGTGCTGAAAGGTTAATCATTAATAGATTTAGATGATTTTTGATAAAGATGTTCATAAGTGAGTATTTTATTCTGTTGTGTATTAATGATTGTAGTTAGTTTTTGATGATCACGTTGGCAGCCGATTCGTGAGTGTTATAGAATTTGTATGGAATTAAAATTGCGCCGCAAGTCCATCATCATGTGTAAAAAATGAATGATGATTTTGTGGCTGAGAACCCAAGATAAGGTTTCAGTAGTGAACTCTTGTCAATTTGGAAGGAAAATATAATAGGTAAAGGATACCTATGTAGTTTACTGAAAACAAACAAAATACTGCATGCACGTAGGCGCGCGCGAAAGCAAACTAACATACACGAGATGAGTCGCCTCTAACTTAATTTTACCGATCCTCAGCATGATTTTGTCTACAAAATAGATTTTCAATCTCTGGAATTTTAGAGTACAAATTCCGTGAAGTTTAGTAGTCAGATATGCACAGAAAAAAGTCATTATGTGAACAGCATGCAGACTTTTTCTTCATGTAAATAATCCTGCTCTATAACCCTTCACAACAAAGCTTTCTAAAATATAAGAAGCAATGATCTCTTGTTTTGAGGCTCAGTATCTCTTAAACAGACGCCAACAAAAGTGATGTGCCAATGCCAAGCATAAAAAAGTCCTATATCCGTGACAGGGCATGTGAAATGAAGTATGAAAACAGAGTCGTAATGGGATATACCACATAGTTACTTGGTGGCGTACACACTGAGTATACTGAGTACACTATGTACGCCACCAAACGAATAAATGAAAATCAAATTGCTCGATGCGTCATCCCCACAAAACAATCCCAATTCTTCTTGTTTTGTGGGGATGAGTCCGTGTGTCGCGGTTACCGTGCACCACTTTTGATCATACATAGATTGAGGAGAAGCTTCCATACATTTGGACCTGGCTTATATGTTTCTTTTTCCGAAGTGAGGAGAAAGTTAAGGCTTAGCGTCTATTAATACCAAAAAATTATCTCACTTAATCAGGTTGGCATCGGCATTTAAGGTTTCATTGCTTTTGATATATACATATAGTACGAATATGCATAGAAGACGGAAAATAAAACTTGCAGTCAGACTTTGCTCATCCTTCATATCTATCTTATTGGCAAACCTAGACCGTCATGTAAACGCCTTAGATTTCTATTTAAGCTGTCCTTGGCGAAAAGTTGTTTTTTTCACAGGCAACAGGGAGCAATTTAATGTGTCTTCGATATATAACTTCTGGTGTCTCTGTATCAATGTAGCACTAAGAGTTTGGGTGCACATGAACATCGCAGTTTCACTCATATATCCCAGACTTCTATGCATGACTGCATTCCTATCCTGCTCGGAAAATAATTTTAGGGTTTGTCAGAGTCATTGAAATATTTATAAATATCCAACAAAAGATACAATTTTTTCATAATAAATTCATAGTAGTTACCATTCCACTACAGTTTGCCATTGTTTTTATGGAGAGACACAGAACAAGTAAGAGGTGAATTTTTTATTCTCAAGTGTCATATTTTCTTTTCCTAATAGTTAAATCCAGGACCTCTTGAAGCTGAAGAATGTTGTCCAGAACGATTGTTCAACAAAGGCGACTTAGCGAATTTGTGGGAAGATTCTTACAATGCATCAGACAAACCCCAGACGATTTTTACTCCCTCCGAACACACATGGCTGCAATAAGGGACCATGCTAATGATATCAAAATTTGTGAAGATGTAAGTGACGAGTTGTACTTACGACTTGTTCAATGTTATTTCAAGCTAACAGTCTTACGAGAAAAAGAATTGAATAGATCCTTGTCTGAAGACTTTGCGATGGGGGTAACTTCTTATGTCGGATTACAGATTCAAATGGTGGAAGTTCTCTCAAATATCAAGCTTTCTAAAATGAGGCCCTCAACATACAATGTTTACAAAAATGTGACATCTTTTCCTGGATTGAAAGCCAATGAAGGTACTGGGGACATCGGCATTCCACTAACTGGTGATGAGGATTTCAGTACCATTTCCGGAATTGTTATTTTAATAAAGGGCTTTGAAACAAATTTGAACTTAAACTTGTTTATTTCAAGACAATTTAGACTTGATAAGAAGAAGCGTACAGAATCCATAGTCGCTTTCGGTGTACCTCCCATCAAGCTTGGTATACCTCCAATCAGGCTGATGTACTTACAGTTGATAGATTTTGAAGGTCTATACAGACATCCAGAGCTGGGCCAATTGAAAAGTTACTCTAAGAAGTTGTTGAAAGAGCTGATGATGTTCGCTTACTACATTTTGAATTACAAGATGGGACTTATTGCTTGGAAAAAGGAAGTCATGCAAAATGAGTCGGCTCGATCGATTGTTCTGTTTTACGTCAATGAGTTGGTGAAAGCCTCTTATCTTCTCTTGAATAATTGGGAAATGAAAATGGGGGGTGACCATATCTCAGATGATTTGGGTTTGTATGATCATCTTGACCATAAGGTTTCTTTGACATATATTACTGATTCTTTTGAAGGTGACGGAAGAGTACCTACTAAGGATTTTTTTAATATTAGTGTATCACCAGGATGGTTTCTCCGAAACTTGCGTTCATTGTGGAATTCCATGTTGGATTTTAGCAACGTTCGCTTGTCCAGTATTCCAGATGAATCCAAACTTTCCGAAAAGCAAATAGATGAGAAAATAAGAGCGGCTACTACATCTATTCAGGTTATGGCCATAATGATTCAAATTGACGTTAGTTACTTCAAGAAATTGGACGGTGAGTTTGTGCATTCGATAGTGATGGATGTACTAGCGCTATTAGAGTACTGTCTTCGTCACACCTACATGGCATTTGAATCGACCAAACAATCAGATGAACAAATGGATCAATCCGATACTCTGTTCCAACGATCACTATCATCAAGTTTAGCGAGGTTAGGAGTTAAAGAACCTGAATCAAATGAGAGGGTTGGTTCCAAGATCTTGTATGAAGGTTCGTATACCTCAACAGTGAACCCACATCCTGAGCTTTCTTCTCCTCAGCCAAAGTTTGGTCATAGAAGTCTTAATTCTTTGTTGTTTGTCCTTGTTCATTTAAGCAGTATGGTGGATTCAGTACCTTCCATCGATCGTTGTTTCGAGGTAGTTTGCCGCGAACCAGCTGGGGTAAACACACGGGATGGTGATCGGAATACAGAAGCAGGACAACAGATTGAATCTAGACCGTTATTCCAACTGTATACAGATTGCCTTCGATATCTTATATTGTATCATGTTCGTAGTCAAGCTGGAACAAAAGTGCTTGTTTTGGAAGACCTGAACCAGTCATTGATTGGATGCAGTAAGCCATATAGTGGGTTGCAAAATGCTTATTTAGATTCTATCAGAACGACAAGAAAGTTTATATTGGAAGCTTTTTGGAACATTTCGAAAAAATCAGTTGACGATTTTTATCAAATGGTTGGAGTTGAATTAGGATTCGACTTCCTAGCCTCTTTGGATTGCACCCCTGTTAGTTCAATGATTTCCAGAAGTGAAGGCTCAAACAATTCTAATTACCTTTGTGGGGGCGTTAGAAGTTTGAGAATGAGTTTCAGTGACGGGAAAGACGACAACTATGGAAACCTGATGCTTCCTTCAAGGTTCGAATACTTGGAGCTACCTGAAGAAGAAAAGAGAATATTTAAAAAAATGGCTGAGGAAAGAAAGAATGATTTGAGAGAGTCGATTGATAAAGGTTATGTAACTACATCTCTCCCATTTTTTAAAGGCGACGGGGAAGACTATCTAACATGGGAAAAACGAAGACGGAAGTTAGAAGATGAAAAACATTCTGGTGATTTACCATTTAAAGAGGAAGACAAAGAGAAAGAAGCGGATGTATTAATACGTCTATTAACTAAAGATTACAATAACTTAAATGACCCTCCTTCTTCTGAAGTTTTACAATTTGCTGAAGCCCCAATAAATAATGAAAAAGATGCTACACCAAGAAGCGTACCAGGCCGTTTCCATATTCCGAGTCTCCACATGAAACTACACTCTGAATCAAAGAGAGGTCATGTTCATATTGATGTCCAGGAAGAACATGACACGGAAAGCTATTTGACTAGCCATCAATCCAGCGATCCAACTCCAAGGTCCAACCCGGTTGCCGAAACTGGAAGTCATAAAGATTCAGAGAAAGGTATGCTTTTTAAAAAGATGAAGAAAAAACTTCAAAGAACCTGAGATTATGGATTTTCATAATTTGTATTTGACTGAGTGTTTTTTTTTGAATTTGTTTGTATGGATTATATTGTACGATAGTATGTATGTATTATTAAATGCCTGAAAAGAAGTAGCATAATGGATCGTTTTACCAGGATTATTATCGTTAGTGAAATTAGTATAGCGGAGAAACGTAATAAAACTCGAAAACCAGCAAAACTAATGTCAAATAGTGAACGTGAAACTGGTTGTATGTACCAAAGGTTCAAACAATTATCAAAATAGTATAAAAAAAGCCTACGACTAAACAGTGATGATGAAGGAAAATATAAAAGCTCCGCTTCAGCGAGTCAGCAAATCAGCGATAAAGATAAAAGCTTAAAAAAGAGAGAGAGATAACACCTAGATTAGAATGACTAAGACTTAAAAAGGACTCAAATGAAGCAAAGAATCAAAGATTATGAACAAAGGTATTACAGCGAAAGAAAGAAATTAAAATGACAATATGACTATGGTGTGCAAGGTGAGAAACCAAAAAAAAAAACAAAAAAAAACAAAGAGCAATTCTTAACAAGCACACTGCTGTTCATTTGTATTCGGTTTTTTGTTCAAGTCAATTGTCTTTTTTCTTCTTTGATTCTGCTGATCTAATTTCTCATCTATAGGTAACTTCGAAGCAATCGCTTTAAAACATGACTTAACATTCTCGCCAGATTTTGCAGAAACTTCGAAATAAAGCAAGTTGAGTTGATTAGCAAGTGATAAGGCTTCATCCTCAGGAACCATTCTTTCACTAGCTAAGTCTAATTTATTACCAACCAAGCCGATTACTATATTTGAATTAGCTTGTTTTTGTAACTCTTTGATCCAGTATTTTGCCTTTTCTAAGGAAGATTCTTGTGTTATATCATAAACGACTAAAGCAGCTTGGGCGTTTCTATAATACATTGAAGCTAAAGATCTATAACGTTCTTGACCTGCAGTGTCCCATATTTCGAATTTGACAGTCGTTGATGGGTCGATTTGAATAGTTTGCGTCAGGAATGCTGCTCCTATGGTAGACTCACGTAAATCTGTGAATGAGTCCTTGACAAATCTATGAACAATAGAAGATTTACCCACGGCAGATTCACCTATATTGTTTGAGCGTTGAGTAAGATGTAAACCCTGAATGTTAGTATAAGCTGGCCGACGAAACCAAAAACGAAGTACGTGCATACATACCTAATAGCACAAGTTTAAACTGAGCAAATCTTGTTTCTTCCATAGTAGATGATTGTGATGATATATCCGATGTTGACATTACTGTTTAGTTTATGGGTTGTCTAGTTAGAAATTGGATATTTAATAGTTAATAGTTAATAGTTGATAGAACAGCACTTTCTAACCGATGACAGTCTATATATGAAGCTAAAGAGGAAGTGTACGGTAAGGAAGCAATAAAGAAATCGGCACAACTTGTCTAAGTAGAACTAGGCATAAACACAAGCCTGCCTACACATACGTACGTACATATAACATGACATACAAACAAACAAAAAAGATAACAGAGAGCCAATCTTTACGAAAACCGGCACAGAATTTGACAGACGCAGATTCCTGTTTCGAGACATGGCGGTGAATAAGTTGTTTAAAGGCATGTTTTCTTTTACTTCTTTGACGACAGACATATGTGATGTATTCGTGTTTCAGTCCTTCTTATGCATATATACAAGTTTATAGATGTGATAAGTAAAGACGGGAAAGTAAGAGAGTTGGCAAAATTGAAAAGAGTGGAACAGAATCGGATGACAGTCACATCTTCCTGTCTATTAACTGGCTATTATGTTACATAAGACTTCAGTCGACAATATGACAGATTTAAGACTCAACAAGCTGAGGCTTAAAAACAACAACACTTTCAAATAGGTCTGTCTATTCATTAATTTTGGCTAAAATTTCTCTGTCAGAGAACAACAAGTACTCTTCGCCAGCAACCTTAACTGGTGAGCCACCGAAACTTGGTAACAAGACTTTATCACCAGCTTTAACGCTTGTTGGCACCAAGTCACCATTCTCATTAGGAATACCTGGACCGTTAGCAATGACGACACCAAATGACAACTTTTCTTGATTCTTTTCAGGGATGTAAATGCCACTGGCCGTTTTACTTGCCGCCTTGGCCCTTTGGATTAACACTCTATCAAATAGTGGTTTCACTGCTGCAATGGACTTTAAAGCTAAAGACTGCAAAAATATGTATGTAAATGAACGTTCTCATTATAACTGTTAGTATATATTCACATATTTTTTAATTGGAATGATTTGCAAAGGTATGAACGAGCACACTTCATAAAACGTTCCCTCCAGCTTAAAGGTGCAATTTTCGTTCGGTCGCAGTTCAAACAAAGATGCTTACCATTTCTATTCTTATAATTTTTGCAAAACTTAGATTCTGACGAAGAGTAAATTGTATTTGTGTCAGCTAGTGAACCCTTCCTGTCTTCTAGTGAACTCTTTCTTTAATTCAGCTCTGTTCAGCTCTTCTCGCTCAGCAGAAGCACAAAATTCGCCCAGTGGGCATTGCATTGCTTACGTCATCGCGCCAGTGGAACTTTCCAGACGAGCGGCTGTTTTACTGTGCAAAATGAAATGGTTATTACTCTGTTGTACCCTTGTTGGTCAAGTTCTGCTACGAAGTTGATGTCTATAGTGACTGTATCTCTTATTAACTATATCACATACTGACCAGTCAGATCCCAACTACTTTCATCAACATTCTTTGTCTTTTTCTGCGTCTCTTTGGGTTGACACTAGCGCTTGTTTCCACACTATCCCAAATTTGTTCGTTGATTACTTTAGGCAATTTTCTGCCGTATAAGCACTGATCAACTAGCCACGTACCAACTATGAATTCTTCTTTAGTTAGGAGTCCGTCATCATACTCTAGTAAATTTGGATCAACTTGTTCTTTACTAATATTCATGTCTGACATCAACCCGTCAACTTCTCTTTTCCTTGGTTCCATCAGTAAATTCCAAATCTTAGCTAGTGTTTCGTCAGAAAGTTTGGAACGCCGCCATATTTCTCTCACCAATAGCCCATGCACTTTTTGAGAGTAGTGGTGGTTATTTGTAGTGTAAGTTAATGCGTTAGTAGACTTGTTAGCAGTAGCAACAACGCTCGAATCCGCATTACGATGATCCGGGGTGTTGGAATGCAAGTCATGATGATTATCAGAGTTTATATTATCATGTACGTTCTGATCCGTCTCGCTTTCCTCTTCATCGTTAAAAACGTACACACCTTTATTGGCAGCCCATATACCTTCATATCTTTTCTTTTCTTCCTCAGTGACAGCATTAGAATCAGTATGATGCTTCCAAGGTTTTGCCTCGTTGAATACTTTCTTCGATGGTTTCTCCTTTCTCAAGGTGGTTTTAAACTTCAATTGTGGTGGCTCTTGATTAGCTACATCCATCACTGATGTAGTATGGTGGGCTTGACTACTTTGGATTCCAAATATTTTTTGAAGCCTTTTTTTACTACTTAAATGGACATGTTGACGAGTCTGTTTCTGTCGACTGGTAGAATAGACTGGGTATTGGGGAAGTTCTAAATGAGGCGTTGAAGCCCCACTAAATGAGTCACGGTTATCTATATTACCATTGTTTGGAACAGTTGAAGAAACGTTTGCAAAATGATAGATATCCGGATTTATCCTTGGAGCTTCTAAATCTGATTCAGATTCTATGTATGGGGTATCTGAAGAGCCATGGTCATAGCGGGTGTTTGCAGTATCATTTGTTGGGGGACGCCTTCTGTATAACAGCTTCCTATTGTCCAGATTATCATTACTATCAGTGACGCTAGAAGATACCGAAAACATAGACAGTTCGTTAGGAGGTGGTTTGCGTCTCTGTTGTTTTAAATTTGTACCTGACAGAACAGGAGAAGATGGAGAAGATGAGAAATTATTTGTGTTGCTGTTATTATTGTCATCTGAATCCATAGCTATCGGTCTGAGTGACGGTTTTGTCAACTCTGCTAAGCTGCTGAAATGGTTTTCAGGAAGGTGGGAAGAGAAAGATGTATCCTCCCTATTATTATCAGACACGTAATATGATTTCTCAAAGTCATCTGCTTCATCGTCATCTTCTTCTTCCTTTTCCTCTTCCTCTTCCTCTTCATCGTAGTGAGAAAATTGAGACTCTTCTTCTTCTTCAAACTTCTCATCTTCTGAAATCATTGGAAGAGACAAAGAGGAATATGAGTTAGAGTTGCTCGGTGATCTGTTGAGAAATCCAGGGGCAGACATCATTGGAGGGCCCTGGTCACCAATCTTTGCTACATCAGGACTTTCTGTAGTCGACAATAAACTGTGAGTCTCTGATCCATGTGGTGAAGAATGGAATGCACCTCTAGATAAAGGATCATCGTAAGAATCGAATCCTATTCCAATAGGAGGCGTGAAGTTATTTTCATTGTTGTCATTCAGCAGTCGGTTAGAAACATCGCTGTTATTTGTTGGACTGTTTACAACTTGAAAAGTGGGAGACTTCAATGTCGGTGGAGTTAAGTTCATAACTGTGGATTTCAAAGTTGGAGAAATTTGAGGAGTTAGAAAAGGACTTCCAAGTTTCAGCGGGAAATCGCTATTTGAAGACGATGACATGTTATTTGGAACCGAAGCACCAAGGGGCAAAGTTAAGGAATTCACTGACTGGCTTTTCGGCAAACGACAATGAGAGTTTGTGTCTACCAATGTTGTTGTCATTCCGGTTGAGCGCATGCTTGAAGTTTTTGCTTTAGCAACTAAAGATGCGGCGGCTAAAGCTATTGAAGAACTGGACTTATTAACAGAGTCCCACGTTGTCTTTTGAATATTTTTATTATTATTGCTGTGTTGTTGAGGGCTAATAAGCGCAGCTTTAGAATGAGTTGAAGGTGAGCTGTAAGATTGGTTTGAAGATTTTTTAGAACCGGGTTTCACTGTAGCCGAGGACATATCTGAATGGGTAGATGAGGATCGCCTTTGTGAAAGTGAAATTGCCGATGATGGAGTTGTTGTAGCAGTAGTTGATTCTTGCTTCCGCTGAATTGATCCAACAGAATTTCTGGAACTGTACGATGGCCTAGCATGAGAAAGAGATTGGCGTTTGCTTGCAGTATCAGTACCGTCCCTCGACGATGTTCTTAAAGAGACCAACCCCGGTCTAGAATGTGAAGATGAATGCGACGACGATGAATGGAGTAAAGGGGTTATAGTTGGTGGATTATTTTGTTGTTCTGCTTTCTTAAACATCAGTGCTGCGGCCTGCGCAGCTAAATTAGGCTCGGTCAGTTGACCTTGTGAAGGTTCCTTCGAAACGGCCGATCTGGCAGCAATTGTGGAATGACTAGTCATTTTTGACATATAAATTGGGAAACACAAGTTCTAATTGTATAAAGACTTAAATTACATATACTGGTAGTTTGCCTTCATATACGATAAGCTGTAGAGCCAAGCTGTTAAATGAATGACAAAGAGAAATGGGGCGAACTATGCATCAAATGTGTTGGCTTGGAATGATGGAGTGAGAAACTTATGCGCAAGTTGATGGATGAGGTAAAAGTATTTGGGTTAATAAGTGGACTGGATAGTACAAAATAATCACTTTGATGGCAGATAATAGGAAAATAGCGTAATAAACCAAGGAAACAAATCAAATAGACAAGACAGAGAAGCCTGTTAAAAATAGATCAGCACCTGAGATTAGATAAGCCATGTAGTGCAGAGATGTGTATTGCTTGTATTTTTTTTTTTTTTTTGTTTTGTTCGTCTCTCTGAAAATTTTAATCTTTTTTCTTATTATCTGATCTCTTTCCCCCCTTATATCAACTTGTTATCAGATTCACAGAAGACTGCTATATATTGAACCTTTGGGCCACTTATTGAATCATTCACTCTTTGTATAGTTCTACGATGACTTCCAAAAGTTCTTCCGTCTCTCTCGAAGACTCCGCCACCAACAAAAAGTCCCTGCCTTTCACTGAGCAGCATTACTTCTCATCATATGATCATTTTGGGATTCATGAAGAGATGCTAAAAGACACCGTGAGAACCTTATCATATAGAAATGCCATCATGAAGAACAAACATTTATTTAAGGACAAAATCGTCTTAGATGTTGGCTGTGGTACAGGTATCTTATCTATGTTTGCTGCTAAAGCTGGTGCTAAGCATGTCATTGCTGTTGATATGTCAAATATTATTGAGATGGCTCAAAAAATTGTGGATTTGAATGGTTTTGAAGATAAAATTACTTTACTGAGGGGTAAGTTGGAAGATGTCGAAATGCCTTACAAAAAAGTCGACATTATTATCAGTGAATGGATGGGCTATTTCTTGTTATATGAATCCATGTTGGACACAGTCTTGATCGCTAGAGATAAGTATTTGGTGGAAGGTGGATTAATCTTCCCTGACAAGGCTAATATTCAACTAGCCTTGATTGAAGATGGTAGCTACAAAGACGAAAAGATTTTCTTTTGGGAGAATGTTTATGGTTTCGATTATTCTCCGTTTATTGCACCAGCAATGACTCAACCACTAGTCGAAACTGTTGATAATAAATCTGTTGTGACGAACCATTGTCAAGTCATTGAATTTGACTTAAATACTGTGACTATCGAAGAGTTAGCTTTCCATCGCAAGTTCAAATTAACTGCTACTAGAGATGACTTGGCTCATGCCGTCGTTGCTTGGTTTGATATTGTTTTCCCATACGATTCAAAGGGGGAAAAAGTTGTCTTCTCTACTGGTCCTCATGCTAACTACACACATTGGCAACAAACTATTTTCTACCTTGATCAAGTGTTAGACTTGAAAAAGGGGGAAGTTGTTGAAGGTTCCATTGCTTCTAGACCAAATTCCACAAATAATAGAGAATTGGATGTTGAAATCGAATGGAACTTTGAAGGTTCTGGTGAAAACGATTCAAGAGCTCAAGATGGTAAGTTCAACTACTTTATCCGTTAAGCAGCAAATATTACCACACTTAATCATACTTAGCACTTTTAGTCTTAATTATATCTCTTCCCTCTTCTTCATATCTTGCTCTTTATCATTATGATTCTGCTCCCAATATTTTCCTCGTTCCATTTGCTAACAACGACAATAATGTATTATTACTATTTTGCTTTTATTTCATTTTGTTATCCATCGGCACATTGACCCCAGTGTTTTTTTTTTTTGTTGGTTTGTTCTTTTATTACTAGAGTTTGCATGTTTGAGTGCGCATGCCCCATATGTAAAAATTAGTCTGTATAATAGCTGTAATTAGATAAGGATATGGTGGGTAACGCCAATACCTGCTTCTTCCGCCCTGTTCTTTAATTCTTTTGACTCTGCATACATGGATTATTAATATAAATTTATTGCATCATTAACGCTGATTGTTGTATTTTGATGATAAAAGAAAGACTAGTTTTATAACGGCGCTTCATCTTTTGGAAATAAACCCCAGTTCATTGCCCAGCGTTAAGAACTTAGTCAAAAAAAGAAAAGACAATTGTGAGTGGTGTGATCTTAGTCATGTGATTGATTTTTTTTATTTTTTGTGGTTTTTTTTATAGATTATGTGTGTTTTTTGTTGTTCTTATCGATTTGCAATTTATTAGTGATAACTTTATAGGTTATCAAAGGTGATTAATACAAATTTGAGCAAAAATTGTCAAGAGCTCGTCATATATATACATAATGTATAATTCTTCAGTAGAAATAGGGACGATATACAGAGGCACAATACAAAGTATAAAAAACTTTGGTGTTTTCATAGCACTAGATCTTCCACCTTTGTTAGACAACCGTGGAGGCAAAAGAGCACCTGAAGGATTATGCCACATTTCCCAAATATCTGCAACAAGGAGGATAGAAAATCCTAATGATGTCCTAAAATTGAATCAAGAAGTGTACGTCACTGTCACGAACATTCAAGAAGATGGTAAGATATCGTTATCCATGAAGAATATAGATCAAGTCACTGGGAAAGAGACTATTCCAATAGGAGGTGCGCCTGGCCGTCAAAAACAGGGAAAATATCAAGGTACAGGGAGCAATAGCAATCCTCTTGGACAGAGTGTAGATGAGATAAGAGGACACAAAAGAAAACAGCAACCTGACATGTGGGAGTTGAATCAATTCAATAATGCATTTGGTGTTAAAAAAGTTACTAGAAGCTCCAACAATGACGAAGATCCTTTTGCAGAGCTAAACTCAGAAGATTCTGATGTAGAGGAAGAGTATAATGAAAATGTGGAGATTGAACTATTGAATGACTTGCCGCCTTTCTTAGAAGGGACCGATTTCAAAAACAAGAAATCAACGCTCAGGAACAGTAATAGACTGGCCCCTCAAGGAACTATGAATAGAGTTGCTAAATATGGATCAAGATTCATGAGCGAAGCGAAAAGAATGAAGTTAGAGAAGAAACAAGAAGAAGAAAAAAAGAAAAGGGAGGCAGAACGAAATAAGAAATCAGACGATCCATTGTTAAGTGATCTGATTCCGAAGAGTCAAATTGATGAATCAGACGCAAAAGTGTCCTACCTGGCTGAACTAGCTAGAAAAAAAGAAGAAGATGCAGTTGAACAATGGAGGAAGCAATCTAAAACTGAATCATACGGTATCAAGACAACAATGAGCATTCAAGAACAAAGGGAATCATTGCCCGTGTTTACTAAAAGAGACGAGCTGCTGAAGGAAATTAACCAGAATAATTTCTTAGTTGTGGTTGGTGAAACCGGTTCCGGAAAGACAACACAAATCACACAGTACTTAGCTGAAGATGGATTTGGTTCCACTGGGATAATAGGTTGTACCCAACCTCGTAGAGTGGCAGCGACTAGTGTTGCCAAGAGAGTCGCTGAAGAAGTGGGTTGTAAAGTTGGAGAAGAAGTCGGATATACCATAAGATTTGAGGATTGTACTAGTGAAAATACAATTATCAAATATATGACCGATGGTATGCTGCAAAGAGAAGCATTAGTTGATCCTGATATGAACAAATATTCCGTGATAATGTTAGATGAAGCACATGAGAGAACAATTGCCACAGATGTGTTGTTTGCATTGCTTAGAGATGCAGTGGTAAGAAGAAAAGGTGGTTTGAAGTTAATAGTCACTTCCGCTACTTTGGATGCCACTAAGTTCTCTAAATATTTTAATGATTGTCCAGTTTTCCATATCAAAGGTAGAACTTTCCCTGTTAAAGTTTTTTACACAAAAGAGCCTGAAATGGATTATATTGAGTCATGTATTGATACCGTTATTGATGTCCATGTTAATAATCCATCAGGAGATATATTGGTGTTTTTAACAGGTAAAGAAGAGATTGACACTTGTTGTGAAACACTAGTTGAAAAAATGAGTGTTTTATATAAATCAGATCCCAACATGTCAGAATTAACTATATTGCCAATTTATTCAGCCTTGCCGTCAGAGATGCAAACAAGAATTTTTGAACCCACACCAAAGGGTAAAAGAAAAGTTGTCTTAGCTACTAATATTGCTGAGACTTCCATTACTATTGACGGGATTTATTATGTTATAGATCCTGGATTTGTTAAAGTTAACGCATATGATGCTAAACTAGGAATGGACTCTTTGACGGTGCAACCTATCTCTAAAGCCCAAGCTGACCAGAGATCAGGTAGAGCAGGTAGAACAGGGCCTGGAGTTTGTTACAGACTGTATACCAAACATTCATACATGAACGAAATGTTACCAAACACACAGCCTGAAATCCAAAGACAGAACTTATCAAACACCATATTAATGTTGAAAGCTATGGGTATTGACGATGTTTTGAACTTTGGATTTATGGATAAACCACAGGAAGATTCAATTTTAACTGCTTTAGAAGAGTTGTACATCTTAGATGCCCTCGATGAAGATGGGAGACTAACTGACACGGGTAAATATATGGCTTATTTCCCAATGGAGCCATTGTTGGCAAAAACATTGATTAAGTCTATTGAATTTGGTTGTTCTTATGAGGTTGTCATTATTATTGCGATGTTATCTGTTCCTGATATTTTCTATAGACCTAAAGAGAAAAAAGAGCATGCGGATAAGATGAAGATGAAGTTTCAAGATTATAATGGAGATCATCTTACGTTGTTAAACGTTTATAATAAATGGGAAGACTCCAATTTTTCGAAATCATGGTGTCAAGACCATTTCATTCATGAGAAATCACTGAGAAGAGCGAGAGACGTTAAGAAACAATTACTGAAAATTATGGATAATTTAGATAGTAAAGAAAAAAAGTTAAACTCATCGGTTGTCAGTTGTCATGGTAACTTAGATCAAGTGAGGAAAGCTTTTGTTTCAGGATTTTTCAAGAATTCGGCAAAGAGATCATCTAATCATGGTCATACAAACGAAGAAGGTTCCTATCGCACACTTGTGGAAAACACACCTGTTCATATTCATCCATCTTCTTCACTTTTTAAGAAGAATGGTGTTGACTATGTGGTTTATCACACACTAGTGTTAACTAATAAAGAGTACATGCATTGTATTACTAAAATTGAACCTAAATGGTTGATTCAATACGCTTCTAAGTTTTTCAAACATTCTGATCCTAATCAATTGAGCCGTACAAAAAGAAGAGAAAGAATTCAACCGTTGTTTGATAGAAATGATCCGAAGGAGAAATGGAGACTGAGTAGAGGAAGGAGATAGTCAGTTGGTAATGTCCTTGTCCTTGTCCTTGTCGCTGCCGCTTTGACTATGTAGCTATAATTAAATGATTCATTTATCATCAACAAAAAAACATACATATATAATTTATTTCTGTGAAATGGTTAGACTAATATACAAAAAAAAAATTTCAAACAAATAGTAAAGCAGTAGTTAGTAATTTTCATTTTCCGTCCTTGAAACACTACTGAGAAGTGATATCCATATTATAATCAGCTTCAACCTCAGCTTCCACGTCATGATTAACTTTACTTAAGCTTTGCAAATGAGCGACAAGCTTACTTTTTCCAGCACTAAACTGTAAATACAATATCTTCCCAAAGATAACTATACCTTGCAATTCACTCAAGGCGGCCTGGGCTTCCTCGATGGAACTGAAGACAATCCAAGCTTGTCCTCTTAATGTTCCTTTGTTACGGTAATTAATACGTAACACATCTCCAAAAGTTGAAAATAAAATGTACAAATTTCGTATCATTTTTGAATTAGGAATTTTATCATTCAAGTTCTTAACGTATAGCGTATAATTTTGTGGTTTCTTATCAAGTGGTTGTATCTCGTGTCTCTTTGATTTCAATTCTGGTTTTTTTCCTTGTTGTGGTTCCAGCACTGGTTGTTGTTCAGGCTGTTGCTCAGGTTGTTGTTCTTGTTTTAGCTCTTTTTGTTCTTTTTCTCCTGTAACATCATGTTCTGTCTGTTGTTGCTCTTCTGAAGTTGTGTCCTGTATCGTAGACTTACTCGTTGCATTCGCTTTAGGAGCAGTCTTACTTTTCACCTTGGCTTTAGATGCTGGCTCAGTTTTATCTTTCTGTTCCACTTTTCCTCTCGTTGAAGTTCTGGCCTTTTTCGAAACAGGTTCCACAGGCGTTACCAATTGAGTATCATTTATTTCTTTCTCTTTAGCGAGGGATGCTCGTGTTCTCTTGGGTGGCATTTTCAGTGAGTTCTAGTAAATTGATCTTGGAATTGAACTGGAGGCCAACATACAAATTTATCTAACTGGCGAGTGATATTTGAATCCGCACCAACAGAAAGGGAGGAACGTCAAGTCAATGATAAAAAAAAATCGCTAGATAAATTGAAATAGGATTTAAGTTTATGTCTAGATCGTACTCCAGAAAGGAATAACATTTAGTAGAGTGAGTGTATCTAAATCTATTTGATTTGATAGTAGTATGTTAGATTCAGAAGATTTTCAGGATGTTTCCTCACTATATATTTGCACAGCCATTGAATAGTTTAGTTGGTGGTTTGCTTTCTTACTTCAGAGATTAAGACAGGGACGTTTGGCTGTTAGTTTACATGAACAAAATGTTTGGTTTAATATGACGTAGAGATACACCGATTGTTGAAGTTGGTAGGCAGAAACAGGCTTGAGAGTTTAGAATCTGAGTAAAGATTGCTTCAACGGGGGGAGGCAAACTGGGTCATTATATATTATACAGGGAATTTATTTAGATAACGACAGGTCGGACATTCTATTCTGTCCAAACTGTCCACCGCACCGAATATGCGTTGGCATTCCACATATACATCCATCCATACTTATATAGTTCTATTATTATATTTATATCACAATCAGAGGGTGCTTTCGGTTAAAAAAGACACTTCGTTTGTCACTCATGCTGCGGGTCTTGAATCCGCCTCATAAACATGGACCAAAGAATATCGATCATCATTAAGTGATATAAATATAGAAATATCTAGGTGTAGTGGCAAATTTCCGTGCGTGCGTGCGTATATCGGTAGTATGGTAATTTAATGATGGTTGTTGCTTGTTCTACATAAAACAGCATTGACTGATGAAAGACATTAGTTTTCCAAGTAATGTAGCTCTTATCAATTGTTGTTTCAATTGCCAACATCCTACATAAAACAAATCAGATGCGATACTACACGTAACAATCCACTTTTGTGGTAAGAGACTATATATAAGTCATAATATGACGTGAATAAAGAAAAGAAGAAAGAAAAAGAAAAAGAAAAAGGATAGAATTCAATCCAATGGTTAAAAGAAGAAAGAGGAAAAAAAATGAGATCTCAGATCAAAATTCGGACTGGCGCACGACGCAGTGCTTTCAGCCTTCCAGGGTTTACCGTTTTTTTTGTGTTATTAGGACTAACGTTGGTGTTCTACAAGATTTTAGTAAATAGAATTAAACGTAATATGACTTAAACTATATAATATTTACATATAAACTTTGAAAGTATAAACAAAAAAAAAAAGATGTCATGCACAGATGTGCATGTGAAAGACACTTCATGCATGTTGATCACAACTAATGATACGGGGTAAGTTGTAAACGTGAAAAAAAAAACATGATACTTATAGATAAATATCATATCATGATTATACTTGGTCAGGTTCACCAATATCTTCATTCCAATCTTCTGGTCTTTCTTTGATAAACTTAGTCATCAATTTTTTACATTCTTCATTGTAGACATTAATAACCTCAACACCTTGTTGCTTCAGGTATTCTTCGGAGCCATGGAAAGTTTCGTTTTCACCTAATACAATTCTAGGGATTTTGAAAAGTAAAGCAGAACCAGAACACATTGAACATGGCGACAGGGTGGTGTATAACTGTATGACGAGAGAAAGAGGGAAATTAATTTTAGAAAAGTTAGTAAATCATAAAAAAAATGAACAAAAAGAATGTGAATGATATGATACGATACGATGCGATACTTACGGTACATTTAGCATAAACTTCAGCCTTTATTCTGCCGGCATTCTCTAAGCAAGAGATTTCGCCATGTAAAGTTGGAGAAGATTTTTGAATTCTCATGTTGTGACCTCTCCCCAGGACTGTTCCGTCTTCATGTAATAAACATGATCCGATCGGAATTCCACCTTCTTCGTAACCTATAACCAAGGTGATAATTAAATTTTGCTCGTTAAGAACGACAAAAATTAATAAATAGAATGTCAGTAATTTTGATTTTAGATATATATGAACGAGCCAGTCGTTTGGTTACTGCTTTAAATTGGAGAAGAGAGATATGACGACGTACCTTTCTTTGCCTCATCTAAGGCAATTTTCATTCCTAATTTATCATCGAAAGGCATTTTGAGTATTATTACAATAGTTTTCTTGAATCTAAGAGTATTTATCTGTAGAATTTACGAGCACAAGAGGAAGAACAAGATACCCCAAAAGAGATAGGTGGATTAATAGAGAAGCGAGTGTAATGAATAGCCAAAAGCATCATCGCAGACCATCAGTTTCCGCAAGTGGAGATAAGGCGAACCTGTTTTCCACTTTCCACTGCAGAGGAGAACAACTGAAAAAGTGTCACAAATCCAGCGACGGATCGGCGAATTTCTTTTTTTTCTTTTTTTTTTTGTTCTCCAACGGTTTCCCAGATTGTTCGTGGAAGTGGGATGTGCAGCACAAAGATGTACTTGTCTAAACGGGATAAAGAGAAAGATCGGCTGCGTCTGTCTGTAGTTTCTTGCGTCGATCGGCCAAGAGAGCTAGTCGGTGCTGTCGGATTTAACACAGTTGGCGGTGACAATGCATTATGTAAGAAAAAGAGCCATACAAGGGCTCTGACACAGAAATATTTCTGACCTTGTGATCAGATGTGATCAGATAACTTTTGATCTCAGTGGAACTTTTAGTTGGTTGGTTAGTGGACTGTCTGTCTGTCTGAGACGGTGGAATGGAAAGCATTTGTTTGCTAATTAGAAGCTGAATTGGTCTGATCTCTTTATTGGGTCTCTTTCAAAAAAAACCTTCCCATTCATGGTATATTAGCATCACCTTTGAGTATTGCATACAAGTATTCAAAATGAAGCCACTGGTAAATAAGGTACCTCTTTGTACTCTCATATCCGCCCTAATTGTCAACCCCTTTTACGTTTCAGCTTTGTCTTTAAAAGATTCCATTTTATTTTCATGCATCTTGGCTACGAAAAACTTGAATTTTGAATTCACGACACCAGAGAATCAAAGTGAATTCTGGTATCCTGTATGTCACTACGAACCTGCAATAGGAACTGTGTTGCTATGTTTTAATGACTTAATAGATGACGACGTGGAGCGGACGCATTACTTGTTGGATTATACTTACTTGAAATATTTTGATGAATGTAAAAGATACGGGGGAGGGTTTGAGAGGCCATTCATTGAGTTACCTACATTATATGAAAATGCAACCAATTTTGCCATTCCGATAAAAGAAATAGACAATAGCAATGAAACGATAATATATAATCCAGTCATATTGGATCACACTTTCATGATTGAATATTCACAATCATATACTTTGTTCTTCTCTAATCTTTCAATCAGTTCATCTTTTTGTGATTTCACTTGTGGATTTTGGTTAATAGTTATGTTTGTCATGGGAGTAACCAATTTCATCAAGAAATACCCTTTCAATACTCACTTACAAAATAAATCAACCAATTTAATTAGATCTTATATGACTATGCCCACCTTGTTCGGTGGTAAACATTTTCAACCATGGAATATATTTGGATCTTCTTCTAGACTTGTATTTTTCCAAGTTTTATTACCAACTACTCAAGAAGCACTTATAATATTACTATATTATTTTCTTACGGTTGCATTTTGTGTATTTGACTACACTATTGAAAGTCATAGCTTAGTGCTAGGATCTAAAGAAGCTCAGTGGAGTAGGTTTATTGCTGATAGAACTGGATTGTTGGCTTTTGCCCAACTACCTCCTTTATTCTTATTTGGTGGTAGAAATAATATTTTATTGAAGCTTACAGGAATACCTTTCAACTCTTTTATCATTTATCATAAATGGATATCAAGATTAATGGTTTTGTTAGCTGTGATTCATGCCCATTCATATGCTGAATACTTCTATTTAAATAACAATTTAGCACATGAAAGAGAAGAACCATTTTGGAAATACGGTGAAAAAGCGTTGTACGCAGGAATGTTAATATTATTACAGGCCATTTATCATTTCCGTAAAAAATGGTATGAATTATTTTTAGTCGTGCATATCTTGTTGGCATTAATTTTCATAATAGGTGCCTTCTTACACTGTATCAATATTGGTTTTTTGGAATGGATTTATGCTAGTATGTTTGTCTGGGCATTAGACAGAGTATGGAGATTGAAGCATTTATTTACATTTGGTACCCAATTAGCCAAATTTCAACTGATAAACGATACGATAGTAGTGACTATACCAAAGCCCTCAAATTGGGAAGCTTATCCAGGATGTTTTGTTTACCTTTACATATTGTCACCAAAGATAAGTTTAAAAATCTGGGAATCACATCCTTTCACAATCTATGCCGATGATAAATACATCAAGATTTTCATTAAAAAGAAGGAAGGTATGAGTTTGAAACTTTATGATTATTTAGAGAATCAAGTTGGTTTCGAAACGGAAGCCAAAGTTGCCGTTGAAGGACCTTATGGTTATCACACAGATTTAAGAAACTATGATAATGTGATGTTGATCGGAGGAGGAAATGGTATCCCAGGTCCTTACCACCATGCGATTCACTTACTAGATACAATGAATGGCGTTCATGCAAAGGGTAAAGATGTTGAGTTTATTTGGATATCCCAGTATTATTTGACATTAACTTGGTTCAAAGAGCAATTGGTCTACCTTCAAAAAAAAGATCATTCCAATAAGATCAAAAAGTTTATTTACTTGACTAGGGAAAAATGCGACAAGAAAGTTATTGGTTGTTGTGATGTTTTCAATGATGATGGTGTCGAATTAGGTTGTTCTGTGAGTTGCTGTAATTCTATTAGTCCGGCGAGTCTAAACGATCTACAGGGAACTGATACTGGCAGGTCAACGCCCAAATTGGAAACATCACCATTAATTGGCGCGTTACAATTAGAACGGAAGAAATTGCAATCTAAGGAAATGGAGCAAGCGTTTGAAGAGCAAGGTTCTGAATTAAGTGATTATCAAATATTGAAACAGAGACCTAGTCTTGAGAAACTGATCCATCGCAGATTACTAGAAATTGGTAATTCTGCAGGTGGGGAAAATGGTGGGAGACAACTGAAGAATCTTGCTATTATTGTTTGTGGTTCCGATTTATTAGTTGATAAAATTAGAGATTGTGTCGGGTTACAATTGCTGCAAGACACAGGTGTCAGAGTTGATTTGTTTGAAGAGTTACAGGTTTGGTGAAGCTTTCGGTTGAATTTTTATTATTAGACACAGGTTTAGATATATATATATAAATATATATATATATGTTCGGCGTATTTTAGATACATGCTGCATTTTTTTATAGTTTATAATTTTGGGTTAAATTATTTCGGTTCTTATTATTATCAATATTAGTAGTATTCTTGTTGTTTACTCTTTTTTTCCTCTTTTTTCTCAGTTTTCTTTTTGGTTTTCCTAAGCTATACAAGGATTTGAATCTTTAATCCTTTATAATTTAAACGCATCAGATGTCCTTAATCAACTTTCAGGGTCGTCTACTCCAACAAATAAGCTGGTTATATATAAATGGACCTCACCGTCCGTCATCCCTCTTTGCTACAAATGAGAAAGAAAACCTGGCGCCACAGTCATCCAGCCCTCCCGCCTGGCGCAACTCAGACAAATCCGTCCTCCGCGACGCCGTGGCCCCTCCCAGCGCAGACCGCCCCCCGGTAACTTCTGCGTTGTAACCTTCTGAAATGCTCACCACTCGTTACTTACTCAGATCTTTGCTACTCATTACTCATTTCTTACTCTCATCCTCATACTCACTTGCACTTGTGTGTGTTTTTTTGGGATTGTCAAAGGTCTACCGATAAGTAATTCGTTTGTTGTCTAGTTTGCTAGATACTATAACACTATTTAAATTTATACATATACTCACGCTGGCCTTCGTGCTTGTTTTTGTTTGTTTGTTTGTAATCAGGAGAGTCGTTCCGTGTTTATCCAAGTTGTCAGTTACTCTTCTTGCCTTGCCTTGCCTTTGTGTATCTATTTCGTTTGTTCGCCTTGTTGTTCATACATCCCTCTATTACACTCATAGCCAAGATCAACAAACATATCACCCACTCACTCACTACTGCTTATAAAATATTTATCAATAACAGCAACTCCTAAGAGAAACGTAGAAACTATTTTTTTCTGTGTGTCTCCCTTTTTGTTTATACCTCTCTGATCATACCACATACAACGCTCTACTTATCGGTTTTCCCCTACCAAGTGTTTCGTTCAAACTACATATCATATTTACTTTCTAAATCAGACAGAAGGAGAAAAATTATTACAATAAAAACTTGATATCTATAGAGATATACAAAAGACACACTCTTGGTGAAATATTACATTGATCATATAACCAACTATTATTTTTTAATATTCATTCCAATAGGAAACCAGATCTTCTCCGCCCAACCATCATCATCATATATCCCAGATTCGCAACATGTCTGTCAACGTAGCAGCTGCCAAGAGACTGTGGAAGGAATACAGAGACATTTCTAATCCGAAAACCGGACTTAAACAAATTCATGTTCAATGTGATGATGAAGATATATTCTTGTGGAAAGTTGCACTCTGTGTGATAGACAAAGATTCAGATTATTGTGGGGCGTATCTTAAAGGTATATTGAAATTCCCAACAAATTATCCATTCTCACCTCCTAGTTTCAAATTCACCCCACCTATTTACCATCCTAACGTTTACAATGATGGTAGATTGTGCATATCTATATTACACGAATCTGGCAACGAACAGTCAGATGAACCTGATAATGAATGTTGGTCGCCTGCCCAGTCAGTCGAATCTGTCCTTTTATCAATCATATCACTATTAGAAGATCCAAACGTATCCAGTCCTGCTAATGTGGATGCAGCAGTCTGTTTTTCTAAACATAAAGATGAATTTAAGAGAAGAATAAAAGTTGAGGTGGAAAGGTCACGGATAAATATCCCGTTTGATTTTAAGATGCCAGATATTGAAGATTTGAAAGTTGAAAAGAGAGTGGCAGAAGAACCTGATGAAGACGACTGGTGGGAAGACAACTTCTATGATGATGATGATGATGATGATGAAGAAGAAGAAGACAACAATGAAGAAGAAGATGAAATACATGAACTTAATGACGAAGAAGAAGATGAAGATGAAGATGACGAGGAAGAAGACTATGAGATGGCTCAAGATGACGATGATAATTATAGCGAAGATGACTGATATAATACATAATCTAATAATATTTCAATAACGGTTGTTTCCTTATCTCATCTCTTGTATTTTGTTTTGTTACAATGTAATTTCAATTTGCACTCTACGCTAGTTACATTTTCCAAAAAAACAAATTGGGCATATTTTTGTTTTTGAAATTGATACTGTTAATGCTATAATGTTATAACGCTTTCCCTTCTTCAATATTAATCTCATTGTATATTTATTTATTATTTATTTATTTATTATCTTCTCTCTTTCGTGCTTCTGTGCTTTTTTGTTTTGCTGTTGTCTCTGTTTCAGACACACATTCACACACTTATACATACCCGTTCCTTGATTCTTGCTCTGTATGCATATTTTATATATACTAAAATCTACTTAATTTTTCTTTTGAAATTAAAAGATGATGATTAATTTTCCAATGACCTTTGCATGAACTGTTATACTTGCTCCCCAAAACCCAGATGTATCACACCATAGAATATCGAAAACAGACATGCGAAAAGAAAAAATCATTAGCATTTTCTAAAATAATCCATTATTATTGTCTCTATTATTCACCGTAATCTTGTCGAGTTTTCAAATTCTATAACTTATCCTTCATCACCAGACTCAAATTCTCCAATCTTTTCACGGCAAGGCCTTTAGGATAACTAGTATCACAGCAAAGTAACAACAAGTATTCTTCGTTGATTTTATGTAGACACATGTAAAAGGAGGTAGACTGTATGATCATCCAATTTGAAACGTCTGTCATCGTACCATTACTGTTGCTGCTGTTTAGTTGTTGTTGTTGTTGTTGTTGTTGTGTTTCCTGTCTCTGTCTTTCATTCCATGCTTTTATGGACATCAAGGAGATAATCTTCAAGTTATCATATGGATTTATATTTGCATTGATGTAATCAGCATCGTAGTCGACATTATCATCTACATCCTCATTGGCATCTTGACGCTGTTGAAACCCATCATTGATATCAACATGCGGTGACTTTACATAACTTTTGGATACTTGTCCAGTTTCTTGTAGTGTCTCTGAAGAAGACGCTTTCCTGTATGATTCTTCTTGACCTTGCAGATATATCTGTTCATGATTTTGTTGCTCCTGTTGCAGCTGTTGTTGTTGTTGTTGTTCTTGAGATCGTGGTTGAGTACACGAAAACAAAGGTTGCTGTGAAGATACAGATAGAAGAGAGACTGATATCGGATCGGTTGCAGTCAATTCAGGGATTGGTTTCAAAACTTGAGACAGAAGTAGGAATAAGTTCTTGGATCGCAGCATCTTTCTTAATTTCTTAGGAACACTTCTTGAGTTGCATCTGATATATATATGCCACACCGGTAAGAGCAGAACAAACGGTTAAACACAATCAAATTATACAAACTCATCAGCTGCTAACCGGAATTCTGATAAAGGAATTGGGAAGGAATTAACATCTCTGCACCACAATAACAAACTCAATTCACGAGCCACACACTTCCCAGGTATCCTCATCAGCCTCGCACACCAGCCCCCTGATTTAAGCGTGTCTTTTTTCTCCTTTGTTTGGCTCTCAAAGGGTTGTGAACTAACTGAGTTGAATATCAACATATAATCTAGAGACAAAGCCGACTCTAATTACTGTCTTTACTACATAATCGAAGCAAATCCATATCAATCACATCATTGAAATTTTGGATTAACTGTTTGCATTTACGTTTGCATACACTAGCTGTATACATTCACACCCTCGTTATCAATCACACCCCAATTTTTGTTTGTTTACAACACGGTCGAGACAACAACGGGGTTAGTATTCATCAATCACATTTCTACTCTACTAATCACACGATCTAGTTGGTTACACCATTGGAGTAAAATAGTTGGAGATTGTT
This sequence comes from Ogataea pilisensis, assembly GCA_003707685.2. Classification (NCBI taxonomy): domain Eukaryota; kingdom Fungi; phylum Ascomycota; class Pichiomycetes; order Pichiales; family Pichiaceae; genus Ogataea; species Ogataea pilisensis. The sequence goes on from PPKM02000036.1 coordinate 120,957, forward strand.
GCTCATCTGTAGTGTTCCTCTGTGTTTTTCTGTTTTTTTTTTGTTTGACCTATTGTCACCAGGATTCCTTTTCCTTGTATTTTGTGTGTTTTTTTTTGTCTCCCTTGTTTTGGTCTTTCTGATTTTCATGCACCATAATATTCGTTTTATTTTGTTCCTGTCATCTGCTTTTTGAAATCTACTGCATTATTTCTACTACGTCATGAGTCAATTACATCAACAGTCAAAGAGAATACCATTGAAAGACTCCTCCAAGTATTTCATAAACGCTAATGCTCAGCATCAACATGTTCACGATGCTCATAACAACCAACATCCACAAAAGAAAAGCTTGCTGGACCAAAGAGCTGAATCCGGACCAAAAATGATACTTAATGCTGAAGGTGCTCCTGGTACTAGTACTAGTACTATTGCTGCATCTACACTCACAGTTACGAATAATGCTAGATCTGCATCAACATCTAATATTAATGTCTCCGTAGCCATCACCAATGATACTGCCACTGTTAACAACGGCGTGACATCTAATTCTGTCACGGTTCAACAACAAGAAAACGAACGTATTCAAGAGCATAACAGTATATCAACCACTACCACGACGACCTCTATCACCGCTACAGCAGCAAGAAAGAAAGCTACCCGTATGACAGGTGCTCAATTGAGAGAATGGCAACAAATATGGAGAAAAATCATGAAAGGAAGTGTTGTTTATTTTGAACAAGATGACGGCAAAAATGAAAGAGAAAGACTGAGGGCAAGACTTGCTTTACAGTCATTAGGAGCTACAATAGAAAGATTCTTTGGTGAAAACGTCACCATCATCATTTCACGTCGACTTTATAACTCAAATATAGAATATCCACGAGGTGATATTTTCAGGGTGGCTAAAAGAAATGATTTAAAAGTTTGGACCTGTGAAAAAGTGTTCTCTTTTATGTCTCATTTAGGTGAACCTATTCCTGAAGATGAATCTTCCATGAAAAATAAGTTGTCTTCATTGTTGAAAAATGAAAAACTATTTGGTCCAAATGATAGAGATCCAAATGTCAAGAGAGAAGATATCAAATATTTCACGGGACTATATTTTTACGTATATGACCAACGACAACTTCACAGACCAACGTCACTTAAAGAATGGGATTTGAAAAATGAAGGTAAATCAAGCACGGGAAAGACAAGTTATCCAAGGCTTTATAAATCTACTAACGGCAGATCTTTGTTCATCGAAGATACCAAAAGTAGCTCAACACCTGAGAAAAGACATTTAAGGAGGTTACAATATTTAGAGGAGAATAGAGAATTTAGAGAAAAACTTATACAAGCTTCATATTTATCCCCAGAAGATGAAAAGACATATGAAGAACGAGCGCACTTTAAGAGATTATGGGAGAAAACTTATTTTTCATTACCTTTAACTAACTCTCACAAAAGAAAAAGATTGGAACTTTCAGATTTCAGATCTACTGATAATGTTGAAACTTTAGCTACTGAAGGTGATACCGCAACAGTTGTCGCAGCCGCTGCCGCTACAACCACCACCACCATAGGTACTAACAATACCACTGCCACTGCCACTATAGGTCATGCTTCGACTGAAACGCAACAAGAGAATTTAGGTACCAATATTCAAGTCGTCAATATGGCACCTCCAATGAGACTTGTTCGTGAAGATTCGACAGTGGGTGGATCCAACAACAAATTCAAAAATGAGTTTGGAGAATTGCAAGCCTCTGGTGTTGTTCAGACCCAATCTCAGTCTCAATCTGGCTCTACAACTATGTATCTAAATCCAATAGGTGCTTCCAAATATGGAGGTAATGGACTAGGTCCTTCCCATTCATTAGTGTTCAATAAAAAGCTTGCCCTTGAGAAGAAAAAAATGATGACATTTGGTCCATTAGATGCTGAACCTTTGCAAAATACATCTTCTAAGAATGATTCATCTTTGATGAAAGTGGTGAGAATTAGAAAACAAGACAGATTGGTAAACTATGTTGAGGTTAGGAAGGATGAAAAGTTTGTTTGTTCTGATGTAAACAGAAAGCAGGATCATGAACAAGACGTTGAAGGCCAAGAAGAGAATAAAGAGAATCAAGAAGTAGCCACTCCAACTAGAACCAAGTCGAACCTGTTACCAAACCAACAAGACCTTCAGTGTCAAGCTATCACAACACCTGTTAGACAAACTTTTATGCCTGATGGAGCTTCAATAACCCCGTCCAATGATGTAAATGGGCAACGGTTAACTGTGAAACGAACTGCTGACTCGGAAGATAGTCTCGTTGAGCCAAGGCCTCCTAAAGTCAAGCAATCTCATGCTCAATTAGCTGAGCTTGTGACACCAAAACAACAACAGAGTATTAAAAATATCTCGAGAGAACAATTGGCTCCTTTAGCTGTCTTGCATCAAGGAACCCCAATTCAACCAAGACAAAATGCCAAGTTCCAATCTCGTGCTCAGTCTTTACATCCCGCTCCACCAATAGAACGCCATCAAAAACAACAACAACAGCAACAACAACAGCAACAGCAGCAGCAGCAGCAGCAGCAGCAGCAAGTACAACAACAACAACAACAGCAAAAGCCAGCTGTAAAAAAGTCCCGACAGGACATGAAACCAGGTTATTGTGAGAATTGTAGAGTTGAATACTATGATTTTGATGAACATATAATTATGGATAAGCATAGGCATTTTGCTATGAATGACAGGAATTTCAAAGAAATTGATGACTTAATTGAAGAAGTTAACACCGCCAGAATGATGGGCTTGTGAATAGATGATAGCTGATACTCCTTCTTCATTTTTTCGTTGACCTAATCTGCCCATATACACACACATAAACCAACTTTGCATATTTTACTTTCTATCAGATTACTGTAGAAAAACAAATGTTATAATTACTAATGAAAAACTGATTTTTCTTATCAAATTTTATAATTACTTAAATAATTGTAAAACATTATATTATTTACCAGATAGTCGTTTAACCTCTTCTTCCCACTGAACCCCACACCATTCCTCGATATAAGCAACGTGATTTTCATCAAACTTATAATCAGGAATAAAATCATCTTTATCAGTAGCGACCAATATTGTTCCCCACTCCATACCTTCCTCCAAGATATTCACCAATGAGACTTCTAAATCGATAATAGCCTTAGGCATGAGCTGCAACTCAAATCTTCTTCCACTCGATCCGGTCAACTTGGGAATCAAAGGTTCGTTTAAGAACTTTCCCGACTTCGAGTCGATAAACAGCTTTCCAAGCTGATCCTTGGAGGAATATAGCAATGGTTTCCCATCAAGCTCATAACGCAGCACTTGGTGAGGATTGGATGAGATTATGTCCGTGAAATGCTGGAAAGTTGGGTCATCTAGCATCTTGGCGATCTCTTCATTTTCAGCACTGAGTTTTTCTTCTTTTGCTGAAGAAGAGGTTTGTTCCGTCTTATCGAACACCGTTTTATCTGTGGTGGAAGTATCAGGGGTTAAAGGTGTCGAGAATTGTTTCACGTTCGGTTTTATTGCCTCTTGATCCATGTATAGTATGTATCCGGGGTATTCTGGTAGTTCAAAATCCAACTTTTTGGAGTTCAATGCTTTACTCTCTTCTGAGCGCTTTATGGCTTCGGCATAGGAAGGCTTAGTTGTGGGTATAGTTGTTAATGATGGTGATGTCTTAGTCTTCTGTTCATTCAGCTTAGCGTCGAATGCATTAGACGACGATGGCAAGATATCAAATGGATTAGAAGAACCCGACGGACTACCAAATGGATTAGAAGAGCCCGATGGACCACCGAATGGATTGGAATAAGTTGAAGAGCTTGCAAATTTGTCACCTGATGAAGAGCCAGCAGTGACAAACAAATCTTTTGTTAATTCCTGCTCTTGTTTCTTCTTCTCTTCAATCGTCTTTCTCTTATCGTCTTGTTCCTTGTAATAATCGTCTAACTCTTTTTTTCTTTGTTCCACAAGAATAGGATCTCGATTAATAGATCTGATAGCTCTAACTGACCCATCCTTTCTTCTACAGCTTGGCTTATTACACCCAAAGATGTAAATTATTCTATCATAGAAGGTATTCTCTAAACTGGCTGCAGTTTGCAACAATAAGTACATTGGAGAATTACAATTCTTACATAAAAGTAGTTCTGATGGCGGTGGGGAGTTTTTATTGAGCCAAATTGGTTTACCCCCAATAAACGAATCTTCTAAGTCTGGTTGTTCTTCTTTGGATATAGGAACATCGACAAATCCTAAAAATGCAGATGATTCAACCAATTCGACATCGGAATCTTCTTCGGATTCTGAGTAAGGTTCATGAGTCGACATGCAGAAACTCCTTTATTCAGTTTTTTCTGTTCTGCCTTTTGGGACGCTCGATGTTTAAGTCTTCATATAGTTGCAATTACTCTTCAAGGTTAAAGTATTTAATACAGAAAAGATTGTGAATTATGATTTTGAAAGAATGAAGTGAGAAGTTTTCATTGTCAAAAACAGATGCAGGTCGATCGACCCATCCAATGAGAATTGGGCTGTGTAGATACCTGTTTCGTCAAAAGGCAGTTCTTTCCGCAACTACTGATAAACTTACCGGCTACCAGAAATCTCCATCTTCTTCATCCATTCCGCCTCCTTCTCCTGTAGAAAATGAAAAAGGACAGAGAGTATTAGCATTGATTAAGTTGACACTGGTACATCCAGCGGTAATAACCGTTTGTTTTGAAAGACAGGAAGTTGCGCCTACCAGGCCACATCGTATGGGAGCATTCTAGTGAGTTCGGATATGTATTCAATGTCAGAAAAAGGTAGATAAACAAGGAAATAGTGCAGTCAAACAAAAAATTCTACTTTCGGTGAGACGTACAGGATTGGAAATAACATTTTGTTTGTCAATTTTGTCATAATCACTAAAGAAATGGAAAAGCATTTTTAACAAACGAGCACGTGACGCTGGTTATAGGTGGTAGATTTTATGGTACGGTTTTGGTATTCTTGACAGGGAAGGAACATGTATGGACACTGATGGATCTGGGCAACAAAAAAGCTGAAGCAGACATACTACGGTGTTAATGAGTGGTATTTTAGGCACTCTTTCAGATCCTAGAAAACAAGGAGTTTTATGACAGATGGTCTGGCTGCTAATATGGGAGTGTATAAGAGATTGATAAAGGAGAATGGTCTCAATTTTTAAATTTTTGCATACATCATTTATCTGGTGTGTCTAGTATTTAGAAAATTATGTGGTACAAAGAAACTAGATGAAACTATTACCGCCATTTTAGGTGCCTTTTTTGTGTCTTATTTACTGAAATCAAAACTCAAGGCTGTATAGAAAATCCTTGGGGCGACGCCCAAGTGTGAATTATCCAAGATTTGGTGTTTCAATTTAGTGTTTTCTTCGCAAAGTAGGATTAAAATAAAGAATCATTGGAGATTTTAATCAGAGGCATTATAATTGATAATGCAATGTTCTTGAAGTGACATGGCGGTCAAAGATATTATAACAATTTCGGAGAAAAATGCAAAACCTTCAGAGGCCTTTGTAATATTCATTGGAAAGTATAATTCTATTTTTTTTTTGAGGGGTTCAAATATTGCAGGATCTTTTTTGACGACACTGGGGACTCAAATTTTACAAATAGCGCATCAATGTAGTTTTCAGTATGTTGATTCTAAAGTTTACTTTTGGTGTACATTCTTGAACCAGAACTAGGTCCCAGCATTTAAAAAAGAGCTAGATGAGAGGCGACGGGCATATTTTGAGAACTACATTCAAGTGCCGGCGAAAGAAATGCCATGTGTCTGAACACTAAGAGTAACATGTATAAATATACTAAAAATTCTCCTCGGGCGTCCAAACCTCCATAGTTTTATTGTTCTTGGAAAGAAAGCAGGAAAAAAGCAGAAAGTTTGCAATTCTTTCATCAGTTGCACAATCTTGATGGGTGCAGTGTTTAGAATGCTGAGAACAAAGATTATACGTGGGGGCTACAGAGTGTACGACGAGAGGTTCCACGAGGGGGAACGGACGACCGGAGAAGCAAGGCTAAGGACACTCGGGATTGACCATATCGAAATGACAACAGTGAATCTATCACCACAAATGTCACCATGGTTTACTACACCATCTGACTCCACTCACATGCTGAAGGTAGTCCCCACCAATGAATGTAACGGATTGCACTCGTGGATGCAAAGATAAGAGCTGTGCTTTTTAGTAATGATCCTATGAGACATCATATAGTAACAATAACATGGCAGCATGAACAATTTATAATCTAGCTATGTAATAAATTATGGGATAATCGATTGCTGTATTTTGACAAGTTTTTCGCAATTACAAGAATCTTGCCTGCAAATCAGCTCCACTGTTTTCCTTTCAATAAGCGTTCTTAAATTTTAAGGCTCGTACATCACATCAAGTCCTCAATAATTGTGTCACTGAAGCTCCATATATAAGAATTGTCTATCAAACCTTTAACTCGAACCTTCTTCAACTTAATATCCGTAACTTGACCTATAATCGAATCCAATTTTTCTTTCAAGAAACTCTCGGAATTACCTTGAAATGATGACAACCCAAAAAACTTCAGAGCAGTCTCAGAATTCCCAAACTTAACAGCGAGAAATTTTGTGTATATTTCGGATTTGGAATTCAAGGCATCTAATGGTTCAGAAACATGGTCATTTGACACTATTAAGATCTGGAAATTGCAATTCAACCCTAGTCGATTAGACATATCATACACAATTAATGGCTCTGATAAAGGTAAGTAGCCAATGACTCTCACGTGTTTCACGTTAAACTCACCAAATAAATCGACACCATTGATCAACCTTGATATAGATGAAGATTTGGAACCTTGAGAATCGTTGGATGTTTGGGCAATAAAGAAAGAATCCTCGTGATCAGAAGAATTATATTCTGATGGAGAATCATTTGAAGCCGTCTGTGAATCCCCAAAAAGATTATTGTCGTTGAGAAACGACAGCGCATCTGTAGAAACTGGCGCAATCTCAGAGTTAAGTTCAGGTGGCTTCTGGTATACCAGTCTTATTTCATCACTAGAAGAACTTTGTTTTTTAATCGAGTAACCAGAATTGGTATAATCTGAAGCTGTTCTTTTTCTTTTTGACAAATTTCCTTTGGTTGGTATGCTAAGCATCTCAGGTAAGTCATATTTTCTTCCGAAGTCCCCTTTCCATGCAATTGGACTTGATTTATATAATTTTACCAAAAAATTCTTCAGCTCTTCATCATGTTCAATTTCAAGTTTATGTTTGATTATTTCTTTTGTTAGCACATTAGTTGTAGCCTTCTGGAATTCAACAGTTTCACGAAATCGCTTAACTTTTCCCTCCACTTCAACCAATATTTTGTGGTCAAAAAGCTTATCAAAGGGTGCTATATTGGGAGGTGGGCATTGAACAATCTGCTGTAGTTGCGGTTTCAAAACATCATTAAATGAGTTCAGCGTAGTTTCCACAGTTAAGACTTGATTATAGTCAAGGCATCTATCATCTTCCAAGATAAACCTGCCGTCATAACTAGGAAACCTAGTCAAGTCTTCAGAAGCTGTAAAATCTGTCAAAAATAAGTACATAAAATTTTTCCTGCTTCTTTCAAACATATGCTCGGAGTAGGATATCAACATTGCATATATTCTTCTGTTATAAGAAACTCCCTCCATAGGGTACTGATTCAGATTCAGATCTTCAATTCTAACCGTGTTCACTGTCGACAGGTTCGAATTCATTTCTTGACTATTTTCTACCAGCTAAATAAAAAGATGATAATAATTAAGGCAGTTTTCTGGTAAGACGGTGGTTGTACTGCTCAACAACATATCTCCTAATTTGTATGGTTATTGTCAAGTAGTTAATGACGAAAAGATAGCCAACTTTTTGTCTATATTTTGGTTTTCAGTTATCTGTTTTGATTTTCTCTTTTTGGTGTTTGTCACGTTGTGTACATCATGTGACCATGGAGAGCTAAGACCTCAGAGATCGAGAAGAGGTTAAGATAAACAGTAGAGACATCTCTATCTTATTTCTTTCAGAATCTTGATGTTCTAGTTTACATATGCTAAGTAGTACACTATGAAAAGTAAGTACTTAATCATATAAGTGCTTAATAATACAGCTTTTTTTGTTGTTCAGCTTACTAACAACTTAACCATATCAAATTTTTTTCAGAATCAGGAAAATCATTGAAGCTTCCAAAGGTGTTACTACAGCATCAGAAAGCAAAAGAGCAACAAAGAAGTGAAACCCAATATAATCAAGAACCACAAACAGCAGATGACTTCTTCATTCACGGCACAGAAGAGGAAGAATCCGGTGACAGATGGTTTGGATCGGATATTTCTAAAGCTCTAAGATTTTACCAGAGAGCTTATAATTACTACCTTAGATCACTCTCATTGGAGGCAGATTATATGGATGCAAGATACAATATATCGAGGTTACTTTTCTCTGTTTATACACAGTATATTAAAAATGAAGGTATCAATTTGAATGAGTTGGAAAACTGTTCTGATGCACTTACGGGTGATGATACTGCTGTCATTCAACCATTGTCAAATATTGTCAAGGTGTTCCAATCATCAATTGATATATCTACTAACGCAAAATTACTTCCTTGGGACCTATACTACAACGCTGTTTTATGTTATTTTGAATATATAGAAGAGTTAAATCACTCTGACGATCAGGAGCACGATAGATTTAAAAAGGCTGTCGAGTGTTTGGATGTTTCACAAAGTCTTTTAACCAAAGTGATCGAATATCAAGCGTCTTCATTGCAGTCCCTCACTAGCAGTCTTAGCAGAACATCAGTATCGTCTGAAGGATCCTATCAAGAGAATAACACCGATTTTTCTGATAAATATGTGAGTGAGCAAGAGACAATTTTACCATCTACTGTACTTGAAACATGCACGACATCGTATAGATTATTGACTGCAATCTATGAGTCCTTGGTAACAGGTTCTCATATAAATTACATTCAGGAAACTTCTTCATCATTTATAGATCAAATAGATGAACTGTCAAGAACATTGATAACCAATCATGTCGATTCAGAAACAAGCGAATTGATACCTGTGTTAACAGAGATTGAGTTAGAAGATCTCAAGTTAGCCAAATTGAATTACTTTGCCTCTCAAATTACCGATTTTCAAACACTGAGCGAATTCTGGGCTTCCTCGGATACTGACAGTAAACCTGCAAGCAAGGATAAAGCAATATTGGAAGGGTCAAGTTATAGAACCTTGTTGGATAAATTTAGTGAATACTCATTGGAACTTTCGGATTCAGAGAAATGGTCTATACTTTCTTTGATGAACACTAAATACAAATACGCTTATGAAACGTTGAAAAAAGAATATGAAGCTATCAAGAGGCAAAGATTCAATAATAGTGAAAATACAAGCAGTACTATTTCCCAACTGTGCTCTATTCTTATAGAACGGGCTGACATAGAGTTAGAAAGATCACAACTATCTACAACTGATGACAGGACAAAGGTTATATTACAAACGAATTGCAGAAACCTATTGAAAAATTGTCTTGCATTATCTGAACAGTCCGGAGGCTTGAGAGAAAGTAGTAGTGATAAATTAATAAGGCAGAAAAAAAAGAAAGAGTCGTTGATAAGATTATGTTTGATTGATGGAAAGACATCAGTTGAAGAATTAAATAAGATTATTGGCGTTGTCTACTGGCAACAAGAACTTCATGAACTTTCTGAGCTTGTTATTTACGATAAGCTGTTTCCTTCGGTACCATATAAATAATACGATTTTTGTAAATTCCTTTGCTGATTATACTTTGGGCTAAAAAAATGTAAAAATATTATTTCAGTAGGAAGGCAACGTATATTCCTCATCATTGCTCTAAATTAATAGAACTGAGAGATTGTTCACACTTTATCCGTTATGTTCATCAGTAAAAATATACTACTCCGAGACGGGGAATTGAACCCCGGTCTCCCGCGTGACAAGCGAGAATTCTAACCACTAAACTATCTTGGAATAACTTGTACTGCTTTCGCGACATTATAGTGTTACAGCCCATTAATTATCCAAAAATTTCAATAAGAACCATGATTTATTGACAGTACTGTCAAATAGATACGAATTAAATACGAATTAAATATGAGCCAAGAATACCGAATATATAAATTTAAAGCTGAGTCTGTCAGAACCTCACTAGCTTTAGGAGTGTGATTCTAGGTATTTGATTACAATTTGTGGTATTTATTAAATAAGCT